>VACF01000134.1:79183-467065 GCA_006891605.1 Pleurozium schreberi
TTGTTACTTATTTATAAAAAAAATACTAGTAAAGAGMTAAAGCGGTTTATCTTCAAGTCAAARATAGAAATGAGACTTCGAAAAGTCTCAATATAATGAATATGGTCTTTTGTCATATATGATGTGTTTAGCTTCACTCTATCAATCTTTTCATGACAATGTTCTACAAAACTATAGATATATCATAGTCAATTTCATGGAATTGACATGATTTTAGGTGCCAAAAAATCAATGTGCATTAATTGGCATGAATGAGGTCACCAAGGTCTAAAAAATTAGACAAGTACATATTTGTATTTTAGATCAAGCTCCTCTTGAAATGAACTCTAAATGAAGTTGTGGAATCTTCCCAATTTCACAAACATGATGAATAAAAGTTCACATGTTTATACACATCTATTTTGTTTCCAACATTGTGCAATCCTATCATTGCTTTGGGTATAGGAGGCATGCATTCCAAAATTAAAAATTAAAAGAAAAAAAAAACTTCAAAGATGAATAGATACAAAATTTAAACTCTCAAATAAAGAGATAGAGAGGTTCCAAAGGAGGTCCAAGAAGGATAATGCCGGCTATTGARATCCACATCATAAAAAAAATGATATGACTAGAAGAGCCAATCTCTAATTTGACTTGCATATTCAATTAGAAGATAGAGGTTAATTATGTACGAATTTCATTATTGATTCAATTGCAATGCATAAATAGCTCACTTTGGTAGAGCAATGTTCCTAACACCACATTCCACATTTTTTTCCGAGTTTCTTTCTTTTAAATCTCAACAAAATCAAGAGCTAGATTGGTATTAATTTTGTAGTTGAAACTTGAAAATTTTAGCAAATACAAAAAAGAAATTGATGAAAAATTGGTCACAAACAATCTCAAATTGATCAAGATATGGCCTCTAAATTATATAGGGATTAAGTAGGAGGAAAGCTTTYTGGACAATGAATAGATTGAAACTAAAGTTTTCATCCTCCTAATTTTTTGGATGAAAGTTCTTATAATTTGTGGAGATACTATATCAAGTTGTTGTTCTATCTAAGGGTTGGATTTGGTGTAACTAGAGTACATCTTTTTTCTAAAATTAGCAATGTGCAAGTATGTCAAGTGGTTGACCAAGCCAAAATTGCATTGACTTTATTTCAAAAATTGATTTGCCAAAATGAGGTCATAGATGTAAATAACACAAAAATTTCAAAAAATCACCATGTCAAAAGAACCTCATTTCAAATCCATTCCAAAACATTTTACTCCAAAAATRATAAGATWTTGCTTGTTATTGAATTATGAGGGAATTTTGAAGTTTCCCTTTCAAAATTTATAAAAAAATATTGATSATAGCATTGATAATCGTATGGATGGAATCTACAACTCTCAGTCTACAATTTTTATTTGTATATCAATTCCAAATTATGCTTTCAAATAGCACATTATAATGATTAATCTTAAAACATYTGTTTTTGGAAAGAATCAAGACCATCCAAAGTTGAAATGACTTACTTGGACAAAATTGGATATAGTCAAAATTGGATATAGTCATTCAAAAGACAACATCCTTAAGGCACTTTGCTCAAGACAATACTAGGAATTGAAAATTAGTTGTGCTACTTAAGATTTTATGATCAAGAAAGTTGACTAGTTTTTTTATGAAACTTAAACATGTAATTTTCTAATCACAACTATTTTGCATATGAGATTCAAATGTTGCATTCTTTGGTGCATTGAAACCTTTTTCCTCTCATCAACAGCTAAAAATGTCAAAATTTGAGCAGACTCAAAAGTAAATAGGCACAATACCAAAAATAGCCGTTAGAGGGTACCTACTTTAAGTTTTTTTTTCATGAGTAGAGTTGAAATTGGATGGAGCCAATTTTCAATGCCAACTACAAGTGAAATCAAGAAAGAAAAAATACAATGACCAAGTGTCTCAAATGAAGTGGTTCCATCAAAAGTTCCAAAACTACAATGTTTGGTTGAAGTATATAGTACATGAAAACTGTGTTTAAAAAAATCACAAGGGATTTTCTTCCTAAATTATATGAAAAAAAACTTGGAAAGGACTCTAGAAGGTTACAAAACAAAAACAATAAAGAAACCAAATATTGGTCTAAAATGGTAAAACATCGGATTCTTTTTCAAGAAAAAATAATTATAGGGCTTAATTATACCACACAACGGTCAATTTTTTCATCTTTTTTGTTGAATACAAGAGTTTATTATAAAGTGAGCCCTAGTTTGTGARAGGGGTGTCAAAAGAAGGTTTTACTTAGAAAAATTACAAGAGGAAAASGCCACCAAACTCCATGAGACCAAGTTTAGGTACTTCAAGGAATTTCGTCTGGTGTTTTTCAAAAAACTATGGATCATGGTGCCTCCATTGCACACACATTACGATTAATTCTAGTGAATCAAAGTTTTATAARTTATGATATTTATGCTTGTGTCATACAATTTTTTTTTAATACGTATATATTTTTCTTGCAAAAGCTCTAGCATCCACTTTTGGAAACARTTTTTGCCAACATTGACCACCAAATATGGTATTTTGTAACATATATTTATATTAACTATACTTATAGTCAATGATGAATCAAAAATTGCACGATGACTAGAACTTAATTGTCATTGAAGTATGTTACCTTCAAAGTTACACAATTGGACATTGCATGCATGTAAAGAATATTATGAAGCCTTTTATTGTGTTATATAAATTGAAAAGGAGTTTGACATTCATATCTTATATTTTGAAGCAAATGCATGGAAGAAGCAATTTAAGAAGAAAAAAGAAAGTCACTTGTGGTTGATCCATTTTATTCTTTCCTTAATTGCTTCTTCWGTGCACATATTATAACCAAAATCAATATGTGAGATATGATTTTCAATCTCTTTTTTAATTTTGTTTGATACAATTCAAGGATTTATTCTATTCCCTAGATGCATGTGATATCCAATTGTATTACTTTCAAAATATCTTGGTAATAATCAAGTAGTCTAATCACTATTCAATCATTTGATTTCCATGGCAAGTCCACAATCATACATATTAACCACTAAACAACGCGTTCAAAACCAAATACAAAGCACTTGCAAATTTCCAATAAGGTTCTCAACCTCATATAAACCATGCATTGAAAATTTGAACAACAAAATAAACTATAGTTAYATGTCTCAAGCATACAAATTATTGTTTTTATCATATGCATATGATTGTTTGTAGGTTCTTAGGTAAATTTTCTACATTGTAGGGTTTTTAGACTTTTATTTACATATTTTTTATAGTTCAAATATTCAAGTATATTTCATCGGTACAAGTTACTTTCCTAGTTCAAAAAATAACTTTWAAAAAAAATTTGAATMAAAAACAATATATTKCTATTTAAATTTTTTAATAAAGACTTCAAATAATCAATTAAAAAGATATAAATTCTATTTACAATTACAAATAGTCAATCCATAATTTATTTTAGAAGGATTTTTGTAATTCTAATTTAAAATCTTATTTGATAAAATATTGATTTTTGTAATAGTACATCCAATAATATGGGTATAATCTATGGATCACATCTTATAACTTTTGTTTGAAACTCATCATTAAAATTATGCTTTTCAGTTCTAAATTTACAATTTTGGAAATTTGGACTCTTTCCTACTTCACAAACACAAGTTATGGTACCTTCGCACTTGGCGCTTGGTAGGAGCGTCCCATTATCGCTAATGAGGTCAAACAACGTGGACCATGGAGGGATGTGCGGCTTCCTGCGATGGCGTCAGCCGCAAGCTTGAGGTTCCAATTTTTTATCAACCTAATACAGCGGCTGTCCACATGCAACTCTTAGTAGAGCTTGGAGATTGTGTTGTTATATACTGAGAGCGGGAGTCTGAAGTTGGTAGCCACACCAGGGAGGCAGGGACCCGGTCTTACTGCGCTACTGGGTCAATATAACAGTGGTGATAACAGTGGCGATAGAGAGAGGGACAAGTTTTTTGTCAAACATCGAAGCACAAATCCGTAGCTTCCGGCTTGTTCACTGCTATCCCGTGTTGACGATCCATGCTGCAAGTTCATAGATCGAAGGCCAACAAGGCCCTCGCTAATTCGCTTTGTCTTCTACAAAATACGAATTCACTTCGTGGACTACACACCTCGGCACTTCCACTCTCGGAAAAAACTACCCAGCTCCAATGAATTCAAGACAATTCTGGCGAAAGAACTACAGAAATTTTATCGCAGCACTGAACGATGCTTTCCGATCACTAACCATTTAGACATTTCAACTCTTACATTGCACACGTCTAACTCGGAAACCAGAATTTGTATGCGATCCCTTCAAGCCTCCATGCTCGTCAAGCTATGCACTGGCGCAGTCAATTGTATTTACAAAGATTAGCTAGAGTGTAGTTCGTCGTCTTTAGTTAATTGACCTCTCCCACCTTCATTAACTACAACCGCTGCTATAGCGTTGAAATCTATGTTTTCAGAAGATCTTAGACTTAGAATAGTGCTGCCGCTCAGCGTTGCTGTCATTTTTTGGCGTCCGCTTGCGCCTTTGTCACCTCGATGATAACTGTTGCCACGTCCGCCTCCATGTAGGCTCGGAGATTACGAAAGCACTCAAGTCTGAACACCCTCGCCTTAAGCGCCGTATGAGCAACCTCTAAAACTGCGGCTAGCGCCAGGTGCGAAGGTGCCATTATACTTATGTAAAAAAATGTGACCAGCACAAGTGTTTAATAAACAATAGTAATACATGTGTTTTTTGCAATTGTCTAGAGTTATTTTAGATGATGTGTAGTTTAATACTAGTGCATCTTAGATGCCATGGACCAATAATAGAATTTTTTTTTCACTCAATAGAGGAATTTCAAATAATTAATTTTGCTCTAAAAAAATTCAAGAAATCTAGCTAATACTTATTTTAGGTTCAGAACTTATTTCATTTTCACTAAGCTATAAGATAAAGGTTAAGATGCTTGGATTAAWTATTGAACATGCCTACAATATAATAGAATTAGTGATATACTATATATACAAAATAGGTTTTAGTTGCAACATTCACTTGATTGAGAGCATTATTGTATATATAATCTTTTTCTATTAGAAACATATCATACATAACAATTGAAAAAAAGAAGATTTAATTAGCTAGGGCATGAACTTCATTATATTACATCCCAATTCTTGCTGGATTCTTTGAGAGAGCTACAAATTTATAGGATCTAATGGTCTTGTTCTTGAAGAGGATGCTTAGATGAAATTGTAGCTAGATCATAGTCTTAGGCCTCTTGGCTTTAATTTGGTTGTCTACCATAAATCCTTTTTTCTTGTAACTTCTATCACAACATGTACTACATTGACATTGAAGTGTAAAAAGAAGATAAAGTTTATTTAGAGTTATAATCACATCTTTCCTTCTATCTGTGATAGAGTTGAAATGTGTATATATTCAATATTTGATGGTCTTATCATGTGGAGAGAAGAACGTTCCTTATGCTCAATAAAAAAAACTCAAACCTCCTATCTCTCAACCCCATTCAATTAAGTTATCTTGTAACCCCCCACCTTTAGGGAAAAAAAAAGAAAAAATTCTGTACCCCACCTTTCACCCCCACTAATTAAAAATTAGTTGATGCCAGAAATGCCACAACTCCCCCTAAAATACTCCAAAAAAAGCAAAGTGCAGATAAGCAGGCCTTTTGGCAGAGAATCCTGCTCCCAGGTCCCCCCCTTTTGCCTGGCCTTGCCTTGCTCTGCTCCACCTCCTCTTTCACGTGGCTCCTCCTCCCCGCCTTCAGCGATTCCATTCCAACTTCCCCAGAGCCCAGAGCCCAGAGCTCCCATTTTTTTCTCTTGCTCCTGACATCAGCTGTTTTGCTCAACCTCTTGGATTCCGTTTCTGTCTTCACACGAACTTTACTCCGACATACTCTTCCTCTTCTTCTTCCTCTTCTTCTTCTTTCATGAGCTTTCGAATCCCGCCTTGCAAATGTCTGTACAACCCGTGATGGTTTGCGTGGTTCSGAACTCACGCGCGGGCGGCGGGCGGAGGAGTTGAATTGTAGTGTAGTGGATTGGATTGAAATTGGAGTGTGTGCCCGTTGGTTGGGTGGTTTGTTGGCTTCCTTTCCGCTTCCCTTTCCCCTTCTCTGTGGGCTTGTTGGCAGCACAGGTGCTGTGCTCCACCAGCTTTATGAATGTGGAAGCGGAGTGAGAACATTGTGCATCGGCTTTTCTCCCGACAAATCAACTGTGGCGCTCCCAATACTCATGTACGATGATGGATTCCTTCGCTTCCCCTGTTTCAATTGGTGGAATCGGTCGTGAATTTTTGTGTTGTTTGGAAGGTTTCGGTTGGGGATGGGGATGGTGGATTGGGTATAGGGCTTGGGAGGTGTGACAGGGGGGTTGGATTCTAGGGTTTGGGTTTGGGGTGGGTTTTATAAGGATTTGACGAGGATTCTGGTGTCAGGGATGTACACCTAGAATCAACACTGTTCATAATGCGATACCTACCTACATTTGGACCGAAGAGCGACACAGAAACCTCCTACAGTAGATATATGCACACGCTGTACACAATCAAAACATGAGAGTCTAGGAGAGAGCGTACTGTTGGTTTTTAGTGGACCTAGAGACAGTGCTTTGAAGAATTCATAAGTTTTTTCGTATGGTGTCATGCTTTACTAAATAATACGTGCTGAAGTGTTCTGAAATCTCTGTCAGTTGCCAGTATGATCCAGTAATAAATGTTGGCGTGTGTTTGTTTTACGATAGTGAAGCTGGAATTGGTGACGGTTGGAGGGTGCGCATACCTTAATTGGAGGGAATTAGATGTGAATGTGAAGTCTGAGGTGGTGGAGGGAAAGATCTTGAATTTTGTAGGTTTTGTTGCATTTTCAAGTGCAACTGCAGCGATTTTTAGCTAGAATGCTAGAATGTCTCAATTGGGAATTTTTGAGGCAGTTTTGAGTGGGTCATGTGGGGACTGACTGAACGAATATTATTTCTACCTTTTGATGAACACAATTAATCCAATGCGTTTTTGATGCATTTGCGGTAATAAGTGTCGAAGCCACCTCAAAGACGTAACTTGAAACGTTGTTATTTCAAATATTTTCAGCATGCTACTAGTAGGAACTTTATAAGCAGCACCCCTTCATGCTCATTCTTGTTACTAGGACCAGTGTCAAGTTGACGCTGGAAAAACAAGGCAAAATGACTGAAAGAATGATCTTTGCACTAATCAAGGTGTTCAATTATTTGACCTCTGCCTTCTAAAGTGAACCCTGAGTTTTGATTTTCGAAGCTCCTTGAATTGAGTCAATCGTGGTTTTACACGTGTTTCTACTCCCCACCAATTCTGCTTCGTTCTCACTTTTTCGMTGTCGTCGTAACAGGAAGAGGCTCACTATCAGGAGCAGGCAACCCAGCGAAAAGCACGGGGTGTGGGCTCCGATTCCGCAGCAGCAGCTCCCCGAGGGAAGGAATTTTGGGGTAACAAAGCTTTTACACGAAGCAGATGTCAGCCTCCAGATCGAGCTGGCGACCCCGGCACCTCTCAGCGCCCAGGAACCGTTGCTGCTCCCCCTAGTCGCCTTGTGGCCGACCTGGACTCGCTCTACGATGGCTACTTCCGAGGCCTCTTTCCCAATGGCAACTCTTCCCCCAACCCAGGCAACCTTGAAAACGTGCATGTGTGGCGCTTCATGGAAGGGAGAAGCAACCACCACGGGCGTCATATACCACTGSGTGGAGATTACAGCAGCTACGAGGGCACGTTTGGGCGTCACCCGGACAGTAGTGCAACAGGGTTGGAGAGTTTAAGTGGCCGTGGAGAGTACCCCGCGTACGAAAGTGCTTCCAGGAGTAGCTCCCGCAGCAGTAGTAGCAGCGACACAAGGGATGCCTTGGAGCCTTCGGTGGCAACGAATGAAGAAGGGGCTCCGCGTACACGCCCTATGCCGACCATGTTTAGTGGGGGCTCGGTGAGGCGAGCAGAGTCCTCTCTCTCCCAAGACGAGCCGGGGCCTTCTGTTTTCTTCCCGAGAGCAGCTGCTGCTGGTGGACATGATGATGGAGACTCGRCCGTCACTGGAGGACCATCTGGCAGGGGAGGGGATACCCGTGSTGAGGGCCAGGAGCTGATACCGCAACGTGGCCAGATGCTGGGTGGGCTGAAACACCGGTTGTTGTCCTTCATCTTGCAGGGTATTCAGGACTTCGACACAATTCCTGCCATTGTACGTTGTCGAAACACACTGTGTTTGTTCATTTTGCCTCTGGAGTTTGTGTCCAAATGACGAGTTTTACTTGGAGTATTTGTTGTCATAAGATAGAGGTCACTTTTTGCGAACATTCTAATAATTGAGTAGTAGTGTGCTTCCATTGGTAGATTAGTATAGAGCTTACTGGAGAGAGCACTTTGGGTACAAGAGCCAAGCTTCTTTGACATCAACTTGCTTTTTCACTCAATGCATTTTCGATGACTTCTTATGCAATCATTCAAAGTGGGAGGGTGTAAACAACTATTGAAAGGACAGCAGATAGACCCATTTCCATTTATAAAGATCATTGGCCACAGATATTTACCCATGTCATGGTCACATCCATCTTGCTAATTGAAGGCCAACTCGGTGTTTAAATAGATGAGTTGCTGTTGGTTACAGGGATTAGAGTATCGGACGGGTTCAAGTCCTTAACCGCTTTAGTATTCTCTACCTTTTAGATATGTTTTTTTTTGTACAGCTCTGATTACAATGAATTTGGTTTCTGTTTGGAAGCAGAAGGCGCAGCGACTGAAGAGGTTTTATTATCACTTTCAGCACTATGCGGATCTGGTAATGTGGAAGGTATGCAGATGTTTTACGTTTTCCAGCTTGGTCATTCAGCTTTGTGAGCATAGTCCACTGAATGGCTGATCCCAGTGTGATGTAGTTGATTTGAGGTTCATTGCTGTGTGTTTTCAGTTAATATCTATGTATGAGGTTTATGTTGTGCTTTTTTTTTTTTTTTTCCTGTGGTTTGTACTTTTTTTTCCCTTGCTTGCTTATCGTTACTTTAATATTAAGTCTACATAGTCTATGTGTTTAGCCACACGGATGGATAGAGCTTCCAGACTAATCTGCGCCAGTGTAATGATAGGTTCAGTTTTTGGATCGCTGTCACCTTCTTATTAAGTTTGGGAGCGCCGACGGTTTGGTGAGTATTACTGAGTTTTTTAATTCCCGAGTTACTCTCTGTCTTGCTTGATATCCCTGATCACCCATTTGTCTCGTCATCTGGAAGCTACCTTCTTAACCCTTAAAGGATGGACCTATTACCGCGAGGAATAAGCGGGCTGCAGATTGTGGACCGCCAAGTATTAGATAGTGGGAAGTTAAACCTTGTTGCACCTAACAATAACAGAAACACCTAAAAAATTTGCTACAACACCTAAAAATTTGATGATGGGCATAAGGGGACTTGTCCACATGGGCATGAATTTCTGTGATTGTGTTACAATTTGCAGCACCTAAAAATGACAATACATTCAATGACCCTTTTTCGTGCTTTCCATGTCAAAGCACATCTCTACTCACATGTAATAAAAAAATGGATGAAAAATACCTTTTCTGCATCCACTACAATTGATTTTTTTGTCATCCAAAGGACTCCAAACGTCATGTCGTCCTTTAATAAGGGTTTAATAAGTTGGTTTTACTGCTGTCGCCATTCTAGAGCTACCCCTGTTCCATGTTTTCCTATTTTTTTTTTGTCATGCATATCTTTTTTCTGTCTCACAGTCAGCCATGTGGGTTACTGCAGGTGTCACGMAATGCAGAAGCCTCCAATCAAACTGCATTTCTGGCAGTCTATAATATGGAAACCACAGACATGCTTGGCTTTTATCAGGTAGTACACTAAGGTCGAAGGCTCGAGAACAGTTCAGGCATTTAGAACCGCCCCACCCCATAAATGTACACAGTTTGTACATGCTGTTTTTTTCATAGCCTTTACTGATGTACTAACAATGTACATTTCAGGGGTGGGCGGTTTTGGAGCCCTATGTTAGTTCAACTTCAGAATTTCATAACTAATTCAAAAATGATCCAAAAAATATGAAACGACTTGAGTTAGATGCCAACTCCTTTTCTCTTTGAAGGAAAATTTACTGAAAAATAATCCTTTTTCTTGAACATTACCCACATGAACATTTCAGTTCTCTAGTTCAGGGAACGTACCTTTCTTTTCTGCTGTTGCTGAACTCTGGTGGTATTGTATTGTGTTGTGGAACAGAACTCGTCAGAAGAGCTTCTGCAATGTTTTGAGCGATACTGCGATCACTTCAGAATGGCCCCACAATACCCTTTGTACATGAATTTTATTTCTAGTTTTTCAAACAATTCCTTTACTCGAGAGCAGTTGCAGAAGCAGAAGGCAGCTAGCGCCACGAGCAAACCTGGTGCCTACTCGCAGGTAATATCTTGCTAATTCTTTAGCCTTACTTGAGATCACGAGAAACCCCACCGACACACCTTGATTGGGTGCAAAAGTGTTTGTTCTATTTCTTTTTTTGTGTTTTTTTTTTTTTCTTTTTAAATCATTCCAAGTAACAAAAAATGAGCATGAAGAGGTGCCACTTACATGGTATTTCTATTGCACGCTAATCATGTTTGAGGTAACAAGGTTGCAACCTATCTCTAGTAGGTGGATTAGGCACTTATTACCCCTTTTAATATTTTTGGTGCACGCTAATCATATTTGAGATAACAAGGTTGCAACCTATCTCTAGGAGGTGGATTAGGCACTTATTACCTCTTAATATTTTTGTTGCACGCTAATCATGTTTGAGATAACAAGCTTGCAACCTATGTCTATGAGGTGGATTAGGCACTTATTACCCCTTAATATTTCTGTTGCACGCTAATCATATTTGAGATGACAAGGTTGCAACCTATCTCTATGAGGCCTTAGGTTGCCTTATCTCAAGAAAGTTACTCTATGAGCCATCAAATTCAACAAGTCTGTATTGAATAGTGAAATTAGGTTGCCTTTACACTTAACTTGCCTTATCCCAAGAAAGTTACTCTACAAGCCATCAAAGTCAACAAGTCTTTCTACAAGTAAGTTACTTCCATTTATACACATGGAGGTTCATGAGTTCCAACTACACCAATAACTAATCCAAAATTAGTGTATTCTCATACAATGACAAAAAAAATTATATAGTGTGGAATGTTGAGAAATTAGGGAGGGGCAACCTAATTCCACTCTTTAGTGTAGGTTTCATCAGCTACTTTYGATTAGTCAGACAGTATTTTTCACAAACCATGTAGAGTAGGGTGTTTCCGTAACTCCACGTTTCAAAGAATGATTTGAACAGTGTGCAAACAGAAATGAAGGTTTTGATAGAATATAATTACATTGATTTTGAGAAGAAAGAGAGATAAGTCTCATTTTTAATACAAGATATCATCATCAGAATGGCTTCAATAAGTATGTCACCTTCCGTAGATCACTGGCCATGACCACGGCAGCCAGCTGCAATGTTGAGCTTGAATACTGTTCAAAAGCTCCTGAATATAACTAGAGCCAGGGGCAGTATGAGGCTCGACTGTAAGCCTAATCTATGTCACCYAGACAATGAAAGAAAAATACTTCATAGACTACCATCATTGTTGTAGAAACGATAAAAACAAAAAMAAAATTGKAACAATTTACACTATCGTGGAGGGATCTCCATTCCGACGAAAAGAATTAGTTCTCCCTCAACTTCTGCCTCGTCCCATTCCTACATTGGTAAACTGGACATATAAGGTAGGCATCCTCAAAGYGCCACAAATTGGTATTGTGCCTAGTTACTATTATAAGGCTGGTCAGATTTTCATATTGTCTTGTTGGCAAGTGAGAGGAAGTTCCAATGCACCACAGAATGCAGCATTTGGATATAATATGCAAAAGTTATGAAGGGTCAAAGTTTGACTCTAAAAGCGTTTCTTCCACAGAGGTACATAACTAAATTTGGAGATGTACAAAGTGTGAAGATGGCACTTTTAGATTAGTGGCGCTTTTGGGTTACCTACCTTATATAATACTCTTGGCATAAGAAAAGATGAAAAACAGAGCCCAAATAACACCGTTCAACAGTCAATCCCGACCTCTCCTGCAGCAACTACCAGCCAGCATGATGAGCCCAAATGCATGTCAAAACTGGAGCTGCAAAATTTGGAAAACGCACATTCCTTTTTGCAAATAACACCGTTCAACAGTCAATCCCGACCTCTCCTGCAGCAACTACCAGCCAGCATGATGAGCCCAAATGCATGTCAAAACTGGAGCTGCAAAATTTGGAAAACGCACATTCCTTTTTGCAAMGAGAYACTCTGGAACTCATAGGGTCTGTTTGCAATACAGCCCTAGCTTCGACCATTTTGCTTGGGAACCTTGCCACTGAGCACTTGAATCTTGTGCTCCTTCAGTCGCAGCAACTGCTCCAGTTTCCTCACCTTTGCCTCCAAGAGCTGCAAGAGCCACATTTAAGTGAATATCTTTAAGTTTTTTGAATAATCAAAGTCTCGACCGAATTTCCATTAAGCCTTGAAGGACGGACCGGTGGCCGTGGAAATCATGCATTTTGATACCGTGTGACATCATCTCCTTTGAAAAAGCTAAATATATTCATTGGAAGTCAAAGTATTGTAGAAGATCTACCCTTTCCACCCCTAATACCGAGGATGAATGATTGCATTTCTGTCCTACAAGGAAAGATTCTTTGCCATTCATCGGACGCAAAACGTCCTTGGCGTCGTTTAAGGGTTAAAATCTTGTTGATTGTGCAATAGTGAATACAGGAAACTAAGTTAAGTCTTGGGGGAACAATGATATTCGAATTTCTTCAAATGAAGGAAAAAACACTTGTTGCGTTACATTTTATCAAAAACATGGAACAGAGAAGCCACTTGAATCATAGATAGCCATGTTGACTACGAACTCTAACATCTGAGCGCAAGACAATCATAAATCTGTACACTTAATAATCTCAGTATACCTCCACACTTGTTATTACTGCTCTAGCACTAGAGCCCTGCACTTTTGGTTGCATTTGTTTCTRTAAGTTTGAAGAAAAGATCRTCACCTCAATAGTTTCGCCAAGTTCTCGAATGTGGGAATCTTTTTCCTCCAACTTTACATTCATTGAACTCAGCTCCTGCATATTGGACCCGCKGCGAGGGCTCTATAAAAATTTGAATTATTTAGTCAACCCAACTCATCCCAACTCACTGGTTTACTAAGTTTAGAACATTTGGCAACTGAAAGAATAATAACTTCTTGAACATTCACAACTATGTGCAGAATTATACACTTCCTAACCACTAGAAGAAATCAAAGTTGTACTACGGTTTGCAATGGTTGTAGTAATTTGTCAACTTAGATTCTAATTGAAAAATGCTGACTGCTTTATGAATATCCAACCTTAATGACACTAATAAAATGCCAAGTGCTGGTTATTGTCTCATCAGTTAGAAAAGGATTATATTATAACCCTATTTTTATATTCTAAGCCCTTGCATCAATCAAAGAGTGCAGATCTGATTAACTTGGACAAGTGCTGCTCTGGTGGCACCAAGAAATTTTTAATATTTTTTGGCAGAATTACCACGTTGCAAAATACAATAAAATCCCTGGAACACACGATATGCGAGTGTAGAGCTTACTGTTGTCGAGTACTGCTCATGCGAACCTCCTCGTCTGCCCATCCATACACCTTGATTAGTTTAACTACTGTCCAGTAGACTTATTGCATGAAATCTTGTACTGCAATCGTCTACCTGGTTATGAACTTATTGCTTTGCTCAATACCAAAAATAAAAAATGGGAACCATTTACAATATTATTGTGAAAATGCTTTGTCATTTGTGATTCTGGATATCCGTAACATTCTTTATCCATTGAAGCATTGCACCCTATCTAATTACAGATGCTGAGGACTGACACACTAGTGCTCCTGCTTGGTTCTGTATCCACTCRTATGCAAATATGGGCATCAATTCTTACATCATATTCTTTTTACATGTCTCAACCTTCCTCTTGTAGTATTCTATCTAATGAACATGAGAATGGGCATCATTGATTCTCAAGATTCAAGGCGTCATGGGCAATTCGACAGTGTTACAGAGTCCTCCTTAAGAATGTTAAGTCACAATCATGCAATTACAAAGCCAACTGACATAATGTATACCCTCAGTGTTTCTTTGGTTAGACAATCAAGTGCATCCATGCGAATCTATGCTGCAGATGWAAACTTACGAGAAAGATTATAGAAGAATAGTAGGCCCATACAGTGTCAAAGAATTTGATGACTTTGAAATTGCAGAAGAAAAATAATTCTGGTCTGTTAAATGGGGTGACTGGTGGAGGTAGTTCTATTAACTAACGTGAGGGACTTTGAGTACATACATGTGCGTTGGAGGGTTATTTCTTTTCATGCTTTCTTGCTCATGGAGAAAATCTTGTCGAATTCCATTTTCTTTCATTTGGGACTGGTGACCTAACCCTGTACAGTACAATCCACACACTTTTGTCACAATCAAGTGTAACAGCAATAGCAACATAGTGTTTTGGTCATCTTCCCAACTRGGAACACGGAGAGCATATCGAGGGTATATAGAGCATACGCAGGGTGCTCCTTGGATGCAAAACGGGGGCTCATTGTATTTACTTATTGACATCTCTCTTTGAGGATTACGGTGTCGTGTGCGATGGTCATGCAAAGAATCATGGAAGTGTCCACCTTCCGAAGACTCTTTAATGTGATCTGAGTCTCCACTCAACCCGTTTGGCCGGTACTTTGCTATCTGCATATTTTTAGTGATATACATCACAAAATCATTACGCATTAACATATTCATATGGTTCACGATTACAGGCTGCTAATAACTTACTAAAATTCATTTTCTTATATGAARTGATAGAAAATCACTATGTGGCAAATTATAAATGGTTATACCTTATCTTTTATGTGCTAGTGACGGACGGTAAAACGATTGAGTACCTTGTATTTGAGAAGCTTGAGAATCCTCTCAATCATCTGTGGCTCACAGCTGGCCACTGCCTCAATATCCTCTTTGGTCAGTGAGAAATGGAGACGCCTGAAGACCTTGTCTGTACACATTACAAAGCTCACATCACTTAGATTCATGAGTGTCTAATTGCAAGTGTTAAGTTAATAATTTTTGTATGTCTCTTTCCATAAAATCTTCAGTACAGTCTTCAGTATTTAACAAACTCAGAACACCAATATTCTTATAACCACAATCATACTATCTAGACATAAGAAGAACAACACTGGTCCTAGGACTAGCGTGAATGAAGAGTAGTTCTACTAACTACACCACATGGACACAAATAGCAAGTGCTACCTTTGGTGCCTCTGAGAGGCGATGAGGACAAGCTTTGCAATAACAATGAATAGATCATACAGAAATAAAATGTATGCAGTCTCCCACCCCGTTGCCCTGCCCCTGAAGCCTCAGCCTAATAATAAACTACACTAACTAAAGCTCGTTTCAAAGGAGATTAATACCCTAACTGAAACAACTAGAATTTTTTTGACCATATTGAACTTTCAACCAATTCTYTATTGAAWCGAAGGAATTGCAATCGTGTGCTAAGATTAAGGAGAAGTAGAAACTCCCTAGATTTAGAATAGCCGTAAAAATTAGGGCAAGAGATTGGGCTAAAATTTGCCAGTTTCACAAGACATAACGTTATCAACACCATCACCAAGAGCGAAGCTGAGACAAGCGTAGCTTGTTTGCCTTCATTTGCTAAAGCTTAAAAGTTCAACAACTGCAGAATGTTTTGAAGAATATTTTGCARTTAGACATYTWYTGAGARGAACACCTCCCTTGCTTAATAATATGATGACGMAAAGTTTATTTYAGTACTGAATTCGTTTTGAGTATGTCRCAAAGAAACTTTCTAYTATMTAAATTTGGTMCTATTTTCGACRAACACGTGCAACGCTCTTCACTGAAACTATCGATAATTTTTTGGCTCGTTTAGGTCACGCTTGTTACAGTCAAATAGGTCATTCTCAAACCATAACCTAATTCCATTAGGAAATTATTACTACGTAACTGTTTCTACAACCACGCAACTTCTTCAAGGACACAACAAACTTTCCAAATCCCTCAATGGAAATGGCAAGCGATAAAAGCGTGACAACAACAATTCCGAGATCGACGTCGCCATAGAAACCATGGAATGCATAAGAGAAGCAAGCAAAGAAAATGGCGAAGGTCCACACCCAAGTGTACAAAAGAGGGAGCTCGTCTTGCGAAACATCCATGATCGTAGCCGCAACGCCGCAACAACAGCATCACTGGCGTCCTCCAAAAACATCCTGCACTATGCCCATTCCAGGGTTCCGTTCGCCTTCGCCAAAACCTAAAGTATCGTAATCTCCCAACCACGCAATCGCATGCTTCAATTCTTCCAACTACATGATGTTTGATACTTTCACAACGGGCTACAAAAACATCACGTCGGCATTACAGAAAGTTCTCCATCTTCGACAACCGATTCCAGACAGGAAACCCTGGGCACCCCTGTCGCCGCCATAACTTACATGAGATCCAAAGACCGTTACAAAATGAACAATGGGCAAATTCACAATGTTGGGGTCAGGAATTGCATCGAATTTTTCAGCAAATTCTGGGATTGGGAAGGAACATTGGTGATGGTGGGGGAGAATTTTGCGAGGGGGGGGGAGGAATTTGTGTGGGTAGAGAGGGTCCGGGGGACGGCGGGCGGAGCCCTCGAGGCGGGGGCGGGCCTGTCTTGGCGGCATTATTTCAAAAAACGGTTGCTGCCTCGTAACCGTTCCCTTTCTTCTTAACCCCCAAATTGTCCAAGGCACCAAACTATGTGCTGTTGACAAAACTTTGAAATCTACACTAATTAGTGAAATTAGGTTGCCTTTCCAATTAGGTTGCCTTTCCAATTAGGTTGCCTTACCCCAAGAAAGTTATTCTACAAGTCATCAAAGTCAATAAAAATTTCTCCAAATACTTCCATTTGCACACATGGAGGTTCATGAGTTCCAACTACAACAATAACTAATTCAAAAGTAGTGCATTCTTGTACAATAATATTAAATATTTATATAGTGTGGAATGTCGAGAAATTAATGAGGGGCAATTTAATTTTCACTATTTAGTGTAACTAAGTTGCTATTTTTGGTAGTTTGTATTTTTGGTAGATGCCTATTAAGGTCTTACTCTAGCATCAAAAATCCAATTTGGAAAATAAATGACTATGGTTTTTCTACTTAAGATTTTATGCAAGGGTACCTTGTGTAATCTTGAGTTTTCCTAGTGTTGAAACCTTTGGAAATGAGTCTCAAATTCACAACAGTATGTGAGCCCAAGAATGCGAGCTTGTGAGCATTGAGCCTACAATATAGGTACCTACAATATAGATACGACACACTATAGAAGGTGTATGTATTATAAACACCTATAATATGGGTATTTGTGACATATATATCCTATAATCATAAACGGTTTCTATAGTATATACACTTGTTTCACAAGTGTGTAGTAATCTAAGCTCATGGGCTCGCACTTCAATGCTCACATAATAGCAACCCTTCTCAAATACACTAGATCTTAGAGACAAAATTGCATAAAAAATTCATTTAAGAAAAATTTAGAGTAGATTTTGAGAAGCTATAAATTGATCGGAGTTGTACATGTTCAGCCCTATAACCTCATATATTTTTTTTCACGAACCTTTTAGATTCACCATGCAAAAAGTGGATTGACACCTTCTTAGTTAAACATTATAATCTTTCAACTCATAAGTGATATTCTTGTGTTTTCTTTTCCAATGTAATCTCTAACATGTCTAGGGAACTGTGGGCACTCTGCCATGTAGGCAACCTGACATGGATGAAAGACTACCATGTTAGATAATACTAATTAGTTATTATTTTAATTAATTATTAAAAAATTAAAAAATAATATTTTGAAAAAAAATTAAATTAAATCAATTTTGAGTTTTTTTATATTCTCTAACATTTTGTTTTTTTGTTTTTTGTTTTTAAATTCAAAATTTCAGACTAGCAATTGTTGATTCCGTGTGTAGGGAGCAATTTTAGGGAATCACCCCAAAACTGTCTAATGATTTTTTGTGGTAGTAAAGATTCATCTTCTTTTTCATCAATAAAAATTAAAATTCTCATATTGAGTGATTTTTTGTGGTAGTAAAGATTCATCTTATTTTTCATCGATAAAAATCAAAATTCTCATATTGAAGTTTTATGTTGAGTACACAATGAAAATTAGTTTCACAAAATCCCTATTCTTTTAGCAACTTCTAAATAGTACTCAAATATTGTTATAAGGTTGTTTAGAATGTACAACATTTTGTGCTTCAAATAAGCCACTTTGCTTAGAATATTTGCAGTAGCTAGTTGTATCAATGCTGCGGCATATCTTCCAGGAGTTGTAGCCTTCTCAAATCTCTCATCTCGCAGTATTTGTGGACAGGAAGGGGAGACAAGAAGTATATGGCTAGAGTTAGGTGGTCCACATGTAAACTACCACAGATGGAGGGAGGGATCAAGGTCTTGGATCCTTTCATCATGACACAAGCATTGTTAGCCAAGTTGGTTGTCAGGGGCTTATCATCAGGACCAGAGCCTTGGAAGGCCTTGATGCGGTACAAGATTGAGGCAGGGAGGCCATTAGGAGATGCAAAGTGGCATGAATAAGCCAATTGGCTATTCTTCAGGAAGGGACTTGAGGGAAACAACTTCTCACCACTTCTTATGGCCTGTTTGAAGGCCTTCATATTTGTAAGAGGTGGATTGGAGAAGAAACTGCCACAGGATGCGTGCAGCCTATTAAGGCAGCCATTGTTTGGCAACTCTTTCATATTGGAGGATGATGACACACCACTTGGATTCGGACCAAACGCAGGACTCCACTTATGGGCAAATGAAGGAATCACAACAGTGGGTGATGTGTGGGAGACAGACAAACAAAACTGGTTGAGTTTGAAGGACATTCAAACGCTTCTACCCCGCAAAGGAGCAGTGAATGAGAAGGGGAGAGTAAGGAGACAGAAGATCATCTCACATATCCCTTGGGACCCCAAGAACTTTCCAGAGAGAGGCAAAGTGGCATGGCTTTATTCACCCGGGAGTGGAGCCTTCTTCCATCACGATCAAGAAAACCCCACAGGTCTCGCAAGCAGATTTCAAAGGGACAGAAAGATAGGAATCCTCAGGCAGGAGGAGGGGGACTTTGAGCTGCCAAGGGAAAAGCTGTACCAAGCTAGAGTAGTACTATGGGACTCCAAAACGTGCTCCTTTCAGGAGTGCAATCCTAAGGAGATACCAGACAGGCCAAGCTCGGTCTGGGTTTAGAAAGGAGGAGCGGTGCAGAACCAAATTTGGGACCTGGGAGAATGGGAGTGGAAAAAGATGGGCTTCTTCAAAACCATGCCCTTCTTTGTATACACAACCAGGAGGGGATATGAGCAGGGTTTACGTAGGAAGGAAGACACACCCTTTGCAATCCAGGAACTCCGCAACCAGAACCTCAATGCAGTAGAGATTGAACAAGCATTCAAACTCATCTGTCACACAAGTAGACCCAAGAAACAGGCCATGTTTTTATGGCAAGTGTTGAACAAAGAAGTAGTGACAGGTGACTGGCTGGCATGGAGGATTCCTCAAGCCACGGTGAACTGTGTTATGTGTCCATGTGAGTTAGAGACCAGCACTCACCTCCTTTGGGAGTGTGAGTGCACCCGGGAGTTGTGGGCCAAGTTCAACGTAGCGGCGATGGCGGCCATAAGTTACAAGATCAGTTTCCTTCGTGAGGCTCTTCTTGGAAGAGATAGAAGGGAAGACATGGAGAAGCTAGGGAAGTACATCTATAAGTTTCAACCTTGGGATTTGATGAGGACTTTCCTCCTTTGGAACCTATGGACTGACATATGCAGCGCTAGATATGGAGACCAATTTGTTAGCATTCATAGGGTTTTAGCTAGTAGTTGGTTAGCTACTATTCATGCTGGCATGGCCTTGTTTAGACACATTTGCAACTCAGTCAAGAACGAAGAAATTTGTACTAGACTTGAAGATCTGTTCACCGCGGAATGGACACCGCAGTTTTGTACTTTAGGGGATGGTTCCTAGCACTTCACGGTGCCGGACCTTCTCCGGTGATTTGCCTTCGGGGTTTTTTAATGTGAGAAGGAGCTCCGCTCCTCTCCCCAACCTTTCATGGCTTTCACAGCTAGTTGTATCGATTGTAAGTGCAATTCCAAAACTCCAAGTTTTTGAGTTCTATGATCACAAAAACTTTTCTGTATGAACCTAAATTAAAAATATAAAATCATTGATGGTGATTATTGAATTAGCATTGAAACTATTGATTATCAATTGGAAAAAAAATTAGTAATGTGATTTGAAAAAAATGCGTTGAAATGGCAAAAATATAGCATATTTATTTTTCAAACAATATTTGTCTATTTACTTATTTTTTAATTTAAATTGAAGTGAAAATTGATCAAATACACCCAATTCCCATATCACATATACATCAAAGTAGTCAAGTTCAATCAACCTTGTGATATAGTAAAAAGTTGCCATTTATGGCATTGATTTATTTAGACTTCTTACTTGTGGCATGTACTRGTCCTAACAATTTTGTATCTATATATAAAGAAGGCATGGAAGCTCCATCATTAGTGTATGAATGGAAATTTTTGTAGATTGGATAATATATATGAAGGGAAATCCTTCTTTGGTATTTCAAGTAATAAAAGGGCAAATTTGCATTTTCAAAAAATGATGAACAAAAATTGAATATTAATCTTGGTCGAAAACTATTTTTCAAGGTTTCTACAATGTCATCATTGTTTTTATCATCAACAAAAATTTCATAAAATGGATGTTTTGTTCTCACAAATATATTAAATTCTTTAAAAGACACTCCATATTCTGTAGTTCTMCATACAAATTTTTCATGTGAAAAGCTTTTTTTAATAGGATTTTGAATTATAATTATTTTTTGAATACAACAAATGAACATAAACAACTTTAAGAATTTAGAATTTAATAAATTTAATTTAAAAGTTAAATTTATTAATAAAAATAAACTATTAATACAAATTTCTATGTATTAATAGTTTATTTTTATTGTTCACCTCATTTAGATTGCTATATATTAATACTTTTTAGAGGGATTGTTTTTAGAATGCAATTGAAAATGAAATTCCTTACATTAAAATTTTGATCAATTTTCAAATCTGAGAATATAGGCAATTTTTTCTATCAAAGTTGGAATAGAAATCGGTAAGTCTACGACCAAAATGAAGATTTTGTAATTCAAAATCTTCATATAAGTCAATTTTGACACACTAATAATAGTCTATAAAGTTGATTTATAGTTGAGAGGTTAATATGTTCATTGTATTTTTCATTGTCCTTATATATTATATTTTAAAAATTGGTTTCAAGACTAGATGTTTAAACAAAGTGCACAAAGCATATTGTTGTTTGAAGAAACTTTTAAACAAAGTAGGTTGATTATACCATGCATTGGCCATGACCTATCTTCAAATCTAGTTGGCCCAACTAATAATTTAATAAAGCCACTTATCCTATTTGTATATGTGACATTAGTTTATCAAAGTTATACTACTTTAAATCTATGTATATCAAAGTACTAAGTATTATTATATTGCTTTCTATTCCTTGAAAGTAGAATTTTGTTGTCACACAAATTTTGCACCTTCACAAATAGAACAAATTAGTATGAAGTCTCTATTTGTTACTTATTTATAAAAACAAAAATATGACATCATATTTTATAAGATCATGAAGGCTACATATTATATACCATAAGCAATTGAATAAATTAGATACATGTGAACAATTCTTTAAAAAATTCGTTTGGTTTTGTTGGAGATATAAGTGCTGGAAAATAAGAGATATGGCTACAATAGAAACATTCATCTTCAATAAAAAAAATTCAAGTTCATCATATTTATGCTTGAAAAGTTATACTAGATGATAAGTCAGTCACACTACATGTGATATTAGAAAAAGGCTATTGTTTCTTGCAATACCCTCAAAGCCCACCTGCATGATTTGAACCTACACCATTTAAAAATCAATCACAATAGGAAGCTACCTCAAAGGAATTGAGGCACTTAAGTCCTTACACTTCTTRCATGCACATGATGTTCAAACTTAGTTTTATTTAACACAATGATAGTTACAATTGTGACTAATAAATATGCATGCGATGGAATTTAGTCCTTGTTTTTGTTGAATATATAGAAGGTGAATATGAGTATAAAAATATTGTGGATGTATCATGTAAACCACAAAAGATCTATCTAAATTTGATTTCCATTTACTTAAGTATTTAGCAAAAAAATTCTTTGCACATTATTTTGCACATTAATTTGTAGAGTATTCTACATGCTTTTTAAGACAATGAAGTGGGACTTGAGATTCTTTTATCTATAGCTAGACAAAAAAATGATAGTATATTAAAGTAAATATCACCTAAAATAATCCAAAATAGTTAGATTTTTAGGCACATGAGTCAAGGTAAAAAAGATCTTTAGGCGCTTTCATGCTTTGGTCTTTGTATCTGCGTATTCTAATAATGTCAGTTATAGTAAGTGTCCTACCACTCCTATTGTCTATCAATAGTTAAATCTTATAACTTTTTCTTAGTTTTGTACATACAATTGAATTAATTTGGAAAGTGCCTAAAAATGAACATTTGGAAAGAAAAAAATTCAATATTTTTTTTGTCTAATGGCTTGGACTTTGAAGACAATTAATTCACTAAAGATGGAAATTGACTCTAGCTAATGGATGCAAATTAAAGCCGAGTTCTTTTGTAGACACTCCGTATAGAGCAAACCGCATGTATGAGCTAGAAGCGAGACGCAGATATCTTGAAATATGTGCAGTCAAAATTTCTGAAATTTTTACCACATATTCTCATACTAGTTAGGTGTAAGATCTCAAGGTTAGATATGCAAAAAAAAAAAAAAAAAAAAAAAATTACTCTTTGCTATAAAATGGCAGTTTTGAGTGTTTTTTTTGCAGAAGAAGGCCTTGGTCCTTTAGGGGTTATACCTATTAGATATTAGAAGAAATCAAAGTTCAATTTGTATACTACATTATAAAAAAAATTCCTAATTTCAATGTCCTAGTATTGGACATTGTACAATATATACAATGTGCATATCTATTTGTTAGGGCAAACTTTGGAATACACTCTCAATTATAGATAATCCTACCTTATTACAACATTTCTAACCAAGCCAATAGCCTCCAATTGAACCTTGAGACAATTTAGGTATTATGGAAAAAGATGCCTTGAATAATATGAAAAGATGACAATTCTTTGACTTAATCTCATAGTAAGAACGGTTACTTTTTTAAGCCTAAGGTAAAAATTCCATTGTGGTCAAATGACCCATAGTGGACACCTAATGACCCATGACAGTTTTTCATACCATTATCAATGCCTAACCTGACACCCATGGAGTAATTAATGACCTCATTAGAAGTATACTACTTTTTGAGTGTAAATCATTGTAGGAAGTAACTTTTTAGGGCTTTCCACATTAGAAATTATTGTGACCACTTTAGGTGATTAAGATGAGTAAGGTAGGAACATCCAAAAGCGCCACAAATTGGTATTCTGTACGGGTATTACTATTGGGTTGTTTAGATTTTGTATTGTCCTATTGGCAAGAAAAAGGAGTTTTCAATGCATCAAAGAGCACCTCATTTGGATATAATATGCAAAAGTTATTTATTGTCAAAGTTTGTTTCTAGAAAGGCTCCAGCCAAATAGGTACATAATAGAATTTATAAATGTATGACCAGTGTAGATGGAGCTTTTAGGCACAGAGCAATTTTGGGGGTACCCACCTTATATTGGATACAGTTTTTGGAAGGTTATGAGGTAGCCTATTGACTCTTTTAGGCAAGATCACTTCAAAAATTCAAAACTAATTCATACTTTGTTTGAGAAATATAATTTCAATGGCTCTCACTATTTCTCACACTTATCTTTATGTGGAAAAAAAATTGAAAAATTTCAACAATGTTTCAAAGACAATGTCTTATTAGAGTATGTGTCAAATTCATCGAAGTCATACAATTTCAAATTAGTGCAAGCTGTATAGTACTGAATAGTAGGAATTTTCACAAATTATTTTGTAACACTAATTTTTTAGGTGACACTAAAAGCGTTAACTTTCTTTCACATAGGTACATAACTGAATTTGGAAATGTATAAAGTGTGAAGATGGCGCTTTTAGTTTAGTGGCACTTTTGGGTTACCTGCTACCTCACTAACTTAGTCATTTGCAAGTCACAACCTCTGCCAAAACACATGATAAGCGGACTTTGTTACCAATACTAAGCCCAGATATTTATTTGATGCTACTTCCTGCTCATGACATAAGGGAGAGGCACCCAATGGCGTCCAAATCTGCAAGACATAATCATTTCAGGCTGTAAATGTAGGTAGGCGGTACATGGCTTATTTCTTTTACCTAAAATAATAAGCAATCTACGGTCCCACTACATTTATGTTCTAGAATGACATAGATCCTGCTCATGTTCCTGCTCATGACATAGATCCTTCAAAATCTTGTTTGATGAAAAGTTTAACCCCGACACAACAAATGGTGTAGGTGCATACCAAGTGATTGCATATCTTGCAGCTCAGCYAATGATAAGGATAAATGGCAGAGAAAAGTGCTACAAACCACTGTTATGAGCAGGAACATTTTCCCTGCTGAGAAGATAGCTTGCTTCTGCTCTAGAAGCTGCTCCTACATGAAATGACCTGTTTTCAGCGTTTTGGATTTCTTAGACTGTCCAAGTTCAACAGAAACATACGCCACTCGTTTCTTCTTGCTTTTGTCCACTAACTTGTCTTTACTACTCCCCCAGCTCTCTAACTCSGCCTTCCAGSTCTCTAGTTCAGCTCTCACATCTGATTCCAAATCCTGCGCCAACTTCTGCTTAGCCGAAGACATCTCTGCTTCCCTACTTGAGCAGGGTGTGGAAACTGCCTCTCGAAGATCGCCAGCTATCTCTGCTCTAAAGCTCTGCGTTATCTCCTGAATACGTGAGGAGACCTCTGATTCCATGGCAGCGCCGCGTGTTGAAATTGGAACACCAGCCGCTTCTACGTCGTCCTCTTCTCCGAGGAGCTCAAATTGAGAGCCTTCCAAGATAAAGCTTTCCTCCCGCTCATAAAGAGCAGGTTTCGATACTCCAATGCTCGGAACCGAGGTGGACCGGTCTTCAATGAACCAACCGACATCAGGAAGCTTTTCTGCGTCTGATAGAGAGGACGGCAATGGGATAAGCTCTTGAGGTGGCGGAGGAGGAGGAGCTTTCTCTAAGAATACCAGCTTCACACCATCCCACCTGCATTCTAAGAAGAGAGGAACATCTGTCTGAACAGATGGAACTTCCAACTTCTTCACGGAGGCTGACACYAAGTTGAAAGCTGCGATTACCTCGTAAWGAGCTTTGATGAGTAGCATCCGAAAACGGGCAAGCAATGCCAGTACGGTGAGGGCGAACGGCATGAAGAAAGCTTGGCTCAAGAGTCCCTCAATCGCCAAGCCCGCATTCAATATAGGATCTGCCATCATCTGTAATAAACGAGAAGCTCCTAGCAACCGTCTCTGGACAGTTAAAAGCATCTGTTCCTTGGATTGCAAGCCTTGCCCCAGGCTGTTTAAGACAGCTTTCGGGGGGAGAGTTTTCTGCTTCGAGAAAGAAACGCAATGAGGTAGTGCCTCGATAAGCTCTTTGAAAGGAAACGATTCAAGTAGAAGTARATCTCGCCGCACTTGCAGCAAACGACGGAAGTAAACCGTTCTCCGGTGTTGGTTCTGGTTCTTGTACATGATTCTTTGAAAAATAGCATTATCTTCCCAGACTTGGGTAAAGAGACCCCTCAATCGGTTCTGAATAGATTTCGCCTCTTCCTCCACCTTCTTGCTGTCGAAGGTTTCCTCGGCGAATTGCTTCAGGCAAGCGGGTGGACGCGGGATAAAGGCAGGTAAGCCACCTTTCCCAGATTTCTTCCCCATATTCACTCCTCACCTTCTCTTCTATTTCATTGAATATTGATGAAAGAAATTAACAGCCGAACGCATGAKTGTTTGCTTCCCAGAACCCTAAATCATAAAAGGCTGAGCTTTGTTGCACCTCAAAGCCTGCACCCAGCCTCCGGTAAGGTTCAAAGCCATGAACTATGCAATATAAACACCCAGAAAGTCGCCGTCACTTTTGAATTGCAGTATCAGACGTTGAGGTCCCTGCTGAAACATAAAACCTAAAAATCCAAAGAAAAGGACTATCAAGTTTCAATCACCCTCGAGTCAGTTTCGCAAAATCCGAAAGAAAATTCGCAACAATACAGAACCAAACCAAGACCTAACAATGCGAAACTGCAGTCACAAAGCCAAACAAATGGTCGACAAGTGCCCTAAAACAGGGAAAAGCAGTACGACAGGAGAGCAGGGTTATGCACAACGAAATCGAGATTAGCGCAATTGACGTGTTCACTTACAATAGCACTCACTGATAAATGAGTCGCATTGCAAAACGTTGCGTTTTCGTCGACCAAGCCCACGAGAAATGCAGTGTCAGCATTTCCCTCATGAACACTAGCTCTTATTGCTAAAATCACCACCACCTCATCGACCACCAATTGGTTCCTCCTTTTGCAACGTACAACAGTATGCAAAGCCCAGAAAAACTCCCTAAACCCTAAACCCTAAAACCCCCCAAGGTAAGGTCCATCCTAATCCAACGATTCAAGCACGGATTCCTTGAATAACCTCTTCAAAGCCCGATACCACTTTGTTTCTCTCCAGATGCTTCAGCCCGTGACGCCCTCTTGCGCAATTTCTGGTCCCTCAACAGTAATCCTGTCCGAGATGTGACAACTTTGTAGAACACCGTCTCAGAAACTGAAAAAATTTCATTCCAGAAATTCCGAATTTGTGAGCAAATTACAATCTTTTCTGCTTGGCGTGGATTCAATAAAGCCGCGCTCTGGACAGAATCGAAATTCTGCACCTAGAATTCAACTCTGCCTCTCACACTCGGGCTCTCCTTCCACGAATTTTTAAGAGGCAATTGCGTAGAGGTGAAACCCTAAAATCCTAAAAGAAAAGGCTAACCGAAAAAGAGAAGGGTCTTGACCACGTGAGTTGAAAAAGTAGTAAAATGTTAATTCAGACAAGCTTGTGTAGTGTATTGTGCTTTTGGTGTCAACAATAAAACAATAAAACTAGTAGTACAATCAGTACTCTAATTTAGTTTTTTTTTGAAAAAAATATAGATATTAACCCCTAAGCACTCAAACAACCATTTTTTGGTCACTGGTCGACTTCGGGCAGAATTTCCGGGCAGAAAAAAACTTTTTTTTAAAATTTTCTTTTTACTTTCCTTGAAAATATTATGTTGTCTTTCAGTATTTATATTCAAAACTAAGATCACTACGGTCAGAAAAAAATCATAAGAGAAATAGCACAATGTGTTTAGAATTTTCTAGTGTTGAAAAACTTACTATTTGAGGAAAGAATTGAAATTTTTATGACCAAATCTTATGCATTTTTTTACAATTCAATTGAAACCACTATTTTGACCAATCAAAAAAATTCAAGTGTTAAGGATAGAAATTGTATTTCTGGTGAATTCTTGAAGTTATATCTTCAAAATCCATTTGAAGAGAATTTGAAAACAATTTTATAATTTTGACCATACGGATATCTTCTACTTTTTGTGCTTCACATAAACTTCTTTGATGCAAACTTCAAAAAAGTTATAGAATTTATATTTTATAACACATTTGTATTTTGTCCAAACCCCTTGGGCTTTTAGGGGTTAAACCTTAAAGGTCCAATGTCTTTTTTAGAGCTTTTGGAAATTTGCTCTATATTGAAAAAAAAGCCAACATTTTGATAAGATAAATCAATTTTTTTTTTAACGTAACCATAAAAATTCAATTTAGAAATGTTAGAGATTACGAAGGAAAAGAAAACACAACAATATCACTTATGGATTAAAAGATTATAATGTTTGATCATGTGAGTGTTAAAATTGCAAAAGTGAGTTGAAGTCTTTTCATCCTCTTTCACATGCCGAATTTAAAAGTTGATCCCAAAAAAAATATGAGGTTGAAGGGCCTAACATGCATATCACCAATCAAGTTATGGCTTTTCAAAATCTATTTAAGATTTTTTTTAAATGAATTTCTAATGCCTAGTTTTTTCTCCAAGCTCTAGTGTATTTGAGGCTCATTTCCGAGTGTCTTCAATACAACAAAAAGTCAAGATTGCAATAAACACTCTTGCACACAATCTTGAATTGAAAAATCATAGACAATCATTTCAAAATCAAATTTTTGCTACTTAGACTAGAYTTCATAAAACAATTTTCATAAATATAAACTACCAAAGATAGCAACTTGGTTAGGTTTTTGTTAACTTCAAAGTTTTGCAAAGACCAAATTTTGGTACCTCGGACATTTAGAAGTTAATGCGTAAATTTTATAAGGTCTTCAAGGATTGTATTCAAGTATTTGATCATGTATGGAATAAAATATGATATCCTCTTTTAAAACCCCACTCTCTACTCAATTCTAGTTGAATTTCCAATTAAACGCATGTATGCTTGTGATTGTCTTTGTTCCCACTTATCCAAGCAAGACCTTATATTCTAACTCATATCTAAAATGACAATGTACYAACTAGTGTGATTTTAGGTTACGTGGTTATTGTCATCCTTGAAAAAAGTGTTCACATGGCACATGTATGATTCAATTGTTACCCTAAAGCTAAGTAATGAGAGACTTTGGTCAATGGAGTATTGCTGCAAAATTTGTAGCCTTAACACTAGTAGAAAACGTAGAAATTTTAACAAAATTCTGTTGATTTGGTCACGTTGTACCGGTCACTGTTCTGTTGATTTCAACAAAAATCTGTTAGCTTTAACAGATTTTTGTTGAAATCAACAGAACAGTGACCAGTACAACGTGACCAAATCAATAGAATTTTCTTTAAATTCTTGCGTTTTCTACTAGTGCTTTTTAACACACAAGAATTCCCTAACTTCTTCTAGTACATTTTTTGCATATATTGTATACTTTAGTTTTTATTTAATTTCCATGTATATTTTTTAAAACCTTAGGTAGAGATGTGTTGTAGTGGAGGGGGATTTTGACAAATTGTTGCAATATGAAAATTGAAAAAAAAGAATTACATATTTGATATTCTTCCTTTTTTGTTCTCACACATCTAATTGTATCCCTAAATAGCCCTATGCAAAAAATCTAATTTTTGAGAATATTTTGTATTGGATATGAAGTTTTTTTCACTTTTTACTTACAAAATTCCCAATAATTTCAAATTTTTGCAAAAAAACTGAAATCTTGAGGGCTTACAAGAAGATGTGGGATTCCATCTCTGAAAAATAAATACAAAAATATTCATTTATATGATGAGTGATTGCAAAATAGAAGCAAACAATGTGTAGGATCAAAACTCATAAGGTCTAAATCCATGCTCATACTTAGGCTTGTCCTTTAGGAGTTAACACCTTGATGGATAACACCTTGCTAAAAGGTCAAGTCATATTGTAGAAATCACATGTCCTACACTACTTATTGAAATGCATTCATGCAAATCCTCCCAAAAATAAATGAAACAATGCTTTTTTAATCCTACAATCCTACCTAAAATCATTCAAAGGTAAAAAGCATCTATAGAATTTGTTAGAGGAATGTATACTATACCTAGGATTCATAGTTGACTAAAAATATGTCATAAAATAGACGCTGAATAGATTTTGTAAATTTTAGGATACTATGTTCTTAATAAAATGGATGAAACTTTTTGTAATCTTTTTTCTCATTTAACTCCTATCTACCGAAACAACCATTATATAGTTGATTCAAAATTTCAAGCTTGTTTTAATGTGGGTTGTTAAATTTCTTTGACCGTTTTAAACTTTTCTACGGGAAATATTCAAAATTCACTATTAAAAGCTTTTATTTTTCATTGAAAAAGGAAAATATTCGATTTTTGAGAGGTCTTCAACGGCATGCATGTACTCTTCAACGGCATGCATGTACTATTAGTGGAAGAGTAAAGCTTACCAATTGTTCACTTGATTTGAGATTTAAAAAATTGTACCTCGTCATTTGCCTTGAATATGTTCCCAATTTAAAGAATAAAGTATTTTCATGATTTTCACGATTCAAAATTTAAACATGCAAGTGTTGGTTTGGAGCTATTTGCAATACCTACATATTAAAAATTTGAATTTCAACAATTCATTTAAAAAAATTGGATTCCAACAATATTTCAAGGTTGATTGTGTAATGAATTTGATAGCTCTTCATATGAACTTTAGATTTTTTAGAAGTGCATTTTCATGTGCTAACACAATTTCTAGTTGTTCATGCCACCTCCAAACCCAAAAACTCTTATATGCAAATTATTCAAACATTGTTGGTAGTGAGGGACAACATGATATTAAAAATAGGATATTTACATTTTTCTTGTTATAATCTCATAACTTCTATGCAATTCACACTCAAAAATTGATATGCATATTACAAAGTACTAAACAAGCTCATTAGATTGAAAATAAGACAGTTGCTTCATTAGGGATAACTATAAGCTTAATTAAGCTCTTTTTCATGGAAAAAACACACTTGGAAAGGCTTGGGCACTCAGGAGTTAACAATTGTAGAGACCACAATTGCCAACATTAACCTCTAAACGTCCAAAGTCTTTCTAAAATTTGACGATATGGGAAAAATCATCTGAAAAATGAAAATACTATCTAAAAGAATATTTTGGAATTGATATACAAATACAAGTTGTAGACTTTGAATTTTAGATTCCATTTGTATGGTTAGATTCACCAATGCTATCACCAATATTTTTTCTATAAATTTTATAAGGGAACTACCAAATATCCTATGAAATTCTTTTATAAGCAAAATATTGTCAATATTTGAGTGAATTTTGTTGGAATACATTTGACATGAGGTTCTCTTCATATCAATGATGATTTTTTGAAATTTTTGGGTTCTTTTAATTTCTAAAAGACTGAGGCATATTTTGGGCAAAAGATGTAAAAAAAAATGCCACTTTTTAGGACAGCAAGGAAAACATGAAAAAAAAGTATTTTTTCAAAGTTCAACCATACAAATTTGTACTAGATTTTTTAGGGAATGCGTAAAAAAATTTAGAAACTTTGACTACAAGGATTAAGGATTTTACGTTTGGGGTTAGGTGAAAATGTTTTTTTTCCAACTTTGCCCAATAACGGGCCTACAAACTTTAACTCCTTTTAGACTCAGAATTTTTTAATAAATGTGGTTCTTTCTTTTGACATTTGCATCTTATATCATGTAAGCTACATACTCACCAAATTCCAAAATCATAGGAAGAGTTTTGCACATGCTGTCCGAAGCTATCCAAGTTGTATGCAAAGTCCAGGGCAACATAACTCATGATCCATGCACCCGATTAGAAAAAAATTAGATTTTTAGGAATAAGGTACATGGTTACACATCGGGTCCAAATTTCATGAACTAATGACCGAAAAGGACTTTGTAGGAATCTACCCCAAATTTCTTGCGTACCTTGAAAGGACACTTAGTCTTTCATGGATTACTTAACCCCTAAAGTTCCAAGACCATTTTTCTGTCAAAAACCGCTGAAAAATGTCATTTATGTTGCATTCATCCAAAAAAACAAAAAAAGAATTTTTTTTCTAAAATCTAAAAGTAGGATCTTGTACTTCACTTGTTTTGAATCATGTGGTGAGAATTTCATGAAGTTTGACCACATAGATTGGAAGATGTTAGCATTCAAAGTTGAAAAAAAAAGTTTTTTTGAACACTGGCTTGCAATTTTAGATGACTTTGACGGCCATTTGAATTTAAAATTTTTTAGGTTGAAGGATTGAGTTCAGAGACTAGAGAAAAAATTTCAAAAAAACACACTTGATTTTCAATCTTTATGAAATTGTTAAGTAGAAGTAGGTCCAAGATTGAAAGAAAAACTAAATAGTTAATAGCTCTAAGATGGGATTGAAACACAATAATCCCAATGGTGAGATTGTTCTAGAAAATAAACTTTACCTTGTCCAACACTGTTTTCTGAAAAATTGTGAAAATTGCATTCAGAAATGAATCCTATAAGCTTTTTTTTCAAGAAGATGCTTAGATTGCCCAAATAACAAGATTGTCCGTAACTTTCTCATTATTAGTCCAAATAGAATGAATCAAAGCTTCACATGTAGACAAAAATATATTATTTCAGAAGAAAAAAAAAATTTAATTTAATTTTGAATTTTTGCAAAAACAATTTTGCTGCCTACCGAGTTCAGTTTTGGGGGTTTTGTGGTATAACTTTGGCTCCCGGGCACCAATTGAAATAAAAGTTATATTCCCACAAAGCTAATCAGTTTTTCTATCTTATGGAAAAGTTTCAAAAAGTTTCATAAAAAATCAAGGTCACAAGAACCTGCCCAAAATCCAAATTGTCCCTCGAGGGGACAATGGGACTTTAGGGGTTAAATCTAGGACCTCATTTTGCAAATTTAGTTCACAAGTAGAGTGAAAGCAATTTTGGCTTGGTCAACCATTTGACATATTTCCACATTTGTAATTGTAGAAAATATTGTACTCTACACATGATAGACTAGATTTGAATATGTAAACAGAGTGAAGATGGCAGTTTAAGGTTAGGTGCCATTTTGTGGGTGCCTACCTTACAATCTACCTACATTTATGTTCTAAAATAAATATTTGACATAGAAACTAATGCCATTAGGTGCACGGACGCCATTGGGTGCTTCTACCATAGTAACACCAAAACTCACCTTCAGATAGGTTACCATTTACTTCGTATTGTGAAAAATAGCAATACCGATTTCTAAATCTATTTAGAAGGGATTTTAATTTTTGTTTTTAAATTTCATAGACAAATATTAGCTTGAGCAATCACAAATCCAATCATATGGAATCATAAATATGATTTATGCACATGTGCTTTGTAACATTTTGCTTGACAAACACCATTTAATGTACAAATTTTAAACATGTGAATGCAAATATGTCATAAGCACATAAAACCTTGGTTTTGTAGTCCATCAAAATGTTTGTAGATTCTTGTGTTTGTCCTTTTGCACTTCTATAGTATAAATTTTCATAACCTCTATCTGCAAATGTTCTATAGTTCAAGGGGTGAGGGTGTATTTGGCCTCAAAATATATCTTTTCTAGTTCAAAGAATGGCCATTCAACGATTATTTGAATAAATCAGTAAATAAAAAGCTTAAAAAATCACCATTATTACAACTTAACATTTTGAAAGCAATAAAAGACTACGTAGTATATCTTATAAAAATCACAAATATTCAATCTATAATCAATTAAAAAATGGAATCCTCAATTTTTGGTTTCAAATTTTATTGCAAGTTTCAAAATAACTTTGCGTTTTCTAGCTCATGAACATCACTTTGAGAGTTGTCACCATTTTGAAAGGTGTCATTCCATGGCATGCTTGGGTTGCCCTCCTTCCAACAATCGTAATCTTGAATTATTGTTTCAACATTCCATCCTTGATTGATCTCTAGCTCAAAATCACTATTTTGATAAATGTCACCGTTTGGAACCATGTCATTCAATGGCATGCTCGGGGGGGGGGGGCCTCTGTATTGTAATCTTGGATTGTTTCAATTGGAGATCCTTGCATGATCTCACCCTCAAAATAACTCTTTCGAAAGATCTTGCCATTTCGAAAGTCACCAGCAATTGGGTGCATGCCCTGCAATGTTGACGTGCTTGGGTTGTCGTTCCCGTGGTAATCTTGAGTGCTTTCAACAAGTGATCCCTCATAACTTAGACCGTCTCTACCCACTTCACTTACTTGCACATCCATTTCATGATTTAGATCATTTTTAGTCAAGGTGTTGGCATCCAAAGAAGTGTTTAAAACATCATACGTATGATAGTCATATGCTCGAAGCGTACTACCCAATTGATTGTGTTCTTGCATTTGTTGGTTGTTGGCATTTGGTAAAGTGTCAAGATAAGACATATGAGAGCCGTTTGTTGCCTGGACGCCCTTGAGATTGGGATGGGGCGGACTGATTAGGATCCGCCTCACACACCAAGCCATCCGCCCGTCCGCCCGTCCGTGAAAAAAAAAAAAAAAAATACTTTTGGCGGACACTGGACGCCCTTGAGGTTGGTATGGGGTGGATTGTTTAGGATCCGCCTCACAGACCAGGCCGTCCGCCCATCTGCTTGTCCGCCAAAAAAAAAAAAAAATATATTTTTTTATTTTTTTTCCGTTGGCCGTCCGCTACGGAATACCAAAACGACTACAGAATATGCCAGCGTAGGAAGCGAGGGTATAGCCTGACTAAGCTAGGGTATAGCCTGGCTAAGCTAGGGTAAAGCCTGGCTAAGCTAGGGTAAAGCCTGGCTAAGCTAGGGTAAAGCCCTGCCAAGCTAAGCTTTCAACCATATTTCTTTCTGAGTCATCTTTCAACCATCCACCTTCATCTTTTTGGAACTTGCACTTTTCTTTCCCCTTTTTATCCCGATCTTTATTTGGCTTTCACTCTTTCTTTCTACTATTTTGCTCATCTTTTACATGATTTCATTCTTCTTTACACACTGTGCCCGTGCCCTGCCCACATCCTGCCCTCATCCTGCCCGCGCCTTGCCCATGTATTCTTCTCGCACCCTGCCTGCTTCTTTCCCCGCTATTGTCTGCTAATCTCTTCCGTGTGCAATTTCACCAATTCTTGCGAATTCTCTCAGCAACGAGACTCCGTGGTGATTGTGCAAGGAACATGAAGTCCACCTTCAGAGCCATTGAGTTGGGATGCGGGCGATTCACAAACATGCTTCAACACTAAATTAAATTACAAGTAAGCAGAGGTGAGAGGGAAGTGAGAAAAAACCCAAGTTTCAATCCTTGAACTCAAATTTCAGACCAACACTAAATCTACAAATACCATGCAGTTTCAGAGCTGTACATGCAATCAAATCTCGCTTGGGCTTGATTGAACTTGACCATACATATTGATTGGCACTGTCTATAGTTGTGCTGAAGCATGTTTGTGAATCACTCGAGTCCCGACTCAATGGCTCCGAACGTGGACTTCATGTTCCTCACACAATCACGACGGAGTCTTGTTGTTGAGAGAATTCGCAAGAATTGGTGAAAATTGTCTGTAGAAGAGATTCAGTACAGACGAGAAGATTTGCAGACGAGCGGGGAAAGAAGCAGGCAGGGTGTGAGAACTGTAGAAGAGATTCAGTGCACACGAAAAGATTTGCAAACGAGCGGGGAAAGAAGCAGGCAGGGTGAATGATTCCATCTATCTACGTTAGTTTTTAGGAAGAGAATTGGCCTGTGTTTTCAGAGATATTCCATAGCACTAAGATATTTGCCATTGGCTTCAAAGTGGTCTACCAAGCGCTTCAAAAACTCATCTTTCCCCACTGTGAGAAGGATGCATGGGCAGGGCGCGGGTAGCATTGCCTGCATGCGCGAGTCACAACCACATTCATCCTCCGGCTGTCGCTCAAAAATCCCACCTACAATCATGCCCAACATCACACTCAACATCAGACGAGCAAACAAGAAATCTAAACATTACATGGCATTCTTTAGCCCTCGAACATCTGCGCCTTTTACTTTGAGAATCAGAATCAATATCACATTCTGACATCACTGGCCCCGATTGGCTCCCATACAGCTCCTCGACCTTTGTGTGTTATTTTGAATTGTAGAAGAGATTCAATGCACATGGGAAGATTTGCAGATAAGCGAGGAAAGAAGCAGGCAAGGTGCGAGAACTATAGAAGAAATTCAATCAGTGCACATGGGAAGATTTCCAGACGAGGGTGTGAGAAGGATGCATGGGCAAGGCGCGGGCAGGATGAGGGCAGGATGCGGGCAGGGCACGGGCACAGTGTGTAAAGAAGAATGAAATCATGTAAAAGATGAGCGAAATAGTAGAAAGAAAGAGTGAAAGCCAGATAAAGATCGGGATAAAAAGGGGAAAGAAAAGTGCAAGTTCCAAAAAGATGAAGGTGGATGGTCGAAAGATGACTCAGAAAGAAATATGGTTGAAAGCATAGCTTGGCAGGGCTTTTCCTAGCTTAGCCAAGCTTTACCCTAGCTCAGCCAGGTTATACCCTTGCTTCCTACGTTGGCATATTGTGTAGCCGTTTTGGTATTCCGTAGTCCGCCTGTCCTTGCCTCCTTGGGTGGGGCGGATTTTTACAAGGCCGTTCGTTTGTCCGCCCGTTCGCCCGCCCTAACGAATTTTTTTTTTTTTTTTTTTTTTTTTTCGCGGACTGTGTCGCACTGTCGTGGACGGGGCGGACGGCCTGTGCGGACGGCCCGACCAAATGTTAGGGGACGTCCGGGGGGCAGCGTCCACGGACGCTGGACGTTCGGACGTCCGGACAACCCTGGTCTGTTGGAAGCGTACCACCAATATCATAGAATCCTTGTGTTTGTTGGTTATTTGAAGTTAGCAGTTTTGTGAAAGATTGAGGAAGTCGGCCCGTATTTACCAAAGTTATTGTTCCATCATCGTATGTCACTTTCCGCATCTGGAATTGTTTATTGCAATTGACATTTAAACACTTGAAGCGAGGTTGCATGCCTTGCTTTTGTTTGTGGTTATTATAATACTTAAAAGAAGCGTTGTCGGTGTCACCATGCTTGTAATTCTATTGGATCTTCACCTCTCTTCTTGCTATAGGTCCTTCCTGTTGGACGATTGTAAGGAATTAGAGCAAAGAGTTTTTTACAATCTTCATTCAAGCATTGGTATCAAGGTTGGTCAAACCTATTTTTGTTGAAATACTTATATTTACAATTGTTAAAGGACTTGCTATGAGGGTAAACTTTTTCTTGCTCCACATATTCTTCAGGCTCAATGGTAGTCAAATTTCTTGAAGTTTCCCTCTCCTTTGCATTATTTTTCTTCATTATTGTTTGATTAGGTGCTAAACTTACATTGGACATTTCTGGTGTCAAAAGTTTCTAAAAGTCGTCTTTCTTTTTAATCTTGATGACTAATTCAATCTTTTAAAAGACTACAGTAGTGATTTTACAAGTATTCTTACTGTTTGGCAAAGAAAGTATATGGCATATAAAAAAGGGATTGCCACAATTAATGAAAGCACATAATTTAAAGTACATATATATTGATAAAACTATTTTTAGATCAAAATAAAGGTATTCTTCCTATATATATATATATTGTAAAAAGTAAAATGTCAAAATGTTAGACATCAAAAGTAAAAGCAAAAATGTCAAACTTCAAAATAAAGTAAAAAAGAAATAAAGTAAAACCAAAAACAACAAGATCACTATACTTTACGTAATGTGAAGTATGAAGATCACTATACAAAGGATCGCTGTTAACAAAGATTGAACCAGGGTTGTCATACCGGATGGGCGTCCGGTTCGCCCGTCCGATGTGGTCAACAATAAGTTGACTTTTTTTAATTGGAAAAACAAGTGATATGGCTGTAACTTTGATGCCACGTGGCTGCCAATTAGGATCTAGGGCGCGGACGTCACCAGTACAGGGGTGGATGTCAGTGACGGCGCGGACGTCACTGGTAGGGGCGTGGACGTATGCTTGCCAGGGCGCGGACGTAATTTAGTCAAGGCGAGGATGAATGTCAAGGCGTGGACGGAATTTTGTCGGGGTGCGGACGAATGTCAAGGCGGGGACTTGAAGGGGCGGGATGCGGATGGAAGTAGTCAGGGCATGGACGTTTTTTTTAAATTGAACCCAAAATCCCGAATTGAACAAATTTATTTTTGAATGAAGAGGGGCGTCATACAACCAAACCATATTTTTTGCCATTAAGGCTAAGTGCAAGTAATTATGTGTGAATGTCAAAGTAAAGGAAGAGGAAGCTTGCTCCATGGACTCGTATTCTCTTAGCTTGAAGGCTAATGAATTTAATTCTAAACCCCATTAACCTCTAAAGCCCCGAGGTCAGTGTTTCTTTGTCAAGAAACACTGGAAATTGTCATCTTTGCTGCATTGATGCAAGAAACCAAAAAAAGAATTTTTCCTAGAATCTAACCTAGGATCTTGTACTTCACTTATTTTAGATCATGTGGTAAAATTTTCATGAAGTTTGACCGTATAGATTGGAAGAAATGAGCATTCTTAGTAGAAAAACAAAGCTTCTTCAAACACTGCCTTGCAATTTTAGATAAATTTGACCATCATTTGTCAAATTTTTTTGCACTGTAGACTTCGAATTTAGATTTTTTGATGTTGAAGAATTTAGTTGGAAGTTTAGAAAAACAACAACTTGATTTACAATCTTTAAGAAGTTGTTAAGTACAATTAAAAAAAACTTGAAAGAATTTGAATTTTTTATTTTTTATTTTTTTTGCCATAGATTATGTTTTTGGCTATCTAGGAAGCTTTTATTCATTCTATTTGGATTTGTTACAATAAAGTTATTATTTTTTGGGCTCTTAGAGCATCTTTTCTGAAGAAGATATCTTCTATGATTCATTTCCGAATGCAAATTTTACAATTTCTTTTAAAAAAAAAGGGGCCTTGTGGTTTACATTTCCTGCTAGAAAAATCTCACCATCAGGATGTAGGCATTTTAATTCCATATAAAAAATATTAATATTTTAGATTTCCCTACTATTTCGTACCTACTTCTACAGTTCTACTTAACAATTTTTGGAATAATGAAAATTAATATATTTTGAATTTCTTTGTTTTTGCTACACTGTCAATTTAATTCTTCATTGTAAAGATGTCAATTCAATTCTCCATTGTAAAGATTTCAAGCTGAAAACTTTGTAATGCAGAAATTTAAAGTTGAAAATGTTCTAAGTCAAAAAATTCAATCCCACAATGCGTTTAAAAACTTGTTTATTGCACTTAAAATGCAGATTTCTTGCAATTTGTGTGCTCAAAAAATCTTAAATTTTTGACACACATTCCCATGCTAGTTAGGTGTACGATCCCATGGTTAGACCTTAAAAGAACAAAAACTTAAAATGTTTTTTACTCTTCGCTAAACGAATGGCAGTTTAGAGTGGTTTTGGGCAAAAAATATTTCTTGGTCCTTCGGGGGTTAAATTAGAGTCACATTGAACAAATTTATTTTTGAATGAAAGGGGGCCCTTGTAGGCTTGTACAACCAAACCATATTTTTTTCCATTGAGGTGAAGTGGAACTAATTTGAGTAATTTCTTATAAATTGAAAAGTAAATGAAGAAAAACCTTGCTCCGTCGACCTGTATTTTTTTCCTTGTATACGAACAAATTTAATTCATTCTCCATTAACCCCTAAAGGACCAACATACGTTTTTTGGCAACATAGAAATTTTGGGCAGGTACGTGTGACTGGAGATTTGCATATTTTGGGCTGAAATTTCAAGAGAATGTGGGGACAAGGAATATCTTTCATATGCACAAATTTCATGACATTCGGAAACATGAGTCAAAAGTTATTGCATAATATGTTGTTTGTTTACCAACTCGGCCAGTCCGGGCAGATCTCAAAAAATCACTTTTTTAAGAAATAAAAATTTGAAATTCGTTCTTTAGATTTACATGTACTCAAAAAGCTTTGAATCATTGCATTTCAATAGTTGAGATGAAAGTTATGAGATTTTTAGTTTGCGGGCAATTATGGAATCCCTACACCAAAAAAACTTTGAAGTCCTTTATTTTACTGAAATTTCAATATTTTTGAAAAAAAATAATGCTATTGGATGTAGATTGTTTATTACAACAATTCAACCACTAGGATTGGAATTTTTTTAATTTTTTAATTAATTTATTAACAATTTAGTATTTCGAATCATTCTCTACTTCTTTCTACTTACTATTTTTTTCTTATATGTTGTACAACTCCAAATGATCTGAAAATTTTCATGTATGTAGCCAACTTGTTTTGAAGAATGAACCCAAAGAAGCACAACCATTTTGGACATTTTTTCATAATGATTTGACCTTGTGAAGTGCACCTGCCCGATTGTTTGCAGGGCCAAAAAAAGGATTTTTGTCACTTCAAATGCTAATATCTTGCAATCTACGTTGTGGAAATTTCTAAATTCGTTTCCACATACTCTCAAAGTAGAGTACTACAAGATCCTACGGTTACATGTATCAAAAAATGATATTTTTCAAAAATTTTGTACTTGTACTAGAAATGGCAGTTTTGAAGCATTTTTAGTGAGAACATAGTCAAAGAACTTTAGGGGTTAAGAAGCAATAAAAGGGCCTTCGTTCAATTGAACTATTTTTTTGGGCATTGTAGGCCAAAAAAAAAAGAATTCTTTTGAAATTATAAGCAAAACCTTCTAAGTTCCAATAAGAGAGGACTCATGTTCACGTGAACCACATTTGGTTAGGGCTTAGCTCAAATTCAAATATTTTTTTGTAGAGTTAGTACAACAGGGCCCTTCTTCAATCAAACCATTTATTTTTCCGATGTGAATTTCAAAGTAAAGGAAGGGGGGACTTTGTTGGCTTTCTCACTGCCTCACTCAAACCCGTTTTTTGTTGAGAGCTTGATTAATTAACACAGTATGGAATTCACTTGATAAAGAATCCATATTCTCTGAATCAATTACTACAATAGAATACAATGTTCACATATATGAGTGTGAGCGTTTTTTTACCCACCCTTGGTAAATCAACGAGCACAACCCGGTTCTTTTAGTTGGTTTTATCCTATGGGTGTTCTAAAGTCGGTCCATTGTGCCTTCCAAGAAATAGATCTTTCTAACTCTTAAGTACACTCAAAGCATGCGAAAACCTAATCAAACATACTTCAAAATGCAAGATATCACATGATTAACCTCTACAATCAAGCCGTTGAAGTTGTTTTGTTGAAGCTAAGTCAGATTAAAACTAAGTACTCTATCTTATAGAAGATTATTATCTCTTTCCAAAACTATATAATTCGACCTAATCGGACATTTCTCTCAAAAGTTATGAGTAGATGAAGTTGGACCGCTAATCAATTCATCCAAACTTCATCCATGTTTTAAGTGTCCTTCCTAATTTGAAAGAACTTGAGATTTGGAGGGTGGTCTTAAGATAATTTTTCCTACCTAATTATAAAGTTTGGTCTTAGTTGGATACTATTCTTAGAATTTCATCCACTTTTAGTCTAATACATCATCCACTTTTAGTCTAATACTTCATCCTTCGATATTTATTCAAGTTTTAAGTCTTTTCTAGAGGTTGAGATGTCTATGGATTCTTCTTATCTTCTTCTACAAGTTTATAGCTCTAAGTTCTCCTTCTAATCTAACTTTCAAGTTTTGTATTAACTTCCTTTGTGATCTAAGACTCGGCCTAACTTCTATCAATTTACTATTTTTAGAAAGGTTGTATTTTCTTCTTGTAATTCCTATTTCTAGCTTTCTAGATTGATATTAAACTTGCTAATCGGACCTTCCTACTATAAGTCATTGATGGATGAAGCTTGACCGCTAATCGATGCTTCAAACTTCATCCACTAATTACTCCTAATCTATAATTCGAGATTTAGTGTTTATTTTGGCTTTGAGTTCTAATTGTTAGCCTTATTCTAGCTCACTCAACTTGTTCCAAAGTTTTAAGGTTTATCTAATTTTCATCCAAATTTACTACTAAACTTCATCCGTTATTATCTTACTTGTTTTAAGTTGGAATTTTAAGTATGATATGTTTTCGGAAATTTTCTAAGCTAACTCTACAAGGTTCTAAATCTAAATCTAATAATTGGATTTGTCTTGATGCACTGACTTGGATTTCTAGTTTGGTTGCTACATTTTAAACACCTATCTTTGAAAAATTATCAGAGTTGGGTTTCTTAGGAACTTACCTCGTTCCGGATGATCATCTTGAACATTGTTTTAGAGAGCTCCATCTTCCACCTCATCCGCCATGTTTCCTCCTTTTGACTAATTGTGCTCACTGCTTAAAAACAAGGATTTATTACAAGTTGCAACCTAGTTCTACACTTCTTCCTTTTTCTTCTACACTATTTAAATTCCATTATTGTAATACTAATTTGACTTGGACTTCTCAAATAATTGATTCAAGCTCTAAACAATAACTGACTTTTGAAATCTTTCAAGTCAATTATTATTCTATCCTATTTCTAATGGTCTAAATTACGTCCCTAAGATTTCTTACCTTATCTATCCACTCCTAATTGATCTTCAACTAATCATTACCATCTTCTCTTTACTTCATTTGTATTCTATTCTCTTGAAAGGTTGAGAGCGCTACAAAAGGTTCTATATTTTTATTATTTCCTTTAGTGTTTGGAGTTCTCACTTGATAATGAAAACGTTGCTAATTGAGGCTTTCCTAACTTCTTCTACAATTGCTTATGGACTCTTTCTACCCCCTTTCTCTTGTATACTATTTGATTCCTATGAAATTCTTTAAATTTCAAGAGACAAGTTTGAGATTTTCCCAAAGATAGCAATAGTTTTCAAACAAATCATCAAAGAACAAGAGCCTCGGGTTTAGTTCGAACGCCTTGGCAGTCCCTGGCTCCTCCGGCTGGGGCTCCCTCACCTCACGCACATGCTACGAAACCCACCCGCCACCCGCCAGCCGCTTGGGCAAGTAGCGAGTGCTAACTTGCTGGGCCGGGATTCCAGGGCGGAACTGAGGTGCGTGCTGCCCCTCCCTACCATTCCACCATTCCACGCCCTGCCGAAGCGTTTTTTAAAATTGGTGAATATTTCCTGGTGTGATCAATGTATTTCACCTTTGAAAATTCAAAACCAATTCAGAAGAGGTCTCAAAAATATGAAACGATTTCTGCTAAATGTCTATTCCATTTCACTTCCTAGTTTGAAAAAATATTGAAAATTGTTGGAATAGGATTAATCACACTGAAAAGGCAATCAACTCTTAAGTGGTATCTTCAAAAACAAACTACAATATTCTTTATCAATGAAATTTATTTGTTTATCCCTTGAAGGACATTGCAAACTCAAGTTCAAAGTTAAAAAATACACCACTTTTGAACTTTTTCTATTGTATTTCTCTTGGTGTAAGTTCAAAAGTACATCAATTACACCATGATATTTTTCACTATTATTTTCATTTTTTATTTATATTTTATACAATTTTGAGCATTTTTGTAAATTCTATTATTTATACAAACAAATCTCATTAAAAAATTATATAAAATTCATCACCAGTTGTTATTGTACTTCAAGTTAATTTATGTCTAGAAGGTGTGGTATGTACTGAGTTGCTAAAATTTATTCAATACATTGATATAAACAATGTAGCTTGGATTTTGAAGATAATGTATGCAGCCTTTTTTTGGCATCGTGGGGCCAAATTGCACCATTTCAAAACAAATATCAACTTTTCACCAACTAAAAATAATCTTCTTTTACCCAAAATTTTCCATTTAAAAAAATATTGGATGAAGATGCCAAATTCACATGAAAAAGTGCATGAACATGATTGAAAAGTGTTTCATGGTCCAACATAGAACTACATATATCACTTCAAATCAATTTCTGAAGTGATACAACAATCCCACCATCTGCATTAGTGCATTTTAATTCCACCTTTAGTTAGAGATATTAATAAATTAGATTTTTTTTATCTTGTACCTACTTTTGTTGAACAATTTAAAAATAAATAGAAATAAAGTTTTTTATTGAATTTTCTCTGCTGCCTCCAAGATTTTCCTCACAATACTCCAACATAAAGATTTAAAGCTCAAGACTTTGCTGTGCAAAACATTAAAGTTAAGAAGGTTCAAAGGCAATTAATCTAGTATAGCATTGTGTTGCAAAACTTGTTTTTTTTTTCACTTTAAACGCAAATATCTTGCAATCTATGGGTCCAAATTCCAAAAATTTTGAAATTTTTCCACACATCTTCATACTAGTTAGAAGGCCACATTTGTTATATTGAGACTTTTCGCAGTCTCAATATTATCCTCGACTCAAGGATAAACCGCTTTATCTCTTCACTAGTATTTTTTTATAAATAGGTAACAACACCAACTTTTAGAATTTCATTATAGGATCATTATTTGAGTATTATATATTTTTTATTTCAATTACTATTTTTTTAAATGGATTTCTCAATAATTAGCATTCTATCTCAAAATCTGTGACAAGTCTCAATATAACAAATATGGCCTTTTAGGTGTAAGATACTTTGATTAGATGTGCAACAAAAACAATTTCCAATTTTTTTTATTCTTTATTATAGAAATAGCGGTTTTGAATGTTTTTTCACAAAAAAATGGCCTTGAGCCTTCAGAATTAACAACATGTCTGAATCAATGTTTTTCTTAGGCAATTTGTCGTCAATTTGCACCAAAATGATGGACCTTGCACTAAGCTCTTAAAACATAGATAGCAAAATCTTGGATGAAATTGCCAAAAAAATTCAAGTTTTAAAAAATGATTGCATGAAATTGCCAGATTGTGGATGAAAATATAATTTTGAATATGTGATATGTACTTTTGTGATATTTTCTATCCAATATGTGGATGAATGTTGAAATTTTTAGCACCACTTTAATATTTAATATCGCCACTCTTGCACTTCATGAAAAATGAAAACAAAAAAACATGGTATGGATGTACATTTGACTAGTGTAAGTTTGAAAGCAAAATAAATATAGATGAAGAGAATTGGTCAATCCCTTTTCTTAGACCAAACTTGTAACTAATTCCATAAAGGTCCAAATAATATGAAACAACTTGGTAGAGATGCCAAATCCATTTTACTTCTTACTAAAATTTACAAAGTATTGTCAGAAAAGACAATGAGCTCTTAAATGATCTCTTCATAACATTAGACTTTTTCACCCTTTTACACAAAGGAGTAGCTGAGAGAAACAACATTTTGTGTGTTGGAGAGCAACTTGCCTTGGAGGAACATTGGGGAGGACGAATCAGCACTTGCAAAGTAAGAGATAACAAAGATCCCCCCCAAATCAATTGGCCCCACCCTTGGCGGACTGGCGCAGGCGCTAGCGGGGCTCAAGTCCGCCAGGGCAAGTTCTCCCACCCTGCAAGGCGGAACCCGCCACCCCTTGCCGGCACCCACGAGTAATGCGAGCATGTGCGTGGGGTGCTTGGAACCTCTGGCTGGGGTTGCTCCCTAGCTCCACTAGCTAGGGCTCCCTGGCTCCTCTAGCTGGGGATGGCCTTAGAGGCTGGCTCCAAAACTTAGCATAATTTGGAGTTTTTAGAAAAAATTTCCACGACAAGTAGTAATTATTTTTTCCACTAAAACTTAGAGGAGTGGGTGTTTGTTAAGGAAGGGACACAATACTACTATGTTCTTAATTTCTTGTCACAAAGAGCATTCCTATGGTTTAAGGCTCTGTCGTATTTTTAAATACGGACAACTCTAAACAAAGTCCTAGGCCTATGGGTTCAAAGCTTTGCCGTGATTTGCGAAACACTTTAATTCCTAAGGCAATTTCTAACACATAAGTTTAAAGCTCCTCCATCCCAATGGGACAAGGAAAATTGGGGCACAACAATGGTTAGTATATATGAACTAAAACACAAATTAGTACAAGCACAACTAAACACAAGTTAGTACAATCTGTGTTAGTACTCAAAAACTCACTCAACACTAAAGAATTCCCCTAAGCGGCATCACCAATCACAAGGGGAAGTTCTCTAGGATTAGTACAATGGTTAGTCCTCAACAAAATGTTGCAAAACACTTTATAAGGTTAGAACAACAAAACACAAGTAAAAACTCTTCGAAAACACTTCAAAACAAGTGTAAAACAACAACAAGACTTGAAGGGATCCCAAAGTCCTTCAAAGCTTGCAAAAGAACAGCAAAATTGAGCTTAAAATGCTCAAAAACACAACACGTTTTGCAACTTTGGCTCAAAATGGTCAATAATCCAATTGAATGGACAACGTATATAATTTTGTCAAAATATGGTAAGAAGGGGTGGAATGAGAGAGAAGTGAGCACCCTTATATATATTTCCAAAGCCACCCACCTCCTCTCATTTCTACGCGATAATCTTATCATTTAGGATTTTCACCCTAAATTACCATTTTGACTTTCTACACTGGACTAAAACTCTAACTTTTGGAGATCAACTCCAAATCACAAACTGATTGCGCCATTGGCTTCAAAAGTTCATTTTTGTTAGGAAAGTCCCCCAACTTCTTTTTCAAACGTCAAAAACTCATCGAATCTTAATGCCAACTTAACGACCAAACCGAGTAAAAATCCAACTTTTAGAGGTTGATTTTTCTATGAAAAATAAATAGCCTAGACTCTTTAGTAGATATGAGGGAGCAAGCAAAAACCTAATTTTGACCTCATTCCGATTCCGTATGCTCCCAAACTTGTAGCACACTTCCACCGTAAACTTGAAAACTGTCAAATCTTAAAGGATGTTGTCAATTTGGGCACTTCTCGCTATCGGAATGTCTTGAAATTTGTTGAAGCGTTTTATTAACATAAAACAAACTATCCTAATTTTTAGTAAGATTTTATCGCAACCTAGAGAATTTCTAGAAAATTCTTGTTGAAGATTAAGGCGGTTGACTGTCTGAAAAGGCATCTTCTGAGTATTAGAAAATTCCAAAACTTTTTGAGGAACCTCTCATGGAATCCCACAAAGGTTGTGTAATCCCATCTCCGAACTCTATATGATAGTCGAAGGCGAATAAAATCCCGCGCCATCCTTTAATTACCGGATTTCAAAGAATCTTTCACACAAAGAAGAATCTTGCCAACGCGACTTTGCCGTTGAGTTCCTAGTGTGGTTTCAACCTTKAATATAATCTTCTGGCTATAAATTCCTTCCACTGGCCTGATATGCATTTTTCCACTCTGCAAGCTAACAATTGGGGTTTCTATAAAAAATAAGAATTGAAGAGGAACTTGAAACCTATATGTGGAACTGAGCTCTAGGATTTTCAACAAGTTCTCTCAGACCAATTTTAGCCATTTTCTGTCACATGCATGGTAAGTTAGGCCATTTTGGACAATTCTACTAAAGGTTGGTAAATACCGTGATTTTGTGGTTTTTAACCTGTTTACAGCCGGAATTTGAATCTATTTAAGTAAAAACACTCAAAATACGACCAAATACTATATTGGCATGTAACACACCTATTTTGGCTTTACACTCTTTTTTGGGTTTTTTGTACTATTTTCCACATTTTATTTTGCAAAAATTCAAAAAAAAAAGAACAGTGAGTCCCAAGTGACGAAATGGGAGCTCACAACAAGGTATATGTATTGTTTTGAGTATTGAAATCCTCCGTTCACACAATGACACAAGATCTTTAGATTTCTCAATTTCTTTATGATTTATTTTGTACTTATGATATGACTTCCTTGAGTTATTTCCAATTCATTTTCATATTGAAGAGCATTATTTTTTCCAAAGTCATTCCTTCTTGCGTCCTACGGTCTTAGGTTCTTTCAATGTTTTTAGGGGCCACAGCACCTACCATATGCTTATGTTCTTTTGCATTCAAAATTGTTGGCTTAGTCAACATTCTTAAATTCACATAAGTCATACAACTGCCATAATGTCATGATGGAAGAAAGACCAAATGGCATATTAAAAAATGTATACCATACATTCGTGTCTTTATAATTATATGAAATGTGTAGCCGTAACAAAATACACATGCTTCATGCTCTTCTAAGCACAAAAATGTGGTCTTCCTATAAAACTGCCACATACTAAAATTCAAAAAGTATAAATAGTCAACTATTTACGATAACAACAATCAGGCATAGTCCAAGAGTGAGGTGCCATCCTCAAAGTGTCTTGAACGTCAGGCACAGACGCCATGTCGCCTACATCTACTTTCTAGAGGCTCAGCAGCTTAGTCCTCAAATTCTGATACTGCTCTGGGTTTTTGGTTTTAAAATACTTGGAATCACATTCTTCGTTCCAAATTGGATATGCTATCCATCCCGTTGCATATGCATCAGCAGCCATGGAGTACAACTTCTTTTTTTTGCATGACTTTAAGTGAGGTCTCCGATCCCTTCTCTCCGTACACGTAGAACAACTCGAGGGCTGCATGTTTCCATTCATTTTTCAAACGTTCGATCTCCTCCATGGTTTGATAACCATACCTTGAAGACTCCTTTTCAACAACTCGGCCAGAAAGCCCTCAATCACAAATCCCTATATACACCATGTTCTCTTTCCGTTCATCAAAATGGAGCAAAACTTTGAATGGAATAATGTCATTGTGTAAATATTGAACTTCATGATATTTTCCCACTGTGATAAACAATGACAAAGCCAAGTTCACGTGGATTCTGCGATATGTTGCAACCCAACCAAGTTCTTCCTACGTCAAGCCTGTATCGTATTGTCTTGTGATGTCGTCCACGTCCAATGCTTCGCTCACCTTTGAATTGCATTTGGCCCAGAAACAAATTAATGAACCTCTATTCCACCATAGTGTGTAGCCTTCCATTGTTTTCAAATGGATGGATGCAAGTCTTATGATACAAGGATGTATCACTAGACAAACCCTCGCCTCAGTCACAATAGCCTATCGCTTTTCCCAACGAAGCTAGTATACGAGCGTAAAGCGTGAGCGCGGAGCGTAGAGCGTGGAATTGGAGTGTGGATCATGGATTTAGTGGCTTTAGTTATTTTTTCTGACTTTTTTAGGTTTATTTTTTGGTGGACGGTTCATTTTTTGGGGTGGTCATCTTGAAAACTTTGCTACAAATTTTGGGCCTCTTCTTGGATAAAGCAGCATATTTTAGGGTAATAAAAAYGTTAGGTTTACAAATGAATGAGGTTCAAAATTCTAACGAAGGATCTTTGTGCTATACTACTACGTCTACATGTGCAGAAATGTTTTAGAAGCTTCCAACATATGGTGTGAAGGATTCTAATGTTTGAAATTAGTTTTATTTTTGGGTTTGGGGGAATTGCGGTTTAAGGACCATGGATGAACACTTCCTATTATGGAATTATGAAGGTAGAATTTTGTGGGGGTTCACGGTTAGTTGTTATATCATAGTGCACACACATGTGTTGACAAATCAGGATTAGTATATACGGGATTTTATAGAATGAGTCATGGAAGTCAAAAATTACGATGTGTTTTACTATTGGGTATACTTTTGTATTTCCTGAACAAATATAAAATTGCGCATTGCACATGAAAATATGTTAGATATGTATGAACATATGACTTAAGTGTTTAGGGTCTACGAATTTAATGAATTGTAGAACAAACAATAGTCCTTCGATAATTTACCCTTCCTTGCAGTTTAAGGGTAATACAACAATTGTATGGGTCCATACCTATTACCGTCGTTGTAGCCCTATTACCGTGGAGGGAAGACCGTTGACATCCGATTTACATGCGACCTTAGGGTTTAGGGGTCAACCTATGACCACGGATGCAGGGCTGTCATCGTATACAGATGACTGCAGACTTCGAGCTTCAAAACAAACATAAAAAGTAGACGTGATCCTATAGCCATGGTATTAGGCCTATCACCGTGGACCTTAGAGCACGGCGGTACGACTTCCTTTTACACGTCAATCTATGACCACCGTTGCTTCCCTATCACCAAACTTAGGGCTCTAACCAAAGTCCTTATTTTCCATTCATAACATAGTAAGTACATGTAAACCTTATATCGTGGTACGTACCCTGTAAATTCGGGTATTACAATGGACAGCTAGGTGTRTGTATGTACCTATAATCATGGATGCGTTTCCGAGATTGAATTACGGATGTAGAACCACAACCTTATATTTGCAGGGTTAAAGGAAGACGTACAATTTAGTTTTGCCAGAAATTTGGGATTCTAAATTGTGTATATATTGTAATTGGTATTCAGTGCACGTCTATCAATGAATGTAGAGGTCGAACACTGGATGTAGTATTTTAGGGTTAGAGGTCATACAAACGATTTGTAGTTGGATTGCCATATTCTTGTCCTATTGCACGCTGTATTTTATTTCGAACGCAGGTGCTGAACTTGTTGAGCATTTTTATTTGCAATGCATGGGATTACCTTAGCATTTCCTCGCTATGGATGAAAATGTAACAATGAGGACATTACCTAGTATTTTCTTATGTAGAAAATTCATTCTTTGTCTTAACCAATTCCCACATGTATGCACACAATGTTTGAGGGGATGTCTTGTTCTCTGCAGATCTTGATTTGGATTTTATTTCTAAAAACATAAGTACTATTTCTTGACTACCTCTACGTAGGGTCAGTCTAATGTAGCTGTAAAGTGTAAACGTTTCTGGYGCTACACAAAGGAATGGTTTAGGGTAATGATAGACTAATTGCCAAACTTAATACGCGTCTACGGTGTTGCAAAGTATGCCCAAAAAATTCAGTACTCATCTATATTGTGTGGACCTACACTGCAAGAATGAGAGTGTGGTGGTCAGCTATGGATTCCAAGCGATATGAAGTTTCAGTCGATTCTCAAATGTAGGTGTCTTTCCTATGCATGGCTGATTCAATCCCCATGTGCCTCTCGGTACCGAGAGGTACTACAGGGATGGCCAGCGTATGCATAATTTTCTTTCGTTGTCATACCATCCTCATAAAAAAAATATTTATAGATAAGGTCAGATGCATGAGACAGGGCTGCGGTGAGATCAGAATTTCTAGCATTTCTATATGTTCAATATGAGTGACACTCTAAAAACATTGAATACTGAAAGAAATTCATGTATCATACTACAGGGTGGAGAACGGAAAATCATTCATGCTAATAGTCAAGAGATTAGAATTAGTAGAATTGAAATTGAATAGTGGCCCTTGTAGTCTCACTATAATTCTGAAATGAAATACAATTTGAATACATCACCGAGAGTTCTTACCCACTAAATTAGTGCCAAGGGTCTAAATCTACGGTCATGTCCTAATTGGACTTCAGGTTTAAGATACCGCTCTCAAGAAGACGTTTCACTTCGTTAAAACTATAGCTTGGAGCATGAATGAAAATATCTACTTCTGCATCTAATTGGCATACACCTACGAACAAGAAGTACAAGTGCTTGCAATGTGCCCATTGTCCTCTTTTTCCTAAAGCCTTGGTGGACATGTCCTTGAAATATGGGCAAGAGCATTCAGGAAATGCACCTACAGTAATAAGGTATTGTTGAATGGCTGGTGGTGTACCTGAATCAAGCGTGATTATGCACCCGAAGCCCGGATGCGGGACCATAGTAACTTCACGAACCTTTGCCTTGAGCGTGAGGGACAAAGCGCAGTTGTTGGCTTGTTTTGTTGTAGGTGCTTTAGGATTCCTTCGAATCTTCTTGCCTGACCGTGTACTAGGATACTCATCCGCTGACTGTGGAACTTGAATTTCTGAAACATCATGAGGTGAATCAAGGTTCCCAAATAGCCTACGCGGAGAGATTTCAAGACGCTGTAGAAGTCGGAACCCTGCGTTTTGAAGATCTAGAATCTCTTTCGGAGAAAGATTAGTTCCAAATTTCACTGGCCAAATGTCTGGGACTTCTGGTTTTGAAAGAACCCACTTGCGTCTTGAACCTTTCACGCAACGCGAAATGTCGTTGTTGCAGAAGAAAAATTGCATCCTCTCAATGCGATTCTTCCGGTAATTGTCCATGCTTCCAGTATAAGTAGGTGCAGCGGTTGCCCTGTTCTCTTGTACTATTTTGGCAATACACTTCTTCCGTGTAATGGCCTGCAATGCAAAACACGCCTTTGAAGACATCTTGCTCAAACGAGCAATATGCCATTCAGACTCGTCACAAGCAGTTTCTTGAACGCTTTTCACTTGGAAGGGCTCCACGACTGTAGGAATTGGCAGAGGATTAGGGGACTCAACCAACTCCACTGGATTGCCTTCATCTGCGTCAGACCACGTTTCTTCTATAATTCTATCCAAGACAAGCACAGATGCACGTGCTTGAGTGGCCCTTGTTCCTACACGAGGTCGGGAGAAATTCACTTTGTCAGGGCGATGTGAATCAAGCTCAGATCCAAGTGGCAGATTTGGCATTCGCTTCTCAGATCCAAATACCTCCTCGCCTTCAAGATGAGGCACTTTAATGCAATACTCTCCAACTCTTGGAACAGATGCCATGGCATCATTTAACCCCTTCGATTACCAGTACGTTGAGCATACCTCTGTGCTACACGAAGCGAGAGCTCTTCTTTTCCAGGACCATTTCCTGGCCTTTCCCCTTTCAGAAATTGGTAGTATCTTACCATTTGCATGAATGCACGAACATAGTCATCCACAGTGGCTACGTACAAATCGGAACCTTGCTTTCCTGACTGTTGCATCCATTTGTTGTGAACAGTCTCCGCAAGGTTGCAAGTAGGAACATGCAGAAGCTCATCTTCAGAGAGTCCTTGATCCACAAATACCAGGTTAGAGCTATTGACCACGGAGACTACAAATGGTTTAAAACTAGGCTTTGCCTATGAGGTACTCAAAATATTAAAGACAACAAGTAATTCTGAAACCCTAGATAAACAACCACGAATAAAAACACAAAAACATGGATTGTAGTATCTAAGAACAGAATGTAAGAACAAAAAAAAAAAAAGTTCATGAGTCTTACAGTGTCCATGAATGCTCCCCACTGTCTGTAACAAAAGTGCCAAAACGCTAACCATAACTCCAGACGGCGAAGTCCCTCCTGCATTGTGGCTCCAGAAGAATGCCACCACGTTCGAATAGCATGAAACCTAATCTCGGACTCCGCCAATGAATTAGCATTCTTATATTGCTTGCAGAGCTGTCGATGTTGATCTTGCAGGTCACTGCAAATCTCAGCTTTCGTGTGTTTCTCCATCGACTGAGTCTAGTGGAATAAACAAGTACGTTCTCTATTGGGCATGGGATCGGCTGGGTCTCCACTTCCATAAACTATTCGTACCGCATTCCAATTTGCCTGCGCTGAATCAGCCATGAAGCCCTTGAAATAGGGTAACGTAATTCCATGTCTCCCCATGACAATATTCAAATTCCTCCAGAAGTCGCACTGCGCAACAACATCTTCTGACTGCATATCACAAACTGCAATACTCATGACACGGCAGTATGTCGCGTCATAAACATGGCACGCAATGGTTGTCCATTGCTTGACTCGCCTGACGTGGTCAAACATTATCCAAGCATCCTCCAAGTCACCACCAGGTTGCATGCGCGTTACTAAGTCCACACCACTGCCAGGTCCAACCTCGGACATCTTGAACACGAACACTTTGTCAGTGTCGGAGCCCTGCCCAGGGAATTTGTTCTCCTGAACAAAAGCCCAATTGCTGCAACCACGGAGCTTCGTGATGCTATCCATGACTCCAAAACGGCGGAAGTACTTGAACGACATAACTTCATTTCGAATACTAGGGGAGCTCATGAATTTGCACTTCTCAAGAACCGGCATCAGTTCTTCAATTCCAAATTGTGTAGCCTGCACTCCTTCAGGTCGAAGAAGCATCTCTCCAAGAAACTCCTTGCTCGCCTCCAARACAATAGCAGAATTTGTCCCACATGGATTCCGTTGAACTTGGTCGGATATTAAAGAACGAGTTCTTTCCATGGAATCCCGGTAGTCGCCATCCTTGACATGATGGTTGTGTGTACCAAAATGAACACAGGCACGAGTCATATCCTTCGGCCCAACCACATAATAGACTTTGGCAGGACAACTACTGATACAGGATGGAGCATTTGTGCACATCTTGCACGTGATAGTCGAACCTGACGGTGGAGTAGCACGAACCTCAAATGCAACAGGAGAACAACCATCCCATTCAGTCTCGTTAACGGGGGCTACACGGTGCTGCCGAGTTAGGTAATCACAACTCGGATTGTCACAACGGAGATGGCCTACGCAGGATGACAAGCGAAACGTTAAAGCATCTGTGTTTTTAATATGCGTCGTATGAAGGTTAGACCAAACGTGACCGTCATACCGTTTCTCCATTCCAGTGAGAACTTTAGCTTGAGTTGAACTCACGGACTGATCTCCGAGTGGAGGTAACTCAAAAATCACATCACTGTTATACGAAGGTGGGACAAATTGAACTACACAAACTCGTATCGTCTTCTAGTCGACCTTTTTGAATGGGTTTCTAGAGCCCTTGGTATTCGCTAACTTCCTTAAACATGGAATGATAGATAATCCGTGAGAACATGGGAATGTTGCCACTGACCCTGGAGAAGGAGAAATGGCTGTACTACGCCCAGGACATGAAGGAGACAAAGTAGGTTTCAGAAGTTTGTGTGGAGGTGAGGACCCGTCAGAATCATCACTTCCAATGTCAATGATCTCTACACCGGGCTCGATTTTCACGGTTCTCAACGATGCTCTCTCAATACTACTAGTGCTAGATACTATAGTGGCATCATGTCGACTAGATGCTTCTACAGTGCACCGAGGTAAACCGTAAGCTAAATACCTACCAGGACGTAGATGCCATTGCCTTATAGGGCCAGAGAGAACGGGCTCTTGACCTATTGTATGCGTCAGCTCACCACTCGCAATATCGAACACTTCTTCATCAATATCTAACGAGTTTTCAGCTAGAAGAAATCGAGCACTCAATCGAGACGAAGTCACAACAGCATACCCGAGGTCACCTATTGGAAATGAAATTGGAACCCCCTCTCCAACTGCCCTTACAATTGCCATCGAATTGACTGTCTGGCTAACGCTCAATAAACTTCGATACAGAAGCAGACAGAAAGGACAACTACTGATACAGGATGGAGCATTTGTGCACATCTTGCACGTGATAGTCGAACCTGACGGTGGAGTAGCACGAACCTCAAATGCAACAGGAGAACAACCATCCCATTCAGTCTCGTTAACGGGGGCTACACGGTGCTGCCGAGTTAGGTAATCACAACTCGGATTGTCACAACGGAGATGGCCTACGCAGGATGACAAGCGAAACGTTAAAGCATCTGTGTTTTTAATATGCGTCGTATGAAGGTTAGACCAAACGTGACCGTCATACCGTTTCTCCATTCCAGTGAGAACTTTAGCTTGAGTTGAACTCACGGACTGATCTCCGAGTGGAGGTAACTCAAAAATCACATCACTGTTATACGAAGGTGGGACAAATTGAACTACACAAACTCGTATCGTCTTCTAGTCGACCTTTTTGAATGGGTTTCTAGAGCCCTTGGTATTCGCTAACTTCCTTAAACATGGAATGATAGATAATCCGTGAGAACATGGGAATGTTGCCACTGACCCTGGAGAAGGAGAAATGGCTGTACTACGCCCAGGACATGAAGGAGACAAAGTAGGTTTCAGAAGTTTGTGTGGAGGTGAGGACCCGTCAGAATCATCACTTCCAATGTCAATGATCTCTACACCGGGCTCGATTTTCACGGTTCTCAACGATGCTCTCTCAATACTACTAGTGCTAGATACTATAGTGGCATCATGTCGACTAGATGCTTCTACAGTGCACCGAGGTAAACCGTAAGCTAAATACCTACCAGGACGTAGATGCCATTGCCTTATAGGGCCAGAGAGAACGGGCTCTTGACCTATTGTATGCGTCAGCTCACCACTCGCAATATCGAACACTTCTTCATCAATATCTAACGAGTTTTCAGCTAGAAGAAATCGAGCACTCAATCGAGACGAAGTCACAACAGCATACCCGAGGTCACCTATTGGAAATGAAATTGGAACCCCCTCTCCAACTGCCCTTACAATTGCCATCGAATTGACTGTCTGGCTAACGCTCAATAAACTTCGATACAGAAGCAGACAGAAGCAACACTTAAGTATCTCCAAAGCTTGAACAACTCAAAAACATTTAAGAACCCACTTTGTTTGTCACACCTTTCTTATCGTATGAATGTCATGCTTAGTGTTATGGAGGCCGTATTGATCATCCTAGAATGAAATCTGGTGGATGAAAACTAAAATGAAATGTATCCGATCGGATACTTATAGAATAAATGAAACTCAGTCTTCTACTTACAGTTCATTACGTCAAGTGTACTTTATACTATAGGGGCGGCGCTTTAGAAAGCAAAAATATTGTAGTTGCAACATTAATTCAAGACGTATGATATCTAGAAACATACTCAATATATGCCAGGTTGGATATGATCATCCATGGAGAGATGACGGCATGAATCAGTAATGACTATCAATAAATGAAACATTAATCTAGATGGCATATTGAAATGCAACCTAAATATTGTACATCGTCATATTGGATCTGCGTGTACCAGAGGGGGTTCAAGTGGAATCCCGGATATCTCCAATTCTAGGCCGATCTCTGGCAGGTGTCAGTACCTTCCCCTGGGTGCTCCTTAAACCATAGGATCTTTGCGAGGGCGTGTCTCGGCACTAAAGGCTCCCCAGTATGGGGGGAGCGCGGACTCTGCCCGCCCTCCCCATCTGCCCGCTCAGGATGGCCCCGATGCCCGGCCCGGGCTCCGATACCCGCCCACTGTCCCGACCCCACGACCCCCGACCATAAACCCCTTTTTGCATTGTATTATTGTGGAAAATAAAAAAGTGATGTGTATAAGAGGTCATGAAATTTAATAATCTTTCACACTTTAAAATGATCTTAAATTTAAATTTTGGGAATATTTAAAGTAAGAGAAGAAAGCTAATAGTAATTCATTTTGGGGCCCTAAGTGCTACATTTGGGGTCCCGAGTGTCTCAATTGGGGCCCCAAGTGCTAAACTTGGGGTCCCCAAGATCTCAACTGGGGCTCCAAGTGCTAAACCTGGGGTCCCCAGTGCGTGTGGGATTGTGGGGGACTGCCTGTGCCGGAGGCACTAAGCCCTAATCCCTTCGAAAGGTATCCTCGCCACGAGCTTTGGAGAGCACTTGGAGTTCACCACGAACTCGACATTTCCAAGAAGCACACGTTTATGCCGCCTCGCGTGTTTACGGTGCATTGGACTGCTGGATTTGGGGTGACAAATTGGGCAGCAATGGACCGCAACCTCCGGTCGAGGCGTGGCCAGAGTGGAGGAGACGTCGTGCAGCGAGGAAACACCATTTCACATCCCCTATTGTCCGCAAGTAGTGCCGGGGATGCGAGCCAGGAACCCTCCGCAATGGTGGACATCAGCACATCTGCAGCGACGACTGAAGCACCTGCATGCACCGCAGCATCGGTAAGAAGTTGAACATCATTTAATTGAAGGTTTGTCTAGTAATCCGGGGTGAGCGGGAGGGATGGTTAGGTTTAGGTCGAGAGATTCTGGTTTGGATGAGCGTGGTAGGCAATGGCAGGTCTCGGTGGGGTGAAGGGGTGTCTCGGGGCCGAGAGAGGGTTGGCGGTAGTTTCAGTATGCATGAGTGCGGTGGGGTGACGGGGGGTCTCGGGGCCGAGAGAGGGGTGGCAGTGTTGCAGGTATGCATGAGGGCGGAGGGTTGATGGGCGGTTTCAGGGCTGAGAGAGGTGTGGGGGTGTTGCAGGATTAGTTTTTTCTCAGGGTTGCTTGACAGGGTTTCGTGCGCTGCTTGGTTTCATGAGGGAGGCGGCCGAGGGAGGGTTTGAGGTGCTGCTGGGTTTAGGAGCGACTGAGCGAGCTGGCCGAGGGAGGGATGGGCGTTCTGCCGGGGGGACTGTTGGGGGGTCTTGGGGCCGAGAGAGGAGTGGCGCTGATTTGGGGATGCATGAGTGTGGTGGTGTGACTGGGGGTCTCGGGGCCGAGAGAGGGGTGGGTGTGTTGCGGGGTTTGTTGTTTCTCGGATTTGCATGACTGATTTGGGTTGGGGTGCATGACTGATTTGGGTTGTTGGGTGCTCTCGGGTTCCCATGACAGGGTTTGGGTTGTTTCGGGTATGCATGAACGAGGTGGACTGTGGTGTCCTCTCGGGGCCGAGAGAGTGAGAGAGGTGTGGAGGTTGTTCGGGTTTGCATGAATGACTTCGGGTTACAAAATTGTTCATTATGAGTATTTTGCTTGATTGGGATTAGGATTTAGGGTTTCAGAAGGATAGATCATATTTCATCATGTTCATGTTTAGTGGTAATTCATGGCGTCCTTATGCTGTTTGAATTGGTTTTGGCTTTGGGTGTCACAAGATTGAAGAGGTTTCGTTGTTTGTATTACAGGTGTTGATGGAGAATCCAACCTTCCTTACGGCGATAGGAGTGGAGAGTGAGATGCAAGACTGTACAGCTATGACTCCGGAGATTGTAGCAACGTCGGCATCCCCGGATCTACTCCCTATGGTTCCGCCAAACAGACCCTGTCCGTGGCCAACTGTAAGTCTAGATAATTTGCTGAAAGACATAGATGACACGAACGATGACTTCTAGGGAGATGGAGAATTGTCACAATAGTCGAACCTTGTCACTTCGTCTAGGAGAAGGGGTGCGTAGATGATGGTGCCATGTGGATTCAAAGCCAACATGGTGATTTCTATGTAGTGTTCTGGTCATTAGAAATTCCCTTGTCACATTTATATAGTAGGCATATGAGTCCCGTAATCTCCTCATCTGCATTTATCATTGTATGGCATGGTATCTTCTTTTCTGATGTGAACGCTATCATGTTTCAAATGAATGAGAACTTTCATGAAGTTCTTCGTGTAAGTGGTCCTGCTTTGAGGGGGATGTTGACGTTCATATGCTACATGTTATGATAAGTTCGGGATATGCACTGCCATAATCAAATATTTAAATGTAATGCAGAACACCGAAACAGTGCATCCAGTAGAGACAACTCCCAAATCTGCAGGATCGGCCATGTTGGATGCTCAACCACAATCTGAGGATGCCTCTGATACAGACAGTGACGGTGAATCGGAGGGATTAGTTGAGGAAATCCAGGATGGCTTACTAGAAGACGACATCATGCGCTCCCAAAAGATGGATACCATTTCTGTCATATCGAGTCTGAGGATTTCGCCCTCAGAGCTCTCTCGGATGCAAATACCCTTGTGCAGATTGGTGCCCATGCCTATGGTGCGTCCGACATTGGCCTGCGACTTGACTCTCCTGGAAAACAAGTTCACCAACGGTTATGAAGAGGGAGCACGGGTTTTCTATGTTTCTATAGCAGATGAGGATGGAAATCCGTCAGAGTTCTCTGTTGCTGAGAAGGAATCCTGGGGTCCCCTATAGAATGCTGCGAATGAGAAATTTATGATGCACTTGAAGAGCAACCCTGACTTGGCATATTTGGTAGAATACAAGTTTTTTGTCTGTGATGGCAATCATAGACGAATTGCTTGGATGAACCACATTTCACGCCTTCATCCACTAGATATGGATTGGCACATATGGGTGGACTCGATTGTATTGGATACACGCAACCGAATCGGCGTGGCCATGCAGGCAATGCACGATATTAACAAGTGAGCCACCCCCAGTTCTGCAGACATGTCTCTGTTTTCATTTTGTGGTCTTTCACTCATCATGTCATTTCAACTAAATTGTTGATGTCATTGTCACACAGGAGCATGGAGAACTCGCACGTTAAGACTAATCTTGTGCACACCCTGTATAGGGTGCAGAAATATGGGGTTATGGAGATCAAGAAGTTTAAAGAGCTTCTCAGCCCAGAGGACGTGCAAACATGCCAACGGTCCACACGGAAGACCTGGTACAAAATGCCTCTGGAGGTGTTCACTTCTTTCATATTCAAGGTAAGGGAAATAATTCTACGTTTTCATTTTTTTGCAATGGCCGGATGTTATATAAATTCGTATAAATGTTTCCGTCCTTAAGTGACCTCGGCCCTTGAGAACTAAGCAACCGTTTGCTTGTGTAGCAAGATATTTCAACAGCTGCTGACGCAGCAGTGCGAAAGTATTACGAAGACACTTCAAAGGACGAGGTGAAGAAGGAGGGAGTGGCAGCTGCTATGCGCGCCTCCATTAAAGAGTCCACTGAAAAACTGTACAAGAAGCTATCTAAGATTGTGGCGGTAGCATCACCAGTCCTCGGGAAGGATTGGTTAGCAGAGGTGAGGTGCTATACCACGAGTTATCTTACGTCCCTAATGTTACATGCATTATTCAGGTCCTCATCCATGAACCTCCACTTTGTACGCAGATTGAAAGGCATTGGAGCCTATTCGCCACACCGGAGCTCACCCTTGAGAAGCTTCAATTGATCGCAACGGCCAACGTCAATTCGGCATTTAAAGTGAGATGGCTGAAGTGGATCAATGCCTCTGGACCTTCTAGAGAAGCCCGAAAACTTCCTCCCCGTCCAGCCAATGAGGAGAAGTTGTTGTTGTTTATTACGAAGGCCTGTTGGTATGCTGGGATATGTTCAAGAACCTTTTGATGATTACAGATTTCTGCCTTTCTTTGTGTGTAATATGATAGGCTACATCAATTACTATAATTGAGTGCTTGACGTGTCATGATTCGGTTTTATTTCCCCTCATTTACAACATATTATCCCGTAACATTGTAGTTGGAAGAGGCAGCAAGCGAGATGCTCGAATCCGTCTTGCATAAAGACAATATTTCCCTGAACATGGAGGTGGAAACTGAGCCACAAACTTTGCCTGAGTACTTGGGGGGGTGGCGCATGAAACTGTGGGACCATGCCTACACGGGTATGTTCAAAGGAGCAGATGCATTCAAAAAATCGGACTCATTCAAAGATTACAGAGGGTCTGCACTTGCTGTGAAGAGGCTGCTCTACAGGTACTTGAATGATTGCACMTATTTTCAYTTCGTAGTTATGCACTATCATTTTCARTATGTTCGTGAACTCTTCTTAGATTCTTTTTATCCTCAGTCTTTGTCGGAGGTCTCAGTTCCTGCACGATGGAACGAGCACATATCCTACTGTCAATTGTATGTACTATAGATTTGGTAAGACGTTCTGTTATGTTGCATCACTAAGTACTGGTAGTTGGTCATTCTAACTTGAATTGTCGCTGCATATCTCTAACAAGAATTTTACATTCACTTGTAGGTATTTCAAGTTCGAATTATATCCCAAGAAGGCCTTAGCAAAGGCGGATCTTCCTCCATTTATGACCACATGGTTGGATGCTAACTCTCCCAATGGCATGTTCTCGCCAACACAAGTCAAGAATTGGACGAGTTCACATTTGCAGGCATGTCCRTGGTACCTTGAATGCAACTTCAGTACCACTCCACCGGAAGAGGAGGCTCTGTTTCAAAGGCTGAAGGAGTCAGCTGCTGCGGACCCTGAATTTGATGAGTTCAAGGGCTTAGATCTGGAAGCTCGGGATAAAACTGTGAAGAAACGTGATGCCTTGGACAAGAGGAAGTTGGCGAGGATGGAAGAAGCTAAGAGGAAGACGGAAGAGAGCAAGAAGAAGAGGATGGAGGCCAGGGCGGAGAAGGAGAAGGAAAAAGCAAGCAAAAAACTCTTGAAGAGAAAAGCGGAGACGCCTGCCCAAGAACCAGCCACCAGCACAGCCAACGTGAAGGAAGGATCGTCTGGCTTCTCGCTCACCCAAGAGAGGTTGGTGCATGGACTAGCGCCAACCGTTCAAACCTTAGATCCYGTGGCAGACACCGACGAGTGTATACTGAACTTGTCAGTGGGCATTCTCCCCGGTAATAAAAAGGCCTTTGATGACGTCTTGGCCTTTTTGGCATCAATAAGCTTTCTGGCCTTCAGGCTTGTAAACTGTTTTTTACCTATTCCAATTTCGTTTAAATACATTGGTTTATAGTATCCCGAATAGTCTTTTACATTTGAGTATTCTACTCTACACTCTAAACCATGTGAATGGAATTTTTGACTGCAACATGTTCAAGACAAGGAACGCCGCTTTGACGGTGTCTTAAGTAAGGAGAAGGCAGTGGATTTGATTTTTGCAGATGTTCCCGAAGGTCTACATGTTCCTACAATTTCGGCTCCACCAGGGCCGATTCCTAAATGGAACCGCTTCCATGACAAGTGGTTGGTGCCCGTCTTTGACTTTGCTGAAGAATACCTGCACGACTACGGCAGTCTTCTAGTGATGTACCCAGCTCCATCTCAGCCTCATCGAAGTCACCTACTTGGTTGTTGCGAAGAATACCATTTCAGGATCTTGTACACTTGGTTCGGGATGAATCATCTCCACTTGACATCGCCAACTGATCCTACCAAAACGGTAATTGCCAACCCTATTATTTTTAATGCCTGCACTTGTATGCCATTATGTTTTCATACTTATAGTCATTGATTCTTATTTCTGTTGTCTACAGACTATGCGCTTTGCCATTTCGCTTGTGGTCAGAGACTGTGGACCTAAGTAGGAGGGTGAGTACCCATTTCAATTTGTCTCCTCTCATGACGCGGTGGGAGTCAATGTTGCCCGCGATGACATCCTACAGAACTTTTGTAACAAACAGGATGTTACCATGAATGGAGACATACCTTGGCGCGGCCCTCGTGAAAAGGCTCGGCAATTCATGCAAATGCTTATTGAAGCATGCTCTCAACCTGGTGACATTGTGGTGGATTGCACTGCATCTACAGGTAACCTCGGCTTCTAGTATTATGTGTTTACTGGTGGATTCCACGAAGCCATGTTGGTGTTTAGATTGACGTTAAATAATCATTAATCATGTGGGCAGGTGCAAGCATTCAAGCTTGTCGTGCTTCACGTCGTCATATTCTGGCGTTCGAAGAGGACAAGGCCATTTTTGATGCCTGCATCGCACTCGTGGCGCGTCAATCATTTGCAGTGACTTCCGCCCCACCCCGCCTTGCTAGGCCCGAAGATGTAGATGAACCTAAAGTACCAGTACAGAAGATCGTGAAGACGTCACGATTCAGTAAGTAAGTTTTCCCTTTCTTCACTTTTATTGAATCATCTATCTCACCATAATTTATTATGATCTCACTCGATGTTTCGTGGAATGTGCAGAAAAACCCAAGAAATGAGGCATGTGCCGTTCTTTGCAAACAATGCATTTTTCCCAAGCCCACCCAAACCTTACAAGCTACCCGTATACGCTGAGGCTTGTTCCAATGTTTTGGTGAAAAYCGACCCAAGGCCAACTTCTAGGGCACATTCAGTTGATCCACGTGTTCTTGACTTTATATCGGATCAGGCTACAGAGGTAGATTCAGAAGCATCAGAGAGTGAGGCTAGTTCGACATCAGATAGTGCTGGCACTTCTACTTCAGACCACGATACCTAAAGAAGTGTGTGGCATCTCTCTTTTTGAATTCATGTCGTTCAATTTCACTTGTTCTGGATTCTCTTATACTTTACTTTATTACAGTACTCCAATTTGTGTTCTATACTCTTCTCAATATTAATTTCATTATACGTTTGTTAGACTAGTCAGAAGTAGTTGGGTCTTATACCATTCTTGGGACACTACATTTCCATGTTCTAAGTTCATTGATTCGATTGCATTCTTGGACAAAGTAGGAGTTCTGCATGATTTGAATACCGGATTTGCATTAATTGTTTCATGCATTTTGTATCGATTGGTTCATCCATTTTGCATCAGTCGTGTCATCCATTTCATCCARCCTCTTTCATCCACTGCATCCAATTATTTTCATCCATTCATCGAACTGTTTTCATCCACTTCATCCAACTATTTTCATCCATTTCATCCAACTATTTTCATCCATTTCATCCAACTGATTTCATGCAGTTCATCCCACTAATTTCATCCATTTTCATCTGACTACTTTCATCCAATTCATCCAACTACTATCATCCTGTTCATTTTCAGCTCCACTAATTATTGAACGAATGTTCACGACTTCATCCATTTTTTCCTAAAATTTTACAACAAATTCTTCTACTTTTTCCTAAATTTTGGTTCACTTTTTCATACTTTTTCTTCTAATTTTTTTGTATTTCCTAATTTCCCTGCTCCCCGCTCCCTGCTCGTATACCAGCATTCCCCTCGCTTTTCCTTCTCATTTGAGGTCTTCAAAGACTTCCCAGCAAAGCAGATTCAATTGGGAATGCTTTGCAGTCTTTTGAGAACCATCTTTTTGATAGTCCCATATGAACTAGTTGCGATTTGGTTTGGCATGGGATTTACTTTTGTGCAACTTTCTAGCCACTTGAAAGTTCCACTCAGGCAATGAGCGCGTATTTGGTCTTCAAGTGTCGCTTTCCATGGTGCTTGTTTCTTTCTACGCGACGAAGAGTAATGCTGAGAAAACTTCTGAATCTGCATCAATCTCGAAGCAAACTCCTTCTCATGCATGTCCCAATCACTACCATCCTCCTTCTTCTTAGTGTGATAACACCAATTCGCCACAATATTGGTGGTCAGCTGCGACACCTGCTTATCCAACCACTCAACCACTCACAGTACAACCAGTAATCCTGATAATTGTTGAATTGCTCCAATGCTCTGAATTTTGTCTCCAACTCTCGCCGCAATTCAGCGCCTAACTTGTGGTATCCTTCTTTGTTGTAGTTCACATATTCTCTGGACAACATTCCAGAGCTTCTTCGTGTGTAAAAGATCACCGCTATTGCTCTAACTTTGAGCACATATTTGTGGGGGGGACGTAAGGATTTGGTTGATTTTTGCGCTTCGACCTACTGGATGACAAGGGATTAGATGACCCTGAAGCCACTGACACATTCATGGCTAGAGGCACTGCCTCAAGAATTGCATCCAAGTCTACAAATATCGAGCGCTGACCCGTGCTGAAACTCCCTTCTCTTACCATTGTACAATATTTTGGCACTACCAAAACTTCCAAGAAAATAAAAAAACCCGGGTGTGGTATATAGGCCAAGCTTGATCATCCACCAAACTCATGTCCAAAAGTCACTCGCGCAAACGAAGGTGTGAGGCGTAGGGCATGGACTTGGCAAAGAAAAGTGAGGACCCACAAGGGTTTTATAGTCCCCTCCTTGACTACGTCCACACCCTAACCTCGGCTCGTCCCCGCATATGCCCCATCTCGTCCCCGCCTTGCTCCGTCCTCGTGCCTGCCCCGTCCCGTCCCTGCCTTGATTCGGCGAGTCCCCGCCCAATCGGGGCGGGACACACGTCCCCGCCCTGGTCGTCCCCCATCCCTGCCCTGGCTAACTTGTCCTTACCTAGTTGCCTTTTTGGGCCCGAACGGGTGACGTTGGGGCGTGGACGGGTTCGTCGGGTTAGAGTTACACCTTTACATAGGTTTTTAATTCAAAGCCAAAATAAGGTAGAACCACCTATAACCAACCCAATATGGAATTTGAACGAATTTGAAGCAATGGAATGCAAGATAAATATTTTTAGAGGTGTGCTAATAAAAATGATGAGGATTGCAAAAAATTTGGTAATTCTATCGCATGAATTCAAATTACTATGAACATTGAAAGGTAAAAAGTGCTCCGAACCCATAGCTAATCTCTAGACCCTTCCAATTCCGATCATTCAAAAAACTACTTTTACATTCACTGCTTCCTACTTTTTTGTGCACTATTTTAGAACGTGTATCATGAAATTTTAATCCCAATTTTGAAAAGATGAAAAAAAACCATTCTAGCCTTGGTTGGAAATAAGTCAATCAATAGTTGGCTATGGGGCACTGGTTGGTAATGGGTGGTTCTACTTTAATGGCTTAATTTATATTTGTTGGAATTCATGTCTTAGGGTTCATGTTTGTAAAACAACTAATTTTTGCAAATGTTCAAATCATGCATTCATGCTTTCGAAAGGCGCTTCCATGGGTTTTTCTGGAGAGATGTATCCATCCATGATTAATTCCATGCATTTTGATAAGAATATTCACTTTTCATTATATTCATTGACCATTGTTGTACTTGCACTTGAAAATTATGTGTACAACATCTTCTACTGTTCTACATAACAGCATAACTGCACTCATGAAGGTCATCTACATGCATGGCAAATGCGATAATTTCTCAAACACAATTGGAGACTTCATTATTTCAGATAACCAACAACATTTATAAATTTCAAGCATTGTTCAGTACAACAACAAGTTCACAACAAAATATATCTATACTTTCAAGATATGCCTAGTCTTCCATTAGTTATCTCAAACCCTTTTTCATGTTCTTGTAGATCTTCATTACTTCATGTTCCAATTGGTGCAACTGTCTTGAACTCATGATGAATGACAATCTACAGACAATACCAGGTGTCCTTCAATTGTTGAAACGACTTGATCTGCGGACTTCTGGTATATCTGGATCCCCATCATCCCCCAATGCAGCATTTCAAATGACCACATCATTATTTGCCGGCACTACTAGAAAATTTGCATCCAAATCAACAGATTTTCAACAAAAAAGTGTTGATTTCTTTTATTAATTAGGACGTGTTGACCTGGACATTGCTCAACATAAAAGTGTTGATTTGGATGTCCATACTCACACTTTTGTATTATTTGTCAACAAAAAAATGTTCATATTGTTGTTAATTTAAACACAAATGTGTTGATTTTCAACAAAAGATGTTGAGTTTTTTGTTGATTTGGTCAAAAAAAAAAAAAAAAAAAAAAACTGGTTGCCTAGAAATTTCAGGCAGCATAAAAAAATCATGTTTTAGCTGCCTGCTACCCGTGCTTTTGAAAATTCCGTACTACAACTATTATAGCGCTTGCCTCCATTGAGGTTCGATTCCAAGACTTTCCATGTAAGAACCTATGACATTTATCACTACACCACTAATGCAATTTGATGTCTATAAAGGAAATTTTGTTTGTACTTATATATTTTCAATTTTGTTAATGCTGAACTCAGTAGACTTTGACAGTCAATTGGGCAGAGTAAACTAACTATTTTTTTTAAAAACTTCAAACTAACAAAAGTTGAGAAATCAAGTTAGCTTTATTTTCCAACAATCCGTTTGCCATTTAAAGACTTCAGTAAAAAATTATGGGCAAAAATCAGATTACATGTTTGAAAATGTTTGAAAAATGTCCTTGCCAACCCCTTTCTGAACTTCATCCGTAACTTTTGATTTAAGACTTAAAAGCACAAACAATTCTTTGGATATGAATCTTAAATTCATTTTTCAACTTTTACTAATTCAAAGTATTTAAAAAAAATCTATTTTTGTATGCTCAAATGGCCGCTAAAGTCTGTTGAGTTTGAAAAACACCAAATTGTGAATGATTAATCCCGAAATTCTCAAGGCTTGAGCTTGTAAGAATTTGCTCTAATTCAAACAAATAGACAATGTTTTATAGGTTATTAAGTTGTATCAATTTTTTTTTAAAGTTTGTGGCTGTGCAAATTTAAACTAGACATTTTAGAAATCACAGAGGAATAAAAACACAACAATACACTTGTAGAGTGAAAGATATTGATAGTAATTGATCATGAGGGTGTTAAAATTGCTTATATAATGTAAATCCTTTTGATCTTTATTTTAATTTTTTATTTATAAATGTGGCTAGTAGTATGTTATTAAGTCAGCCCATCAAATTCCGTGACTATGCTTTCTCTAACAATGCTCTAAAATTGCCATTTATAAAACAAATAAATTTCTAGACCAAAAACATATTTGGATACATCTACTTGAAGCACCTTACAGTATTTGAATTGAGAGGATGTGAAAAAAATCTCAAAATTTTCCATTGTGTAGATTACAAGATATTACAAGCTTTTGAACTGAGAAAATTCACTTTTTGGACCCTAAAAAAATCAAAGAGGTTTCATTTAAATATGATTTTAAAATATTAAATTCAGAAAAGAGAAGGAAGAAAAAATGTGAATAGAAAGAAAAATTTATCAAAAAAGAGGAAATTTTATTTCTTTCATTTTTGAAACAAAATAAATAGGAATAAAAAGGAAAATATAAAAAATAATTTTTTTGTTATTCTTAATAGAGAATAAAGAAAGAGAAAGGTAAACATGATTGATTTTAAGTTATTTTAATTGAACATTGAGAAAATCCAAGAACACATGAATTGGAATTAGGCCCTAGAATCTGACCCAAGGACTTTACATTAATTGGGGCCGGATGAAAAAACTAGGGCCGGATTGAAGGCCGGATTGAAGGCCGGATTGATGGCAAATCCGGCCGGCCTTCCATCCGGCCTGAAGCCTAATGTAAAGCCGGCATTAGCTCCAATTGCTGCATTTGGGAGCTTCATAGCCATGGCGCCTCCGAAGTTCTCAAGGGGACTGAAAGACGAAGACAAAGAGAGAGAGAAACGCAAATGCAAACTCAAACAGAAACAGAAACACAAAGAAGTAGAACAAGACGAGGAGGACGAGGAGGAGAATCAAACAATTGATGACACTTCCTCGACAGGGGAGGAGATGACGGACTCCGAGTTCGAAAGGCAGCTCTCCGCTATGTGAGCATGGCGTATTCCTTACCTCTCTGTGTTTTTCCAATTGCTCAAAATTAGTTGTGACATTTCTTGAAGAGTTGGAACTTGAAGTTCGAGGTGAAGTCGAAGTGGAAACGGTTAAGAGGAGATTTTTTTGGATTGTGAAGAATTAGGGTTTTTTGGTGTTTTGGGCTAGCTGAGAAGTGCAAAACAAATGACTGTTTTCTGACTGTTTTGATGGGGTGAAATTGCAATTTGTGGATTGAATGGATTTGGTAATTGCGATGAATGACATGTTTATCAAAAATGGTTTGCAAGTTTACTTAGTGCCTGGTTTGGGCTTAATTCAGTTTTTAGTAAGTTCCTTGATGTCCATTGTTCGCCATAATGCCGATGCAATCTGTAGCTTTAGCTCATAACAAAATTCAATTCTTAAAAATTTAGTTTGGTACCTAATCTGCAAAATCAACTGGTACCGAAGATCATAACAGTCTATGTTTTAGATTTCAAATTCAGCACTGCCCTGGAATAAGCTTGTAAATTCAGCAGGGACTGGAACGATGAGTTTGTGCCCTGGAGTCTCATCGGTGACTTACTTTCTAAACAAGGTTAGTCCTTCAATGGTTTGTAACCATAATTGCGAAGGACTTCGCAATTGGAGATGTATAGAAACTTTTAGCAAATTGCAGTAGAGTTGATACGTATTGTTGTGGTGACAGAGAAGCTGCCCGTGAAGATATCAGGAGGCAACGGCAGCTGCGAAAGGAAAGATTTTCTTTGATGTTTAGCGAGTATCAAGAGATTATTGACGAGATGGATCGATCACTCGAGAAAGCTGAGGCAGCTAATGAGCGGTACCAGAACATTTTGCGGCTCCTTGATGAACAATGTAATCGTAGTTTCCAGGTTTGTTGATTACTAATCCGAAGTCCAATCTTGCGATTGCCAGTGAAGATTATTTAGTTCATCATGCCGTAAACCTCGCATTGAATGCATGTTGCAATTGTCTAACCTCGTTTCTCTGTAAGAAATTCTGGAAATGAATTGCGGGGTACTCATGCAGGGCTACGAAAAAATTGCGAAATTGACACAAACTGCTAGGTCGCCTCCTCCTCCTCCCGATTGTGAGTTGTCCCTCAACAGGTGTGCAGATTTTCACGTCACCTCTTTTTCTCGTACTCGCAGTGCGCGCTTTACTTATTATGTGGATTCTGTGTGACGTAAGGGAGAGGCATCCAATGGCGTCCCTGTAACCAATGCCGTCAGATTCTACAGAGTATAATCATTTCAGTCTATAAATGTAGGTAGACAGTACATGGCTTATTTCTTTTACCTAAAATAATAAGCAGTCTACAATCCCGCTACATTTACCTTCTAGAATGAATGCATGACCTAGAAAGGGACGGCATTGGGTACATGGACGCCATTGAGTGCTTCTCCCTTAGAAGATACTATTTACGTTACTTTAAGTGTTTAACGTATGTGAGAATGTGATTTTTTGGAAGACCAGTCTAGATAACTGGAGAGGTTTTTGGAGTAAAAGAGTCAAATCTGTTGAGATCAAATGTGTATCTTATATGGATCAAATATGGATTTCTTATGAAACTTGAGAGTGGGAAGTTGTAGACCACTATAGTATTGACAATAAACAATTCCATTTTTGTTCAAAGGTCAGTGGTCACAGACATTTTGTCTAGCCATGCTTCCACCACTTGCTAATTAATGAGTCCAACCAACTCTATAATTGTTGAGTTGTCGTTGGTATCAGGGATCGGATCCCTAAGGTAGAACCACCTATTACCAACGAGTGCCTCATAGCCAACCATAGATTGTCTTATTTCTAACCAACGTTAGAATGGGTTGTTTTCATCCTTTCAAAGTTTGGACTAAAAGTTCATGATCCATGTTCCAAAGTAGTGCAAAAAATCGTAGGAAGCAGTGAGTGGAAAAATAGTTTTTTGAATGATCGGAATTGGAAGAGTCTAGAGATCAATTATGCATCCGGAGCACTTTTTGGTTTTCAAAATTCATAGTAATTTCAATTCATGTGAGAAAATTACCAAAGTTTTTGCAATCCTCATCGTTTTTATCAACACATCTCTAAAAATATTTACCTTGCATTCCATTGCTTCAGATTTGTCCAAATTCCTAATTTGGTTGGTTATAGGTGGTTCTACCTTTATCTATTTGAAAATTCCTCTATCTTGTACCGTCGCTTCTGTGTGCAACTTCTCAATGGACATTCTGAAGCAGTCTGCGATTCGACTCAAATTTTAGGGTTTGTCCTTGGTTGATGGTCTTTTCCTATGATGTTTGAGTTCGAAACGCACCCTGGTGCCCTTGTGAACAGAGGGCGAGCAGAATCTGAGCCCGTGAGTGCTTTACGCAAGAGTCCGAATGGCTTGCGCAGTGTTGACAAGTTCCCCAAGAGACTGGGCAGAGGCGATGTCGATGTTGCAGAACGTCCCAAAGTTTCAACAAGTTTCTCGCCATCAAATTTTCAGTTCTTGTTCAGGGAACTCGGATTGACATTCCAGCGTTTCGATCTCGGAGTGCAGCATAACATGTTGTAGAGCTCCTGCTGCGTTTAACCAGGTACGGTCTTCATCATTGTTTCTACCTGGAGGTACTTTGTGAGAGTTTCGTACCAGCAAATAATGAAACCAAAATGTATTGTCTGCTTCATTTGTTTAAAAAAACCCAAGAAAATCCGAGGAATCAATACAGGTAGCTCATTCACAAGTGTGTAGGATTCGAAAACTTCCCACCATCATCCACAAGCAGGCAGGAGTGGGAACTGAGAATCAGGCAAGAGAGCATGTGAGAGGGAAATGTGAGCTGTGTACGTAATGGGAGATCAAATTGTGAGAATGCCAGCCCCTTGCGCTGTATGCGTCGGAAGAGAGGTCCCAGGAGCCTCGGAGTGCGTGCGACGAAGACAAGAGCTCGGTGGTCCGAGATGACCCTAAACTACCCTGAGTGATGGCGCAAATGGTAAGAACCACCAAGTGCATCCACAAGGTTGACAGTTTAATTCCCTGTGCTGACATTGCTCGCACCGGGGTTGTTCTTGTTCCTCTACTTGTTTCCTGACGGGGAAAAAATCTGTGGCGTGTAATTCCGTCAAAAATCGGTTGCCATGGGATGTGTTATGTCAGTCCACGTTGCGACCCTAAAAAGTCATATGTTTCAAAAAAAAAGACAAGAGCTCGGCGCAGGCCGTGCGATGAAGTTGAGGGTCGGCTGTTTGAGAATCGGTCCCTCAAGGACGGGCCTCAAGTGGGGCTGGAAGGCCTGAAGCTTAGGCAAGACATCGCAATGGGCAAATCTGGGACCTCGACGTTTTCTAAAAATCGTAGGGCCTCCTACCATGTGAGTCGGGCCGGTACAAGTTCACCGGGCCGGCTACAATGTCAAACAAGTAATTGTCTTGCTTTGTGGATCGGGTAGGTGGGGAGAGATCAAGTAAACATGTCACACATAGTGATTCCCGTCAAGTTGACCAATCTCCACCAATCTCCACTAGTGGGTTTGTTCACCAATATTGGTGGAGCTTGCAACCCGAGTACCCGACTTCTCCACTCACCAAGACTGGCAAGACAATTGGTGGTCACTTCTTGTCGTCTAGTGCTTTTTCCACCTGACCGATGTACATGGCAAAAGGCCCTTAGGGTCTTCTTACATGTATCGGTGGACAAGGAAACTTCACAGGGAGTGTTACAGGAGAAAATAGTCTTGACTTTTTCATGAGGACTCCGTGGGGAGGAATACAATAAGAAACTCACACATAGTAGATTCTCTCAAGCTTCACTAGTCTCCACCCATGAGATTCTCCACCAATATCTGTGAAACTTCTCCTCCTCTTTTCCCGCTTGCCCACCCCAGCAAGACAATGGGTGGCTCTCCTTGAATGTGCACTGCAGTTGCCCACGGGGCCAACATGTAAGGAGGCCCTCAGTGCAGAGGCTCTCCACACTCGGGTTTTGGTTTAGGGTTTAGGGGAGTGAGAAATCGGATCTTGTACGGCTGGATGTAAATCGTGAGTTGCTGTATGTAGAATTCGGCTTTGAGTGTGAAGGCAGATTCTGGAATGAGGTGCAAGTGGAAACAAACTGGGTCGATGGTGCCGGTTTTGAGAGAAAAGACTGACCGGTGGTTGGGGTTTGATCGGTCTGGTTGAGCATGAGGTGAGGGAAGGAAACTGGGAGCACGCTGAGTTTGAGTGAATAAATGTGGGTCGAAAGGTTTCTTTTAGCAAGGTCTGATCGGAATTTGGTGTGAGTGAGTGCGAGGATTCGGGAGTTGTGTGAGTGTGTGGGTTTTGAACATATGCAGCTTGAGTTTGTGAATAAGAGCCGGGAGGAAGGTGAGGGCAGGCTTTCATCGGTGTGTGTGAGTGCGAGGATTCGGGAGTTGGGTTTGGTCGAATGAGCTGTGAGTTTAGATTTTGCCGCAACTTTGTCAAGACGGAGTCAGCTGAAGACAGGAGTTTAGGGTTTGAAAGCTGCTGTGGTTTGGGAGGCTTGCGAAAATCTGAAGCTTTTGAACTGACTACAAGTGTTTCATAATCGCTGGACGAAACCGCGTCGGAGCTTGATCCGAATGTTTGCTTCCTATCTCTTGTGATCTAAARTCTTGGGAAGAAAAATTGAAGGTGAACGGGATTTTACAGGTAAACCCAAAATTATGGARCTGATCTTGAAGGAGAAGAGTTTCACGAATTAGAATTTGGGGAAGAGCAGTTTGAGAACTTCAGATTCTGCATAGAGGAGGTGGATACGAGAGCTGGCAAGCACTGCACGGACRCGTCGAGGGCGATCGGGCGACGAGCTTCTCACTCAGCGCAGAAATGTAAGRGTGAGTAATTACTTCCTCTTTCACCACAAGCCACCTTACATCATACTTTCTTGTTTCCWAATTTAGCTTTGTCTTGCCGAGGGCTTGCACACATTGAATATAGAAACATCCACATCTTCATTATGGTCTGTCAGCTTGTGAAAGTGCTAACTCGTCATGAATGAAAATTCCAACCTTACTCTTTTGTAAGAGGGCGAATAATGTCTCTGGACTGCTCACTGCTTATGTGTTGGCCAATCCCCTGCAGTTTGAACCTTGAAAGCCCTGCAATCCAGTCCAAGGATGGATAACATGGAGACCGAGTTTGGAAGCGAGCTCCCCGAAAACAGCCTGTGTGGGTTGTGTGAGATCAGAGTCAACTTTGTATCATTGTTCAGAAGACAGGCTTCATATAAGTCGGAGAGAGAGTGGACATTACCTKACCTCATGRCAGYTGCAAGGGAGTGCCGATTCTGTTCTTTGGTGCTAAAAGTTGTAAGCATAGACTATACAGTCAAGGACCTGAATCCTGAATCGACAGTGTGCTCTATGACTGTTGAAGATTTTGGTTATACTCAGTGTGGACCTTATGATCCTAACACGGTGAAACGTGTTTCTCRCCTTCGGTTTGATCTCATGGATAAAGATCTGGATTCTTCACACATCGACTATATCCAACCCTCGTATTCAGAGTWCAGTCATCGTATCCAGCTTTTAGCTCCCAATACATTGGAGAGCAGCAGAAATTTGATGCTTCTTGGTCGACCCATTGGCCAGGCACAGATGGATAAAACTCTCGTTTTGGATTGGCTCTCCCGTTGTGAAGCGGATCATYCTAATTGCAGGCCAGGGTGTTGGGCCGATGAACCTGACCTAACCTTGAGGCTAATTGATGTAAAGCGACGCTGCGTGGTCAAGGCACCGCCRCACTGCAGATATATGGCACTGAGCTATGTATGGGGTGGTGTGGAGCAGTTAMAATTGGAAAGTGGAACAWTTKMGAGACTGACAAAAGATGGCGGCATTTCGAATGGAAGTCAAGACATTCCAAAGTCTATCATGGACGCCGTTGCCCTTGTTGAAATGCTTGGAGAACAATACCTCTGGGTTGACGCCTTGTGCATAATGCAGGATGACTTGGAAGATAAGCAGCAGCAGATTGGCAAAATGGATGTCATCTACAGCTGCGCTATGCTAACAATTGTTAGCGCCGCTGGGCCTAATGCAAATGCAGGGTTACCCGGAGCACTTCCTGGCTCAAGGTCTGTTACTCAATTCACTGAAAGTTTTGATGGGGTGAACATGATAACAGCTCTTTGCCCCTTTTCTGTTGCTCTCAATCTTTCTACCTGGGAAACGCGTGGTTGGACATTACAGGAGAAGATATTGTCAAAGCGGCTTCTGATTTTCACCAGGCATCAGATCTTCTACCATTGCAATGGAGCCACGTGGTTTGAGGATACCATATTTGAAAATAATGACTCCACCATTGATGTTGTTTTGGTAGAAGACCCGGATGAGATGCGTTGCCGCAAGCCTTCTCTCGAGATTTCAGCATTCGAAAGGTATAGTAAACTAGTCAATGAATACTTTTCTCGAAATCTAGAATATGAAGGTGATGCGCTGAATGCATTTGCTGGACTTCTGAAGTCATTGAGTGCAGAGTTAGGGGATACCCATAGTTGGGGTTTACCCAAGTCCGTGTTCGACAAGGCCATGCTCTGGCAAACCATCAACCATTTCCCAGACCGTAGAAACGTTGGCTTTCCTAGCTGGTCGTGGGCTGGGTGGAAAGGAGGCGATTTTGCAGCCCTGGCTCATAGGGATAAAATAGACATTAAGCCTGTAATCAAATGGTGTAGACCTGAAGACGCTGAAATGGGCGAGCTGCAATATAATAAGGCTCTGATGCCTCCCGTTTCCCACCTCCTACGCTTCTGGACGAGTTCTGCAAATCTGCGAGTAGGTCCCTTCCCAAGGGGCGATGATCGGTATGTTGATGGGTATGTTATCGGTGGTAAGTGTAAGCAGTACTTGGTCACCACCTTGAAAGGAACTGTCATTGGCGCCATTAATTTGAACAAGGAGTGGATGGACAACCGGTCAGACACGTTCGAATTTATTGTCATTTCTCGGGCTGTGTTCGAACCGGGTTCACGCCGTGAGGATGCCTTCAATGTTATGCTTATAGAATGGGAAAATGGTGTTGCCTATCGAGTACAATTGCCCTGTTTTGGACCTTTCAAAGAGGAGACTTGGATGGAAGCCAATCCCCAATGGAAACTCATCACCCTGGGCTGAATGCCAATATGGTAGGAACCATTGTTAATACCTTTAGCGTCTCTTCCTGTTACCTTTTTTTTTTCCCTTTACTTCCAAAATGCAGGGTAGGTTGGTTAAGGTACACTTCTCTCTCCTGATGAAAACAATTACTAAGGGAGAGGCACCCAATGGCGTCCGTGTACCCAATGCCATCAGATTCTACAGAGCATAATCATTTCAAACTAAAAATGTAGGCAGGCATTACATCGCTTATTTCTTTGACCTAAACTAATAAGCAGTCTACAGTCCCACTACATTTACCTTCTAGAATGAATGCATGACCTAAAAAGGGACAGCATTGGGTACATGGACGCCATTGGGTACATGGATGCCATTGAGTGCCTCTCCCTTAACTTGTCACCCAAGCCAGGTTTAAGAAATGAGAGAACGATGGTTTTCCTGTATCTTGTGCCTCGCATTGTTTGCAGTGGATTTGTGGACTATCTAAGGACGCAATCAAAGGTATCCTTTCAACAGATTTGTGGTAGGATACTCACTATAGCAACTGCTCAAGAGTGGTGTCTAAAGATTAGTAGTGGATAATTGCAATACTTCAGTACGTGATAAAAAAAAAAGCATAAAAAAAAAAGCATCTTCCATAAGTAGAGCAGCTTGCATAGTATGCATGTGAGTACTATGTACTATGTTTTGAGTTTCTAAAGACATGGCAGGCAACGACTTTTGGGTCTTCTAATCGGGCAGGGTGATAACTCTTGTTGTTTTTTGACACTGCTGTTGTTTCAATTGGCTTCTGACTGGAGGTTCAGTATCAGAATTACACCATTTTGTTATGATCCACTATTACAATTAGACAAATGCTTCAGCCTTGCTAGTTAAATTCAGGTTAAATTCTGTGTTAGACCTGCTGCTGTTAAATTCAGGTCTTTGATTTCCAAGCACCATTTTGATAACCAGAAATTAGCAGGCAAGATTTTGCAATTATACTTGAAGGTGTGCAGGCCTTAGAAAACAAAAGTTGAAAATGGTGAGCCTTGCATGCAAATCTAGTCTTGTGCTGAATCAAGTTAACCCTTAAACAACGCCGAGGACGTTTCGTGTCCGATGAATGGCAAAGAATCTTTCCTTGTAGGACAGAAATGCAATCATTCATCTTGGGTATTAAGAGTGGAAAGGGGAGATCTTTTCTAGTACTTTGACTTCCAATGAATATATTTAGCTTTTTCAAAGGAGATGATGTCACACAATATCAAAATGCATGATTTCCATGGCCACCGGTCGGTCCTTCAAGGGTTAAAGAAGGCCAAAATCAATTAAAGGAGGTACCCCATTTGCGACCAGCATGCCATTTGCATTCAATAGGGCGCTCTATTTCCGATCAGCACAAGTCTAGGAGACAATTCACGTTTTGGTGGCCCCACAAGAGCAACAACAATGTCCAAGAGGTTTACATTGAAAGCATACAATGATCACAATGTGTACATTGAAAGCCTTGCATTGATTTTGGGACCATCCTATGGTTGGAAATAGGTTTGCCTATTGATTGGGAATGGGGCAAACAAAATCTTTATGAAAAAAATTCATGATAATTTTGATTTTGAGGGAAAAAAATTTTAAAATTATGAAATCCACCTGAAATCTATTTCTCTAAGGTAGAACCACCCATAACTGATCACTTAAGCAATTTTAGACATGATTTGATGTAGTGCAACACAAAGCAATATTTTTAGAGGTGCAATGATAGAAATGCTAGGGATTGCAAAAACTTTGGTAATTTTATCGCTTGAATTGAAATTATTATGAATTTTCAAAGGCAAAAAGTGCACTGGACCCATTGCCAATCTTTAGACTCTTCCAATTCCGATCACTCAAAAAATTACTTTTCCACTAATTGCTTCCTACTTTCTTGCACACTAAGTTGGAACATGTGTCACAAACTTTTAATCCCAACCTTGAAAAGATGAAAAAAAACATTTTAGCCTTGGTTGGAAATTAGTCAATCTACGGTTGGCTATGGGGCACTGGTTGGTAATGGGTGGTTCTACCTTACACTGGAAAAAAAATTCTTGAACTTTCTGCCTATCGCAGATAGGTTGAATTGCTTAAGTGGTCGGAAATGGGTGACCAACCTTACACAATCATGAAATCGAATAATTGATCCCCGAATAGACTAAGTCAGTTGATCATCATACCACAAATCCCAATTTTGAAGCCAGTCAGTTGCTCATTGTAGCTTAGAATCTACAACTATCCATCCTCAAAATTTGTGGTGGAAAGGGAAGATGTTCTACAGTGCTTTGACTTCCAACAATTGTTTTTGGATTTTTTTAGGCCAATGATTCCCACGGTTTTAGAAATTGATGATTTCCAGGGTCACCCGGCGTCGTTCAAGGGTTAAAAACACCAGGGTACATGACAAAGGCAACACTAAATCAGTTGGTCATCATACCGCAAAACCCAATTTTGAAGCCAATCGATTGCTCATTGTAGCTTAGAATCTGCTGCGGCAGCTTTGGAATGTATCTTATTAGTAATCTTGACCAAAAATGTAAACGTTTACAGTGTAATCACTATTTTAACAGAGTTTGCAAGTGCGGAGTCGGTGCAAAACTTTGTATCCTAAGGTAGGAGGCCCTGAAATGGAGCGGGCTCTAAAATGGAACATGCTGTGGAGGTACATTTTGCACTTTCCAATGTACAAGCAGTGTACATTTGAGGAGGTGGTCCATTGAAATGCCCATTGAAATGCACTTTTCTGCAACTTCAAAAATTCATAACTAATTCCACAAAGCTCCAAAAAATATGAAACAACTTGGGTTAGATGCCAATTCCACTTGTCTTTCAAGGAAAATTTCCTGAAAATTATTTCAAGTAGTTACACCTTGCCAAATTCAGCTTCAGCCCTTAGATGGGCCATTCATGGACCTCCTACCTTATAGCCCGAAGAACTTTGGATTCAAAGCTTGACCTCATCTGGAAATTAATTCAGAGTCAAGAATAATTCCTTACCAGTGAGATCGTCTTTGAAAAAATAATAGTCAAATGAACGTCCACGTCCTGCCTCAAGTCAGCAGGTGTGCAGCAAGTATTGTATTTTGAACATGAAGGGTAAAGGAACCTTTTTGCTCCATGATGCACATGTAAGTGAGAAATGTTCGACACATTTTTGGAAGATGCATTTGCAAGATGTTAAAACTTGAATCAATTTGTCAACAGGTTGGATTTTTCTAGGATTCGAAAGTTACTTAGTAGGTGGTGACATCATTCGTGTTTTGAAAGCCTATAGCAAGAAGGTCCCATAATGTGGCGCATTTGGTGTAAATCATAACACCCGTTAACAAAAGGGCATACACCGGTGTAAATTTCCTTTGTTAATTTGGGTCGATTTTCTTTAAATCTGTGGGATTTTCTTGCCTATCTTGTCTAATTTTTCTTCCTATTTCCAACGGAACGAGTCTCCCCTTTGGATTCCTCCCCAATTAAGGTAGCAACACTCTCAATTGTAAAAATAAGCAATTCAGCAGAGCTGGAGGCACTTTTCTCCGCAGAAAATGTATTTTCTAGATTAGCAATTGAAAATCATGAATTTTCAAAACAACAAACAGAATTTTGGATAAGGCATCTAATTTCTATAAATTTTCAAAGTAAAATTTCCTAGGGCACCCTAAACCACACTCTAGTAATTTTGCCTTGATTCTAGCACCAAAATCTTAAAAAATCAGAGCCCACCAACCACAATTAAGCATGGGCAAGGTACCTTTGGAGACAATTTAAAGGAACTCTAGTGATGAATATGGATACAGTGATGGTTATGGGTGTTGGTGCCTTAAAAGTTATGGCCCTTTTTAGGCCGCAATTTTCACTACTAACGATCAGATCGACAAAAATTGCATTGTGAAATCTATCGCTAGGGTTTTAGAAAATTTTCAGCAATAAGCATGGTTCGGCCATTGGGAGATCTCCCGATACAAATCAAAGTAATGCGGCGAGAATGTTCATCAGGAGATCTTACGATGGAAATCATAAATGTGAGAGTAATGGAGTGAGAGTGTTTATTGGGAGATCTCCTAATGGAAATATTAGAAGAAGTTTGGTAACAAGCCATGTAGCATGACCTCCACGTACACCATATACCATAGCATTGGGAGGTGCAGAGCTCCAATAACGAGGCGCGGTGTAAAGGTGTAGAGTGAACATTAAGTGATAACCTTTACTTCTAGCTAGGCCCTTTTGGTTACAACCAAAAATATAGGGAAACGAATGAGTAGGGAATGGGAGGCAGTCAACCACTCTTCTTCAAGGTGATTTTGGCTTACAAGTTACAACCAAGGGTCATCTAATTTTAACATTCATTTTTGATAGGGCGGCAAAAACTATAGAATGCTGATCCACAAAAAATAGGGTGCGTAAATAGAACCACAATGTCTATTCCTAAAGAAATTTCAATGATTTTTGGATCTTGGGGTTTTGGGATATGTGGATCCTATTCAACGACGCTAGCGTGCGAGCTTGGAGCAGCAAGCTTGTGAGCTATGAGCGTGGAGCCTGTGAGCTGTGAACCCCTAAAACAAAAAAATTTAAATTTTTTGCCTCAAAACTATTTCTCCAAATTTATTTTCAAAAAATAGCCAAGAATTTACTATTTATAGTAAGTTTTGAGATCCATGACCTTAGCTCCTATAATTGTGGATGACTAGAAATTTGATACTTTGTCATTATGAATTTATATCTCCACTATGCGTTTAGGGTTCTACATGTGTGTGTCACGGTTTAGTAGTTTAGGTATCTCCTATGACAAAAAAATAAGTGATATGCTTCAAATATAGTGGATCCATATCATTTTGGCAAAATTATATTGTCATTTTTTCTTTGTCTATATCAAACTTGGAAAAGCGTGTAGGGAATGACCCTCAACAATTGGGATTTCTAGCATGTGGTAGTATAAAAAGGCATGTGTATGGTGAGCAGACGACTTGAAGGATAGGATGAGATGACTATTTTAGATCATAGTGGTAGTCATCTTACTCAAATCTTCAAGTCGTGTACTTCATGTGATTTTTGATTCTTATAAAAAAACTATTTTTGGGTGTAGGATAATGTATTGGCAATTGTTGATATAATGGAAAACATTGTAGTAAATGTAAGAAAATAAATTATAAAAGATGGCTTAGGTCCTACATGAAAATGAAGTAAAAGTAAACAAGGAAGGACTCTAATCAAGAAAAAGAGTGCCAAAAAAATGGGGAGTAATGAAGAGAAATGGGAAGGAATAAAAAATAGAATGGAAATAAAAATGAAAATCAAATTAAAACAATATGCAACAAATCATTTCAATTCTAACATATAAAAATGAATACATTACAAAAGAAGTACATTGGAAAATGTGGCAATGCCTATTGTGGAATCCGGTTTGAACTAGCAGTAGCTTCAATTCATTGAAGCTATAACTTGGTGCATGAATGAAGTTGTCTTTTAAGACATCCATCTTGCAGAATACTTGTACAAGTGTTTGCAATTCACGTATTATTATGGACCTCCAATAACCGACACAGTCGTATTCTCAAAGTCTAGGCGTGTGCATGTGGCGAACAAACCCACTATAACTAGATATACATTTTTCATTGGGTTTGCCCGTGTTTCTAGCTCCACAATTGCACCAAGGTCTAGAAAGAGGATCAAGGTCACTCTTACAATTTGCCCTGTAACATTACGGGCACTCTTCCACTTATTTTGTTGCTCTATACGTAATTGGTGCATTTGCAATCCTCCAAATGGGCCTGTTGTTCCTAACCATTGGATATGCATTCAGATTCTTTGGAGGTGGTTGGTCAAACAAAATGGTCTTGAAAATGTTTGACATAGTGAAGAGTCTATGTGGCGACAATGCAGATTGTTCTTAGAGTCGGAAGCTTGCATGTTGTAGCAGCAACGTCTCTTCTCGGGTTCTCGATTGAGGTTTGTCCCACTCAAAACAAGTCAAATCTCCGGCACCTCTGGCCAATCAATGATCCACTTCCGTTAGGTATCCTTAACACATTGTTCAATGTCGTTCCAAAACAAAAATCAACCACGACTTCTCTTTTACTCCCATAGTCTTCCTTTCTCCCTTGATAGGAGTGGGAGCTAGTGTGCACTTATTTTTCCTCGCAATTTTGGCAATGCACTTGATGTTGGAGGTCCTTTATTGAGTTTGCCATCTTGCGTTTGATTTGTGGCTAATCCTCGCAATGTGCCACTTGGACGTGTCGCAGTCACTTTAATTTCAAAAGCAATGGTCATATGTCGAGTAGGATTAGAATCGGGCTGTTTATTTGGTCCCTCCGAAGTTAGTAGGGAAGTGGTAGTTGACCTCGTTCCCACATGCGGCTGGAAAAAGTTGACTTTGTCAATCTGGTCTAGTCTCTTGCATCACCAATGGGTACATCCAACTTCCTCTTGGTGCTCCTAAATATTTCTTCTCTTGCAAGATGTGGTATCCTTGTTCCCACACCCTGTGCTCTGGACAACGTGTTCAAGGCTTCCGCAATTTTCTTGGGATCTCCGCTTCGCCTCGTAGCTTTGAGCTTGAGCTCCTCCTTGGACGGCCCCGATCTGGATGCATGGCCTCTCAGGTAGGCGCAATAGTTGGTCATTTGCATCCATGCCCGAATACTACCATCGCAAGTTGCATTGAACAAGTGCTTTCCTCGCTTTCCCAACATTTGGAGCCACTTGTTATTAACGGTCTCTGACAAATTGCAAAAGGGTAGGTCCGTCATTTGTTCTAAACTCAATTTTTTAAAATGCATCCAGAACATAACATGCGTGAGGGTTTTGGAATTCCATTATTAAAATGTGTTCAGTTGACAATGTGAAATTGGCACTTCAAGATCATCAGTTGGATTCGAATGATGGTTGGCATTTCTCTCTTCGCACTCTTTTATTTGTTATGATCGAAAACAAATGGTTAAAAAGAGGAATATTTTCAGTCCTTTGTACTTTACACTAAAGTATGATTGCTTGAACATGACCTAGACATGCCTCCAGTTACAAAAATGGAATTTTTTTTTACCAAATTATGCACTAGAGAGCCGTAAAATTGACACCCCAAAACAATTAGTCGGATTTGATTGAAGGTTTTAGGCTTTTTGCTTTCCACTCCTTTGTTTTTTTTGTTACGCTTAAACATTAAAGGAAGAAATTGGAAATTTTTAGAGTGCATCGTACAGCTAAATTCTCGTACAGCTAAACAGGAAGAGCGAGCAAGAAAGAGGCCAGCTGTGACCTTCATTTCTGTAGTGAATTCCATTTCAGAATTGCAACTCATTGAAAAGAATGAGCTTTCTGTGGAGGAATGATGCAGACATTCTGATTTGAAGAAGTTGTGACTCCCGAGAAATTCGATTGTTGCGGAGCCAGAAGGACGGCCGTAGTGGTAGCTATGGCTGGCATTCTGGGACGAGCTTCATACCTTCAGGTACACCCATTCTTTGCATTTTCTGCTAGTTTAGAATTTGGAGATAACAGAGGATTTTCAAATTGGTTTTTAGGGTTTTTAGGGTTTAGGGTTTGGAGCTGCATTGTTACGGTTGGGTTTTGGTGGGTTGTTGGATGAGTTGGTCCGGGAAGAGATTTTTGCAGCTTGGAAGCAAATTTGAAACTGTGCATTGGAAACCTAAACCGCGGAGGAGGGCTGTGCACACGAGGAGCTGCTTGCAATCGAGTGCAGCATTTGTTGATCAGGTCGCTGGGAGTGATGGTTCTGAAATATGGGCGCCCCCTCAAATTGAGCGGCTTTACGAGGATGAGTACATTATTGGTGTGTCAAAGCCAGGCACTTTGCTTGTGAGTTCCGCCTTCCTCGCTCTGTTGGTATTTATTTTTCTTGGTTTTGTTGAACAGATGGTCACCGTTTTGAGGTGATGTTGAAGACGTTCAGAACTGATACAGGTATTACTAAAATCAAAGTTTGAAGTGAACCTTAGGGCAGAATCTGGAATCATTTTCATGTGTTTCACATCCTCTTCGGCAATGTATGATTGGATGTGTGTGACCAAGGGTTTAGCGAGAATGTCACATGGTTGTTACGAATCTCAAATTAGGGTTTGAGGTGAAGATTTGGGATGTTTCCTGACGTGCAGGTTACTGCAATCTACATCGACTCTGTTTTCACTTCATTGCTTCCTGCATCTTGTTCTTACTGCCCTCCTCCTGTATGCCTTACTCCAATTTAACCTCTTGAATTCATGGTTTGAAACATGATCAATTTGACTGATTGTATTGTGAATAATCGAGATGGGGTCAAGTTTTATTTCGCCAGAATAACTGAAGAACATTGTTTGGTTTGGTCAAAAATTAAAAATATATATATATAGAAGGAACCAAAGATAGCCCTCACGTCACCCTCCTCAATGACCTTCCTCATGAGAGTCCCCAATTTGAGTCTCTTGGTCGCTTTAGGTCTAAAATCCCTTACGAGGTTTGGTGTGCTTGCTTCTGAAGGTACACAATAACAAGGGATCAACCTTGTTGGAGAAGCAACGGAATGCGTTCTTGAAGAACTTGGTGGAAGCACAACTCACTGCTGGTACTTCCACAAACAAAAGATCCATTGTGGCAAATTGCATTGGAGAAGCATGATAATTTTCAAAGTGTAACTGTAACTGTAACCAGTGTCTAGTAACCAGTAACAGATGCACATCAGGAATCAGTAGCCATGGCGTGCTCTCCGCACAATTTGTTCTATTTACCCAATTTCTTCATCTGTCTCTAGATTCAGACCTCTTGAGTAAGACCTTCTCTAAAACAATATTTTGGAATATCTGCACACTGTCACCCACTGTAGTACACTTCACGTATTCAAAGCATTTCATAATCAAATTTTTGGGACCCTAGTCATTTAACAAGGTTCATGTGTATGTGGTGTTGGACTTACAGGACGGAAGGTGAGCCCTGTTCATCGGTTAGATCGGCCATCAAGTGGTGTCATCATATTCTCCAAGTCTGGTGATGCCACTCGGGCTGCTCAGGCATCCTTGGCTCATCCCGCTTGCATCAAAGAGTGAGCATCTTGTATGTATGTACCGGTGTTTGTAGTTTCAGCTGCTCAATGTCATCCTTGGCTCATCCCGCTTGCATCAAAGAGTGAGCATCTTGTATGTATGTACCGGTGTTTGTAGTTTCAGCTGCTCAATGTCTGGGGTGGATTAGTGCAATACTACTTTGGGGCTTGTGAGGGAGGAGAATCTAAAACCCACACTAACTTTTGCATTGAGAGCGTAGCCTTTATCACTAGGCTTATCATCAAATATTCGTTGATTTTTTTTTGTTAGGAGTGAATTTCAATGCACCTATGTTACTATGTGGATACTTCATCTAATAAAAGGTTTATGAGGGTTCAAAGTGACGACCAGAAAGGAACACAGATCTAATGTTTAAATGTTTAAGTAGAGTACAATCATTCTCATAATCAACATGCACTGAACCTTGAAGTTTTAGTGAACCTTTTGTATTTACGAAATTATTTTGAGATTATTGTGTTTGTCATGCGTGTTGAGAAGTCATAGAATCAGAATTTGCAAGTGGTTTGTTTTAATTGTCAGTTGTACTTAACCTGGGATTTTTTGCATGCAGATATCTTGTGTTAGCAAGGGGAAGTACTCCGGATTATTTTGTTTGTGACGAACCAGTGAATGATGAAAAGGTATGATGTAGGCATTGTGGACATATCACGGTTCATTGTTAAGTGCCCAAGTTCAAATTTGAAAGTCCACTTCGGAAGCTAATATTCAATCTTCGCAGTATCAAGAATCATTTTTTATTATTGCTGATAAAATGTAATTTGGTCTTTTTATTGGTACATTTTGTAACCTTCCTTGAAGCTTCCTAAAATGATTTGTTTTTAACTCCTTTAGATTTGGAAGCGGACACTTTGTCCTTGTTGGCATAGAGGGATTAAAAGTGAAGATTTGGATTTCGGAGCTTCAAAGATTTCGGGTAGGAGTAGTATTAAATGTCTTGTGCTTCAATATCTTTGACAAATCATGTAATCACTTTCATTCCCACCCATTAATTTGATAAATCTAAGTGTTGGTAGTATGTGTTTGGACAGGGTATTCCGAAGTCAGCTATATCACAATGCAAAAAAATCCTTGAYCTTCCTGAAGCACGCTGTTCATTATTGAAGGTATCTCTTCTCTTTTGGCCATTCAATGACTTRATGTAAATGAGAAACTAATTCTTATGGCACTACCTAAGTGGGCAGTTTTGAAGCTACATTTCTGGGGTCTTTTTTTTTGTAGCTAAGACTTCTTGTGTCTACCCCAAGGGAAGACATTCAACACTGGTTGTTCAAACATGTATTAAGTTTTGTTGCTCCATGAAAATGAGGTGTTGTTGCATTTGAGGGTCCATCATTCCAAAGGATGATAATGTTTTAGAAACAATGTAGTTCAAGATTTCAAATATTTTGTTTGAATTATTCAATTAGTGACAATTATAGAGACGATCGTAATGAAGATCATATAAATAGAGATGGATACATAACTATTTAAGGCAGATAATTACACTTGCAGTTTGTTGCTTGTTTTTCYTTCATGTTTACTATTTACTACTATAAAAATATGGAATTGTCACGTTGGGGTGAATCAGGTGATAATAAAGACAGGGCGTTGGCATCAAATACGCAAGCATCTCAACCATCGTGCTCATCATGTACAATTCTAAACCTCTCCCACAACAAATTCTTCTTCTATAAACTGTAAACTYAGAGACAGTAGACAACCTCATTCTCATTCAAGCTGAGTGGTCATAGACCAGGTGGGTTTTTTTTTTTATTCAATTTTTACAAAGTGCCAAAGTGGTGATATTAAATGCTCCAAATTTCAACATTCATCACAAATTGGATAGAATGTATCACATTAGCACATATCACATAACCCATAATTCTGTTTTCATCCGAGTTTAGTGTTTTTTAAATTAAAATTTTTTTTGGCGATTTCATCCAAGATTTAGCCAAGTCACACTTTCTTCCACCAATTGACTTGCTAGTTGAAGGCTAACCAAGTGTTCTTTGTAAAGAGATGGGTCGCTGTTGGTAGGTAAGAGGGGTCAAACAAAAGAAGAAAGAATCAAAGTCCTAACAATTTTAGTATCCTCTCTTTACCTTGCGATTTTGTTGAATGTTGTGCAGCAGTGGGTCACCAATGTGGCTGGCTAAATGTAGCGAAGCTTCTCCCAAAACTTGGTTCTTTCTACAAAAAGTGTGAATAACACATTATTTTAAAAATTTGAATTTTGAGCACATTTGCAGGTTGTAGGAGATGTTCAGCATGGGAAAGGGGGAACCAACCGATTCTTCAGGGAAAATTACAAAATGCGCTCAGGTCGAATATTTCTTCATGCTGCTCGCCTCACATTTCCTCACCCTCTTCATTTGTCCAAAGAAGCTTGGACCTCGGCCTCAGCCATTGACAATACTATGGACCACCAATACTACAACTCGGCCTCAGATTCAGAGTTGGAGTCGTCGGATACAGGTACACTAATGATGTTAAAATAGTGTTAACTACACTAATTGATTTAAAACAGTCATAAGTTTTTACTCTTAATGAATATTTTTACCAACTATAGGTACAAAGTTTTCCCAACTCTAGAACTATTAGGATCCATGCACTCTGTAAAAGTATTCATGAAGAGTAAAAACTTATAGCATTTCTAAAATAGTTAGTATGGGTACACTATTTAACATCATTAGTGTAGTGATGTGATTCTCACAATTAGTTCAAGTTTCTAAAGAAAACACTGCTAATTAAATCAGCTTYAACACTAGTATTTTCCATTGTTTCTTTTCCATTGTTTTGTGGGGTTGAAGTTTTGCTAAATTTTAAAAGCCACATTTTTGTGAACACTGCAGGTAATGTATCGCGGACAGATTGCTCCATATGGATGAGCCCAACCACATCTGTTTGTGAAGATCCAAAGACGAGACATCAATTACTTACTATTAGAGCTTCATTACCTGCAGATTTGATGGAGGTTTTGTATGCCATACCTGACGCCCTTGATCCTCACAAGTTGCTATCTCTTGGACTGATATTTCAATAGCTTAAGATTCTCATGAGTATTGTGGTTCAATCTTTGTTAAAAGCAATCTATAGTGATCTTCATTATGTGAAACAATTGATTGTTGTTGTTTCTGCTTTTACTTTATTTCTTTTTTACTTTTATTTTGAAGTTTGACATTTTTTGTTTTTACTTTTGATGTCTAACATTTTGACATTTTACTTTTTTACAATAGATATATAAAGGGAGAAAACCTTTATTTTGATCTAAATTTAATTTTATCACAATATATATATTTACTTTAAATTATGTGCTTTTATTAATTGTGGCAATCCCTTTTGTATATGCCTTATACTTTCTTTGCCAAACAGTAAGAACACTTGTAAAATCACTACTGTAGTCTTTTAAAAGATTGAATTGGTCATCAAGATTAAAAGGAAGAACAACTTTTTGAAACTTTTGACATTAGAAGTGTCCAATGTAAGTTTAGCACCTAATCAAACAGTAATGAAGAAAAATAGTGCAAAGAAGAGGGAAACTTCAAGAAATTTGACTGCTATTGAGCCCGAAGAATATGGGGAGCAAGAAAAAGTTTGCCCTCATTGCAAGTCCTTCAACAATTGTAAATATAAGTATGCCAACAACAATAGGTTTGACCAACCTCAGTACCAATGCTTGAATGAAGATTGTAACAAACTCTTTGGTCTAGTTCCTCACAATCGTCCAACAGGAAGGACCTATAGCAAGAAGAGAGGTGAAGAWCCAATAGAATTACAAGGTTTAACAAAAACATGCCCCCATTGTGGTGACACCGACAACGCTTCTTTCAAGTATTACAATAACGACAAACAAAAGCAAGGCCTGCAACCTCACTTTAAGTGTTTAAATGTCAACTGCAATAAACAATTCCAGATGCAAAAAGTGACATACGATGATGTAACAGTAACTTTGGTAAATACGGCCGACTTCCTCAATCTTTCACAAAACTGCTAACTTCAAACAACCAACAAATACAAGGATTCTATGATATTGGTGGTAAACTTCCAAGAGATGGCTCTCATATGTCTTATGTTGACACTTTACCAAATGCCCACAACGAACAAATGCAAGAACACAATCAATATGGTGGTGGTACACTTCCAGCATATGACTATTGTATGTATGATATTTCAAACACTTCATTGGATGCCAACACCTTGACTGAAAATGATCTAAATCATGGAATGGATGTGCAAGTAAGTGAAGTGGGTAGAGACGGACTAAGTAATGAGGGATCACTTGTTGAAAGAACTCAAGATTACCACGGGAACGACAACCCAAGCACGTCAACATTGTGGGGCTTCCACCTAATTGGTGGCAACTTTCAAAATGGAGACATCTTTCAAAATAGTAATTGTGAGCATGAGATCATTCAAGAGTTTCCAATCGAAACAACTGAAGATTACCATGGGAACAACAATCCAAGCATGTCAACATCGAGGGGCTTGCATCCAATTGGTGGCGACTTTCGAAATGGAAAGATCTTTCGAAACAGTTATTTTGAGCATGAGGTCATGCAAGAATCTCCAATTGAAACAATCCAAGATTACGATACGGAGGGCTCCCTGAGCATGCCATGGAATGACATGGTTCCAAAGCGTGACATCTATCAAAATGGTGATTTTGAGCTGGAGATTAATCAAGGATGGAATTTTGAAACAATAATTCAAGATTATAATTGCTGGAAGGAGGGCAACCCAAGCATGCCATGGAATGACACCTTTCAAAATGGTGACAACTCTCAAAGTGATGTTCATGAGCTGGAAAACGCAAAGTTATTATGAAACTTGCAATAAAATTTGAAACCAAAAATTGAGAATTCCGTTTTAAAATTGATTATAGATTGAATATTTGTAATTTTTATAAGATATACTACGTAATCTTTTTTTGCTTTCAAAATGTTGAGTTGTAATAATGGTGATTTTTTAAGATTTTTATTTTACTCATTTATTCAAGAAATTGTTGAATGGCCATTCTTTGAACTAGAAAAGATATATTTTGAGGCCAAATACACTCTCACCCCTTGAACTATAAAACATTTGCAAATAGAGGTTATGAAAATTTATACCATAGAAGTGCAAAAAGACAAGCACAAGAATCTACAAACATTTTGATGGATTACAAAACCAAGGTTTTATGGGCTTATGACATATTTGCATTCACATGTTTAAAATTTGTACATTGGATGGTGTATGTCAAGCAAAATGTTACAAGGCACATGTGCATAAATCATATTCATGATTCCATATGATTGGATTTGTGATTGCTCAAGCTAATGATTATTTGTCTATGAAATTTCAAACCAAAAATTAAAATCCCTTCTAAATAGATTTAGGATTCAGTATTGCTATTTTTCACAATAGGAATTAAATGTTAAATTTTTGAGTGAAGGACCATTTATGACTTGGAAAAGTAAGTTCTTGAAGTGAAACATATTGAGCTCTTTCGAGTATAGAATATAGGGGATTACAACGAAGTTTGTTTGAAGTATAGAATATTGAAGTGAACAAAGAAGTAATTTAAAATCCTTATAGTATAAACATTAACAAACTAACAAAAAATAAAAAGGTTTGGAACATTTGATGGATAAAATTGGACATGCCTTTTGGACAAATTGAAACTTGAAAGGATGAAAACAACCATAATGAATTCAGTTGCTTGTTTGATCATCTTCAAATTGCACAAGCATGGATGCAGAGATTTGATAATTATATATGAAATCATGTTAAGATAGACTAAAATATTAATAAACATGACACTCTTCCAACAATTAAGCAAGTCTAGAGTTAAGATTTGCCAGAGCTTCCACTCTCAAATCTCCAAAGAAAATCCATACCGCTTACGATCGTGTGATGTTTGAGGACGTTCTGACCTGTCCATGCCTAGCATGCCGCTCAAGTAGTCAATATCTGTTGCTAGTTTTTGTGGTTTTCGTTTCCAAAACTTGAGAGAGTTGAATATATTAGACAGACTTGATCTCCTAGAGTGTTTCGAAGCAACTAGTGGGAGCTCCAAATTGTTAATATTCTTCCCACGCGTGACCACAATGTCGCGTACTTGCCTGCCGGAGGCAATCCCGTTTTCCTTTGATGTTGCCGAACCTTCTTGCGTGCAAGTTGTGTCGCTGCGGAGTAGCGGTAAACGAGTGATATCAAAATCCTTTCCTGCAGAAGCGGAATCAAAGACATAAAAACATGGAACAAATAAGCTTGTGCAGAATCCTGAGTGCTTTACTGAACCTAAGGTATTCAATACTACAATAGTTAGGGACCTGGTCCTGTCTCCTATACRTGTTGATTCTAGTTAGCAAAGGCAACTCGTCAATTTGTAAACTTTTTTTTAAACGGGGTGCATTTACTAGTACTCAAACGTGTCATCCATAACTCAACTAAATGTGTGTTATTTCTTATCTTTGAACGGCAAGGATTGTCCACTGTCTTTCATAGTGGCCTACAAACTTCCTCTTGGAAATTGCAAAAACTATTTCACCGTAGTGATAAATATTTAATCACAACAGACATAGCTCTTGAGTGACCCAAAGTCATCCCTCACAGCCCTGCACTGATCTCTTAATGAAAGCACACTCCTAAATACGATAAAATGCTTAACCCTTGAACGCCGCGACGGACGTTTTACATCCGATGAATGACAGGGAATCAAACCATGTAGGACATAATTGCGACTTTTCATCCTCGATATTAGGAGTGGAAAGGCAAGATCTTTTCAAGTACTTTGACTTCCAATGAGTATATTTCGCTTTTCAAAATAGATGATGTCACACGGTTTAACCCTTAAACGACGCCGAGGATGTTTTTCGTCCGATGCATGGCAAAGAATCTTTCCTTGTAGGACAGAAATGCAATCATTCATCCTCGGTATTAAGGGTGGAAAGGGGAGATCTTCTAGAGTACTTTGACTTCCAAAGAATATATTTAGCTTTTTCAAAGGAGATGATGTCACACGATATCAAAATGCATGATTTTCACGGCCACTGGTCCGTCCTTTAAGGGTTAAAAAATGCATGATTTCCACCGCCACCGGTCCGTCCTTTAAGGGTTAAAGTGACGCAAATAGCAACTTCTACCTTATCATTCAACCACCTTTTATTTTATTTTTTTGGCGGGGAAAACAGTAGTACTCGCCTGATACAGACTGTATTCTGAAACATCGTGTTAAGAATGCCTTGAGCTCSAGTCTTGCAAGCTTTGCGTCCCCAGCGACAATGTCTGCCTCCCGCATCTCATGCAAGAGCACCTCCGCATACTCCTTGGCACTTTGATCTGCCGTTGCCATTTTATGGTCGGCAACTGACACGACGTGGTGCACCAAGGCTTGCCAAAACTCTGCCGCCTCGGAGTCTTGTGCACTYCTCAACGTTTCAGCACTCGCCATCTTCAAGGAGCTTTCGTCAATCGCCTGCGATGACTCCTGTTGGTGAATCTGGTAACTAAGTCAGGGCATCAATGGATTATCCACGGCCCACAAATGCCTTCAGTTGCAGAATAGGGTTAGCAAATCGCCTTGGGATCAAATTCTGAGTGATGAATTTTCTTCTTTTTCTAAAGGCAACAAACTCACGTAAATTTTGACTTCCCCAGCTGCCGAATTTCAACCGTCGTCATAGACCATTTAAGAATTGAAACGCAGCAGTCGATCGTCGCCAAAACAATGGGAGAAAGATTTAGTGGCGAACTCCACAGGCAGGGTAGGAATTGAAAGATAATCGAGATTCTTGCAACCCACAATCACACCCCTTTGCAATCGAGGTCTGATAAAACCCTAATGATGATAGAAGCGGAAGTATGACAAACCGTATGTTGCAGGGACTGGGAGACCAAATGGTCGTTGATGAACGATGTCGGCACCAATCTTTCGGGTCGATAGGCGCGCACAAGCTCCCGAACCGCGCTGCAGCAAATGGAGCGACAATGTCTGCCTCCCGCATCTCATGCAAGAGCACCTCCGCATACTCCTTGGCACTTTGATCTGCCGTTGCCATTTTATGGTCGGCAACTGACACGACGTGGTGCACCAAGGCTTGCCAAAACTCTGCCGCCTCGGAGTCTTGTGCACTTCTCAACGTTTCAGCACTCGCCATCTCCAAGGAGCTTTCGACAATCACCTGCGATGACTCCCGTTGGTGAATCTGGTAAGTCACGGCATCAATGGATTATCCACGACCCATAAATGTTTTGCAGAATAGGGTTATCAAATCGCCTTGGGATCAAATTCTGAGTGAGGAATTTTCTTCTTTTTCTAAAGGCAACAAACTCACGTAAATTTTGACTTCCCCAGCTGCCTAATTTCAACCGTCATAGACCATTTAAGAATTGAAACGCAGCAGTCGATCGTCGCCAAAGTAATGGGAGAAAGATTTAGTGACGAACTCCACAGGCAGGGTAGGGAATTGAAAGATAATCGAGATTCTTGCAACCCACAATCACAACCCTTGTTGCAATCGAGGTCTGATAAAACCCTAATGATGATAGAAGCGGAAGTATGACAAACCGTATGTTGCAGGGACTGGGAGACCAAATGGTCGTTGATGAACGATGTCGGCACCAATCTTTCGGGTCGATAGGCGCGCACAAGCTCCCGAACCGCGCTGCAGCAAATGGACCGCCGAGGTACGCTTGGCACTCCATCCAAGTTGTCGAAGAGCTTTCTCTGGCTCTCCTTGGCAGCCGTGAGGCTACTCAGGACAAGGTCAACGTTTCCATCCGAGGTTAGAGCCCCACACTTCGCGGGGTGATCCTCCCAYAAAAACATGGTGTTGGTCAATGTTTTCAATGTCGACAGTTTCTCCCGTGTCGACCAGAGCAGAATTTGCGTCCTCGTTTCTAGCCTTGAGGCTTGCAGATKGATTGCATCCCCCCCGCCCATAGYTTCTTGTGCCTGTCCAGGAACCAAATTTTTTTCGTCATTGATAGCTCTAAAATGAAACCCCACAATTTGAACATTCAAGCTGTAATCTACTCAAACAAGGCGGCGGCTGCTTCCTACGTCGGTAAAGGAGAGATCAACACAGCATTGTATTGATCTCCACAAACCACCAAACTGCTTGTATATTATATATATCTAGGTGTCTTTCTAGTCTCTACACACCGGCTGTAAAAYATTCAGGGACTTGGTACGCTCGTCGTGCACCTACAATTGATTCAGTCCTTTGGGAGTCTGTATGGAGTCGGGTAATTTCTCCAATTAGCTAGCAGCAATTCATAGTACATACCACTTAATTAAAGACTGACTGCARGTAGGAGAATTATCTAACCTTCGGAGCACTTTCAGCTGCATTACAAGTGACGAACATCTCCGAGTTTGGATTACAGCTCTCTGCAACAGGAGGGCTCATTGATCTTCGAAGCACGTGCACAGGGGTTCGGCAAGCCACTGCAAATCAAGAGCAAGATTCGCAGGCTTCAAGTTTTTCAGTCAGTGGGCCATTTCGGTCAAAACATGTTTGCAGAAAAAAAAAGCCATACTAGCCTATAATGGATACTAGCTTGGATCTCACCATCGTTGCAAGTATTTTCTGTGGCGACACTTTCAGGAGTGGCCTGCACTACAGCCAATTCTGCAATCTCCCGGATAGACGGACCATCGACATTTTGGCCCATGTCGTCAGATGGTTTCTGCACAATGCTATTACTTGTTACACTGACTTCGTTGATGGTCTCCCCACCACAGGAGCCCCCTTTCGCTCTGCGTTTGATCCTCGAGAGCATTATCCTTGCTGAGTCGATATTGTTGCCAAACTGGTCATCCGCTGAGATCAGTCGTGCACTGTCGGGCCTCCTGGAGGTGCGTCGGCCGGGATTCTCAAATGGATCGCATTGGAGTTGGTAGGCGGGTTTTTGTTGAAGGGTCGACGAAGGATTTTCCATTACTGCTCCTGCCGTTGCACCCGTCCCTGACAGATCAAGCCTCGGCACAAATGGTGGAGGGGGTTTCTTCATAACGGCTTTGCACCCCCCCAAGCGTGCGGGTTTCACCGAGCTGGAGGATCTCGAGGATTCCGACGAGGAGTCACTCTTGGCAGGTGAACTTTCCAACCGCTTCAAGGCATCTGCAACCCCCAACTTGCGCCCTCAGATCGAAACGCTGGAATGTCAATCCGAGTTCCCTGAACAAGAACTAGGCTGAAAATTTGATGGCGAGAAACTTGTTGAACCTGGAGAAGATGCTTTGGGACGTTCTGCAACATCGCCATCGCCATCGCATCTGCCCAGTCTCTTGGGGAACTTGTCAACACTGCGCAAGCCATTCGGACTCTTGCGTAAAGCACTCACGGGCTCAGATTCTGCTCGCCCTCTATTCACGAAGGCACCAGGGTGTGTTTCGAACTCAAAACGTCATAGGAAAAGACCACCATCAGCCAAGGACAAACCCTAAAAATTGAGTCGAATCGCAGACTGCTTCAGAATGTCCATTCTGAAGTTGCACACACAAGCAAAAGGTACAAGATAGAGGAATTTTCAAATAGAGTAAGGATCTGATCTCTTTGATTCCTGATACCAACGACAACTCAACAATTATACAATTGGTTGGACTCATTAATTAGCAAGTGGTGGTGGAAGCATGGCTAGACAAAATGTCTGTGATCACTGACCTTGGAACGAAAATGGAATTGTTTATTGTCAATTTCGCAATTTTTTCGTAGCCCTGCATGGATACCCCGCCATTCATTTCCAGTATTTCTTACAGAATGATAAACGAGGTTAGACATTCAATTGCAACATGCATTCAATGCGAGGTTTACGGCAATCATGATGAATGAAATAATCTTCAATGGGCAATCGCAAGATTCATTTGGACTTTGGATTGGTAATCCACAAACCTGGAAACTACGATTACATTGTTCATCAAGGAGCCGCAAAATGTTCTGGTACCGCTCATTAGCTGCCTCCGCTTTCTCGAGGGATCGATCCATCTCGTCAATAATCTCTTGATACTCGCTGAACATCAGAGAAAATCTTTCCTTCCGCAGATGCCGTTGCCTCTTGATATCTTCACGGGCAGCTTCTCTGTCACCACAATCAACAATACGTATCATTCAACTTCACTGCAATTTGCTTCAAGTTTCTATACATCTCCAGTTGCTTAAAGTCCTTCGAAGTTGTGGTTACAAACCATTGAAGAACTGACCTTGTTTAGATAGAAAGTAAGTCACTGATGAGACTCTATTGTTAGCGCAGAATTTGAAATCTAAAACATAGACTGTTATGATCTTCACCACCAGTTGATTTTGCAGATTAGGTAGTACTAAAACTTGATTTGTAAGAATTGAATTTCGTTGTGAGTTCAAGCTACAGATTGCATCGGCATTATGGCGAACAATGGACATCAAGGAACTTACTAGAAACTGAATTAAGCCCAACGAGGCACGAAGTAAACTTGTAAATTGTTTTTGATAAACATGTCATTGATCACAATAACCAAATCCATTCAATCCACAGATGGCAATTCCACCCCATTGAGAAACAGTCGCAAAATTCTATTGCACTTCTCAGCTAGCCCAAAACACCAGAAACCCTAATTCTTCACAAGAGAGGTAAGGAATACGCCATGCTCACATGGCGGAGAGCTGCCTTTCGAACTCGGAGTCCGTCATCTCCTCCCCTGTCGAGGAAGTGTCGTCACTCGTTTGATTCTCCTCCTCCTCGTCCTCCTCCTCGTCTTGTTCTGCTTCTTTGTGTTTCTGTTTCTGTTTGAGTTTGCGTTTGCGTTTCTGTCTCTCCTTGTCTTCGTCTTTCCGTCCCCTTGAGAACTTCGGAGGCGCCATGGCTAGGAAGCTTCCAGATGCAGATGCGATTGCAGCTAATAAATGTGAAATGGGGACGACACAGCAGTGCGGTGATCCTGTGAACTGATTTGTGGGCTTGTACGGTTGGTTGCCTTCATGGTGGTGAATTCAGTTAGTTTCACGGTTAGGTGGCTTCGTGTGACAGGTGTCATTCCCTGTGGGTGGTTCTCTGCTCAGATTGTTTATTCGTGTTGTGCCCACTGCCCACTCTCTCCTGCGCATCTTCTCGCTTGCGAGGATTGTATTGCCATCTTCAGGAGTGTTCTGCTGCAGCTCCTTCTGTTGCTGCTGCTTCATGGTTCCATGGCCTCTTTCTTGCTCGCTGCCTCTGGAGTCTCTTTGCAATGGCCACAGCAACATGCTTGCCAGGTCTTGCAAAAGCTCCGCTGGCCTCTTCTTCTCCCTCTCCTYCCCAAAACTCCTTCGTCGTTCCCCACATGTAAGTGAAGTGCCAACCCTGCATTGCATTGCATTGCTCACAAAATTCCCCTTTTCCTGTTCTCCAATCCCGCACTCAAGCTTGCTTGCTTACTTGCTTACTTGCTGTTGTTCAGGTTTGTTGCCGTCCCCTCCTCGCCTGGTTCTTACCCACGTMGCAACMGAGGATCATCCCAAGCTCTGCGACACRCCTCCCGTCTTGCGCCAAACAGCACAGCCCATCTTGTGCCTCAGTAATGGCCATGGGGAGGATTCCATCGCTGCATCGGTTCTCACCCAGCTCTTGGTAGGCTCTCGACTCTCTTCCTACTTGGAATTGGAAACGGGGATGCTTCAATCTCTCCCCTGCTCGCTCTTGTTTAGGAATTCCTCTGGCCTTTTCCTCCCTTCATCTTCGTGGCTAGCTAGGCTTTGAATCTGATCACTGGTAGAGCAATCTTGCCATCCCAAGCTTCCGTCAATCCCAAACTTGCATTTCTATGAACATCTCATCCAAACCCAAGAAGTATCTGTTGCTTGTGAGGTAAGTGAGTGCGCCTATTGGCGACCTAATTAACAACCTGTTTCGAAACTACTTACCACTGATTCTGGCCTAGAATGTACAGAGTCTTTTCAGAAGAGGCTGGAGTCCATTTTGTGTTCACTTCTTTTTCGTTACTTTGAAAATTTAAAGTTTTATCTTACGGTGTCCAAAAATGCATGGGAAGAGAATTTGGTGTGCCCTTTTGACTCCCAACAAGAAAACAAAGCTTAGACGATTCATTAGTAGGAAATGCTTAGACTGAAATGCTTATTAAGGCGGTTTTAGGTGTAGTGACCCTGGACTCATGTGGAGGCGAAAGACGAATTTTTGAAAAAAAGGGGGGATTAAACGATTTAGTTACTGCTTAGGCCATGGGTACTCTCATAACTTTCTTGAGAAGATCTCCTCAAATGTTAAGCTCATCTGCTCATTCAGTTGTATGAAGAATCAGGGTTATCCATCTCTTTTATTTGTTTGCCACACATCTTCTTAGAGCATCCTCAATGCACCTCAGTTAGTATACCATCTGAAACTTAAAAAACAATGCATGAAGAATGACTTAGTATAGTCTTCTTTTGTTCTGGAGGTTTGATTTCTCACTCTACATTCCTTGAGGATACCACAAGTGTTAATCCACTGACTATGTATGTAAATTCTTGTATTTATTTACACGTGTGAAAGCTTSGTACCTAACTATACTATACTGAAAAGGGTGACTGGGCAGTTCATATTGCTCTTGGAATGTTATTTATGATTGCACTCATGATTCTTCCTATTTTTTTTGTGGCGATTCTGGATGTGGTGCAGGCGCTTGGAGAGGAAAGTGGGGTGGATTTGCAAATTGAAGCATTGCCTCTAGTGGGGGAAGGCCATGCATATCACCGGAGAGGAATTGCCACTTTGGGCCCAACCAAGCCCATGCCTAGTGGAGGGTAACTTCTTTTACATGACTTCAGATGCATTCGTCAACTTCTTCCTTTCGCATTGCAGCTTTATTTATACGTTTTTGTCACACGATGATGTTCATGATCAACTTTTTGTTGCATTGATTTTGGGATTGCAAACTTAGTATAAATAAATAAATATGCATCTTTTTCTGTCTTTTGTATTGATGGAATCTACTACTGTAGTTTTGTTTATCCTGAAGTCATGCACTGCTCTTGTATGCAGTGTCAGCCATTGATTGGTAGAAAATATATATTGGCCTCCCTAATTCATATTACCCTAAACCCTAAACCCTAAACCCTAAAACTGAAACCCTAAAACTGAAAACTGATTACCAAAACCAGTGCAAGCGTTTACTGGATGTCACAAGGAGATCTTGACATAAAATTCTGTCCAGAGAATGTCATCGGCTGCTAATTTAGAACCTTTCAAACTAGGGAATTTGGGAATTTCATGGGTGGACACAATTTTGGAACAATTCTTGTAMCATCTTCTGTGTCAGAGTTTTAGGGTTGTGTTGGAGAGTACCTTTGCGTTTACCAGATGTTGTATATCGACCAGTATGGGTTGGCAGGTTTATCTACATGGACTTGTTACAGCTGATTGGGGACGTGCGAGCCGGTCTTCTAGGTCTTACGCTTGAGCAGGTATACATACTCCTGTTATCCCTACCGTGGGTGCCATGTGCATGTACTTGCATATAAGTTTAACCTCTAAAGGACTGGAGAGCTCCTTTTTTCGTTGTATGAATCATCTGTATTTTCTTTGTGTCTATCACACCTATGAGAGGTTAATTGTAAAAATACTCGACATATTTTAGATTGAAATAAGTGGATCATGTTTATGTTGTAACAATATTCATCATGTTAACCAACTACTATTCAGAAAGTGAAAAAGTACAGTACCCCAAATGCAGAGTTAAGTTCTTCTTTAGGAGTTAAGTTTCTTCATCATTTGTGTCACTCTGTTCTTATTTCTCATTTATACAAGGTCCAGTGCGGGGCGGTTATTCGTTGGGTAGACAGGAATCCAGATGGAGTTCTTCTGGCCGTGGGGGATGTGTTGCCCTTGGCTTTTGCGTGGCTAGCTTCCCAACGACTGCGTAGAGTTCCAAGCTTGAACCATCCAACGAGATCAAGAGGTTTCTTTGCTTTTATAGGCACAGCGAAAAGTGAGTTTTATGTGCGTGGAGGTGATGGCACCCGGCTCAGGTCTACTGCGCCCAAAATTTGTGAGTTCGATCTGTTCTCTTGTGTGCTGACATGCGTGTTTTTTGAATTTGTGTGCCAGTGAAAAAAAAGAGTTCAACCTCWCATTAATCGTTTCGTTGGAAGTGGGTGGTTGCGGCATGTTTTTCTAGAGGTCATACGAAACTGATAATAAAAAAGTTTAGAGATTCTTCCCTATTTCTACGTTCTTGTGCAATTTTTTCATTGAGAGCGGAATGAAAGTAGCCACTGCTCAGATTTTGAACAAGATACTCTGCAATTATACTGTTCTCGAAAATGAGGTGATACAAACAAAATCGGTGTTCAAGAGTTAAGATATATTTTGCAATTCGCTTAGTTTTGCGAGGGTCTGACCAGTAAGTACTTTCGTGGTACTAGTGGAGTTTCTGCTTTTCTCAGGTAGTGTGTACTATCCATGGGAGCGAGCTATGATGTCAGATTCTCGATGCAGGTAACTATACTCTAATTTGTTAGGACCCATGTCCAGCAGAGTGCTTCAGTTGGTGGGATGGTCATTTCAAACAATCCTTTCAAGTGGGCTCCTTAATTACATTATTAGAAGTGTGCAAGAATGAGGTTACACGCTGTTAATCTATGCAGCATGCAGTTAATTGCAATTAGCAACGACGTTGTCTGTTATTTTCTTCCAGGTTGGTGGTGCCCAGAGATGACTTGACTGCTCAGTACCTTCAAAAGCACCTACCCCAGTCTGAGTTGACCAAGGTATTTTCATATCCAACTAGTTTTTGCAACAGGTGGTGAAACGAATCACTTTCATGAAAAGTTGGTTATCAAATTATGACACACCTTACAAAACACTTGTAGTACTCCAAGAATCAGCAATTTATATCATCATATCACTAGTTGTTGTTTTTTATATAATTTTGTAAATTAATTGTGAAATTCAAGACGGTTCATGTAGTGCCTTGCATCATGTTATTTGCGAGCTCAAGTTTGTAGGTAAGTTGCGATAATGACAAGCTGTGAGATGCTGCCCTGACAGGTTCAAAGCTTAGGAAACCCAATGATGGATGACCTTGAGCCAAGTGGAGGTCTTTCTTTTCTTGTCAATTACGAACCGGCAAAGTTTGTTGCCGTTCTTCCAGGGTCCAGATCACCAGAGGTCTTTGGCATTGACTTTGTTAATTGATAGTTTTTTTGCATTGAGTCACCCCCAATCTGATAAAAGACGCCAARTATTTAAACCACAGTCACAAGAAATCTGCAAGACAGTGTATTATTACTTTCATGTTGCATTGAAGGGAAACCTCATGCAAGTCCTCTTGTTTTGTTTTGTGACTCTTGCGTATGAAGTGTAAAAAATCCGAGAATAATGCGTGCTTGTAATAATAATGTGAATTGTTCAACTTCATTCTCTGATTACCCCAGATTCTATTTTGACGGTTTTYTGAACTTTTGGCAGATCTACAGTAACTGGAAACAACTGTTGGTTGTTGCGCAAGAAGTATCATCATCATTCAGTCAAGATAAACTTGTTYTTCTTGTACCGCTTGTAACAGCTTTGGAGCCAGGTTCATTCATGGAAGCACTCGTGGATACACGTTGGCAGGCACATGCTTTGAGGCTTCAAGTTGAAAACAAGGGGTGAGAKTTCTCGATTTATCACTGTTTTGTGGTATAGAAATTGTTGCCTGAGATATTTGCTGCCAAAGGGACTATGGGGCTACGATTCCGTTGATTTATTTTTTGCATGGGTAACCTTTGACTACAAGGGAACGTAGTCATTTTCTGTCAATTCGGACATTTTTTCTGTCAATTCGGACACTGTCTGTCAATTAGGACACTGTCTGTCAATTCGGACATTGTTTTCTTTAAGCKTTCTTAAAAAAATTCGAATTACTGTAAGTGACTTCTTGATGTTTCTGGTATGATATAGCAGATGATTGATCTCGTCATTTATTTGTGCTTGTGAACATGCAGGGACTCTAAGTCAGCATGGGCTTACGATGTGCAAACTCTTCAACGAGTCCTCGTTGAAGAATCCCAAACTTGGCCTGCAAACAATGGAGTGGCCTTGGCAGCATTTGAGAAAGACAATGCCTTGTTCATTCTTATTCGYGGTAACTTCAATGATGTCGCGTATTGGGCAGAGGCAGGAATTGCTATGGCTGGGACTGCAACAGAGCAACTCGTACGTCTCCATTGACATAATCCTTTAATTAAGGCCATATTCGTTACATTGAGACTTTTCGCAGATTTTGAGACAGAATGCTAGTTATTGAAAAATTCATTTAAAAAAACAGTAAATGGAAACCAAAAATAAATAATGCTCAAATAGTGATCCTATAATGAAATATTCTAAATGTTGGTGTTGTTACCTATTTATTAAAAAAATACTAGTACAAAGATAAAGTGGTTTATCTTTGAGTTCAGGATAAAAATGAGACTGCCAAAAGTCTCAATATAACGAATTGATTGCAAAGTGTGCAAAGAATCTGCATATTACTCATGGTCCCAAGCACCGACTTGAACAATAATAGCCTTCAATTTCTCGTCGACTTCAATGATACTAGATCATTGAAATCGTACAAAGCTTTATTTTACCAATCCTGAGGGAGTTCGCTTATGTTTTCGTTGCTGAGGTTCATGCAGGTCGGGCAGGGCAAGCCTGTTTTTACAATTCCAGGTCAAGGGCCTCAATTCACTGYTGCTTTCGCTGAGGCTCAATCTCGTTTATTGGGAGAATCTGTGAGTACAAATCTCCACTTCTAATACACCTTTCATAACTTGTCTGTTTGTTCTAGTAGGACGTTTGTTCTAGTAGGACATATTCGTTATATTGAGGCTTTTTGCAGATTTTGAGACAGAATGCTAGTTTTTTGGAAAATTCATTTAAAAAAAACGTAATTGAAACCAAAAATAAATAATGCTCAAATAGTGATCCTATAATGAAATTCTAAAAGTTAGTGTTGTGACCTATTTTTAAAAAAGTATTAATAAAGAGATAAAGTGGTTTATCTTCGAGTCAAAGATAGAAATGAGACTACGAAAAGTCTCAATATAATAAATATGGGTACCTGTATTTCCCCTTATGCATATTTCATGCTGCTGTAGCAAATAGATACTGCTCATCAACACCAGTCAAGATCAACAAATAATTAATGACTTCTTCCTTGATTACACACGTATATCGTGTTGAAAACAAGTTGTGATTAACCCTTCAGTGATTAATCCTTTTTTGAATTTTTTTGGCACATTTTCGCTTCAATCTTTGTACAAGTACATTATTAACCTCAATTTCGTCGAATTGGTTATTGAAAGATTCAAGCATCACTTAGGATGGATGAGAAATCACTTGGACAAGATATACACTAGAAGCACAATGCGAAGCATCTTATGGATGATGAGCAATAATATTAACGTCGGAGCACTTGGGCTTTAACCCCCGGGCGCCCACTTCATGTTTAGCAAAATCCAAACCCTTCTCAATACATTCCAATCAAACCATCACCTAAAAAGAGATTCACATGAATTGACTGTACCAATTGGTACTGGAGACAAGTCTCAAGCTAGAGTGAAAGCGACATGTGCTTTTGACTGTACCATTGAAAAGATTATAATAGTCAAACAAAGAAATCTTTCAATTTGGGGAGGCCATATTTGAGGCGTTGAGGCGCTCAAGGGTTATAAGATGATGTTGTATTGTACTGTACACATGATTTTTTCAATTGCTGACATCTTGCTTTGGGGTGTCGAGGATACTCAAATTAAACAGAAATTAAACTCGGAATCTCTTGGTATTGGACTTGCAGGTCATCTTGCAATCCAACGCCAAAGAGTTGGCGAGAAGTATGAAAATTGTCATGTCGAACTCTAACGAGCTATTTCGTATTGCGGAAAACGGATGCACACGAATGGGACAAGCAGGTGCAAGTAGACGCATCTCTGAGCAATTTTGGAGACAGATGCTTCATTAAATTTTTTTTTTTTTTTTTTTTTGGCTCTTTACAAGATGTGCCCCTATTGAAACTTACTATTGCTTGTGAAACAATTAGTAACATAGAATGACTTTGAACTGGGCTCTCACTGTCATGTGATGTATCATAGTTGCCTCTCTGCAAAATGAGTAAGTTTTGGTTTCTTTGGACAGTGAACAAGAGTGATATAACGTCTCTTGTTATCATTGAATCTTCAAGAATCAATCTTCCTTTTGGGCAAATTTGAGGGAAGTGATGTGTTTGYACAATGAAAAACGAAAAAATATGTAAAAGAAATTGAAAAGTGATTTGGGTGTAATTTTGTGTGCACTTTGGAATTTGTATATCGAGCTGTTTGTGTTCGGGTGTCATATTAATTGAATATTAGCAATTGAAAAGAATGTTGTTGATGTTAACCCCTCAACGCCGAAGGGGCCCAAAAGTGGCCTCACATGGTCGGGCAGTCCACTTTGAAGTGTTTTAACTTTTGCATCCAATGTCCGATTTCAATAAAAACTTGTTGGAAAAGGTGCAAACACGATGAGTCACTTTTATGATATTTTTTTTCACCAAAGTGTTTGTATTTTGGCTTTGAATCACTTTGTAGTTTAAAGTTTTTTCATTTGAGTCGATTTAGAAATCAAATCTCACCTCCAAATGTGTTTTTGAGAAGATTTCAGCCCCTTTTTTTAACACTAAAACATTATAATCTTTCAATCTATACGGTCAAATGACCCCAAATTTTTTTCACACTATCTACAACATGCACACTACAATATTGTATAGTTGAAATCTTCATAACTGACTGAAGGGAGGATTTTTAAGACTTGCAAAGGAAGGATGCTTTCAAGCATGTTTGGACCTTGGGCGTTGAGGGATTAAGATGTGATGTGATGAGCAATTTGAAGAACCAAAAATTATCCTTTGGTGTAGAGTGGAGTTTAATGATCCAAAACTTTACAAAAGAGTAGGTAATAGGTTAGAACCTAGACTTAGAATGGTCCAAGAGTATGGGGGTGTACAATCAGATTCAATAATCTTACAAATTGCCTATTGTGCCATTCGAAGGGCTATTGCAAGCAACATTTGACAATTTTGTGTAAAAACGTTACTTTTGGCTAGAGGAGTGCCATTGCTATGAGTACTACGAGTAATGTGCACAAGCAGTGTAGTTTAAATCATGAAATTAATTAAGAGAATCATTTGAAAAAACATTGAAAAAAAACATTAAAAATAAAGTAAAAATTGAATTGAAAGTAATATTGGTTCCCAGTCCTAGCTTAGTTTGCATACAAATGTCATGAATGAAAATCACCCTCCTCAATATAATAAACTTCTCTAATGTAATATGTTAGACTAGTGTCAATCCAACTCTTTATAGAAATACTACAAAATTATGAAGCTTAGGGGACCAACAATTAGTAGAAAATCAATATACATGAACATTGTGATTTTTAGTAATTTCAAAAAATGAATAAAAAATGGTTATTTTTCTACACTTTGATGCACTTGAATTGCACTGAAAACTCCACAAACGAAAGTCTTTTCTCATTCCAATTTTTGCTCAAGGGTCATTGCAAGAAAGACCGACCGGTTTTGGTAGCGTTTTACAGAGTACTGCTGATTTTTTCAAGAGTACTGTACAATTAGAAAAAAAATTAGAAAAAAATTAGAAAAATATGTTTAATGCATATTCCTTCAAGAAGAAGGTACCCTAGGAAGTAAAAGTATAGAAAAATTTTCTAAGTAGGAGAACTAGAAAAGTGAAAAATCTCATGAAAAAAGGTCCTTTGATATTTTTAATTTTAAAAAATAGGGAAAACAATTTTCTTAAAAAACTGAAAATTGGCAATTTGGGAAGACTTCATGGTGAAGAGATTTCACTAAAATAATGATCTTAAAACCATCTTGTTTGTTCAGAAGTGCGCGCGCAAGGGAGCCCTGTTCGCACCTATGTAGAAGAAATAGAATAATGTTTTTTTAAATTCCCTTTGGTAGATACATGCATGCCTAGTGTGGRAATAGACCATAGAAATTTTGTCTCTASATCATTAATTTTGRATACWCCCCAGTACTAAAAACCCCKAAACCRCAAAGTGTGACAAATTAGCTAAATCAAAATTTAAATATAAAATGATTTTTYAAAATTTCTGAAAAATAAGGGATCTGATTACTATCAAGTTAGAAATCTCCAATAAAAATTTCAAGTTGATTGGATTCATGCTCCAAAAGTTATAGCACATGACAACTTCGTCATTGAAAGTGTGACGCAAAATAGGACCGGTCTTTCTTGCATTCACCCTCAAAAGAAGCACACTTTAACCCTCAAGTGCTCTGGCGTCCACTTTCTAGACGATGCACAGATTGAAAATTAGATTTCTTTTGCATTACAACTTGAATGAAAGCCATCCTAATTTTTGAGATCCATTATGAAGTTGTAGTCCTATCCAAGGGTTGGATTTGGTGTTACTAGAGCACATAGAGCACATATTTTTCTAACATTACAAATTTGGAAGATTGTCAAGAGGTTGACTTGCATTGACTCCAGTTCAAACTTGGAATTGCAAAACGAGGTTATAGAATCAAAGAACATAAAAATCCCAAAAAATCACCATGTCAAGAGAACCTCATTTCAAATTCTATCAAACAAAATTTACTCAAGAAATGAGAATATTTTGCTTGTAATTGAATTCAAAAGGAATTTTGAATTTTCCCTTTCAAAATTTATAGAAAAATATTGTTGATAACATTGATGAATATAACCATATGTATAGAACCTAAAACTCAAACTCTACAACTTCTATTTCCATCTCAATTCCAAAATATTCTTCCAAATAGTACTTTATAATGATTTTTCCAAAATCTCCAATTCTGCAAATGAGCCTGGAGGCTTAGGGGTTAAGCCCATGTACACAAAGACCCTAAACTATTAATGTTGTAATTTGCATAAAAACTTGTTATCACTGTATGAAATCTAAGTGCATCAACTTCTTAAAATTTTCAACTTTGAATTTGTGTTTTCAGTTCAATAATAGTATTAGTACGACAAAATGGCAAAAATAGATATTTAAGCAAAGGCTCTTTATAATTAGTAAACTAATTTTCAAAAAATGTAACAAACTATTCAATGCCTACAACTAGCACTTGTACATTCTCAAATTTCACTTACATTGGACAAACATTGCAAAAGTTATAGCCAATCCACCACCCGTAATATATAATACAATTGGCATATTTTTGCATAATTAACATTTACTTTTCATGCAATCCCAATCAATCAAGCATACCAAATTTTAGTTTCAAAATGAAAATCTCCATTTTTGGTGAAAGTTATATTTAATATTTATGGTTTTACACAATAATTGATTAAAAAGCATTGATGATGAATTTTTTAACTCAATTTCATAGAAATGTAGGAAACACCCATGCATACATCTTTCCTTCAACAAGCATCTTCAAAAAAGTTTCAAACTCCCTCTATAGAGATTTCAATGTTGCAGTGACAATTCCCAAATTTTAAAAAATCGATATCTCTTTATTGTAATAAAAAAAAAAATTATTTTGTTGAAATATAGTGCTATCTATTTTACAAAATTTAGGCATTATTGTCTATATTTTGTCCCCTTAGCCTCAAAGAGATGGTTTTTTGCTCATGACTTTAGCGTCGCATGTATGTTTTCTATGAAATTTGAAAGGTAGTTACATGATGTAGTAGTTGTACAGAAAGAACAGTTCTTTTAATTTTTTTTAAATTATCCTACTATTTTTAAATAGACCCCAATTAGATGTCTACCTAGGCCATTTTGAGGATTTTTAGTACTACTTTTTATCCAAAAATTTGAAAGCAAAGCTAAAAATTGGAGATTCAAGGACATTTACAAAAGTTACCCAAGCTCACAAAGAGAGTTTGTAAAAATAATGAATTGTCCACCTTCGACATGTGCTCAAAGTGCTCTACCTGTGGGCAAGTATAGAAAACATTTTTTTTTCCCATAAACAAAAATGGTTGAGAATGAGCATGGTTAATTTCGTTATATTGGCACCATTCTACTGCCAAAAATGGCGGTATTTCTGCCATTTTGATGAAATGTTGTGCCAATTTAATGGAATGTTGTGCAACTTCTAACATATTTCACGCCATTGTAATGGAATGGGCGCCTTACTAATGAAATGGCCCGCCATTTTAAGTGAATGCGCCATTATAACGAAATTGGCCATGAGCATCTTTAAGTCAAGAAAAAAAAATTAATTTTTAAATTTTAGAAGACATAATGTTTTCAATGCTTTATAGATTATCCATAATTTATTTCAAAAAATTATTCCAAAAGTCATGGACATTCACTGAAATAGGTGATTGTAAGCCAAAACTCGTAGATGTTTCTTGAGATAACCCTTTAGCAAAAATCAAGGAGCCTAACATTGACTTCTATGAAGCTCCAATGGAATTCATTGATCTCAAGTGTCTTATCGAGATAGGAGTTGGGCCACTTGATAGTTCTACATGGTTGCATGCCACCATGATTAACCTTGTAGACTCTCATGAGTAAAAGCACACAATATATACCCTAAATTGTACAAACTTTACTTTACTCCATCCATAAAGTAAATCACATACTCACAATGAGAAAGTCACAATCATGCTAAAATTTTGTATTCATTGTCTCTCAATTCAAAGTTTTTTTAAGACTTATCTTGGATCACTACTACCATTTCTACCCATATGCATGGCCTTGTTCCACTATAGTTGGAAGACTACTAATCAAACCAAAAGGCTATTACAAAAGCATCATTAGTATGTCTGGCTAAATAAATATTCTTCACACATGCTCATAAATACACCAATATTCGAATAGAAGCCATGAAAGTTCTCTTGAACCTTATACCTCATTATTTCCAACAATATAAACCTCAATCAAAAGGCTGGTACAAAGGCTATATAGTATATATTGAGTGCATAGTGAGGCTGAGGTGCATTTCATTTATTTAATGCACCTCCCTCCATTCTCTCAAAAGATTCCATTTAATTTTTTCTCAATTGTGAATGAACTTTTTTTTATCCACCCACTACCCCTCCTCCTATGTGCATTTYAKTTATTTAATGCACCTCCCTCCATTCTCTCAAAAGATYCCATTTAATTTTTTCTCAATTGTRAATGAACTTTTTTTTWTCCACCCACTACCCCTCCTCCTATGTGCATTTTAGTTATTTAATGCACCTCCCTCCATTCTCTCAAAAGATCCCATTTAATTTTTTCTCAATTGTAAATGAACTTTTTTTTTATCCACCTACTACCCCTCCTCCTATTTGTAATTCTGAGGGAGATGGGTAGTTATAAACAATATGGGATATGTGAATATATTTATTTCTCATGTACTCTTGTCAATATCCATATCTGTATCACAGATCCATATTTGTATCCAAATCTGTATTTTTTATCTTCCAAGATCAACGGTAATCAAAAAGGGGGTAAAAATATCTAACGGCTCTCATTTTTTCAGGAGGATCAATTAAATTTTCAAGAATGACAGGTTCACATCTTTTCAATGGATAGTATAGCTCACATGGATTATGCCTTCAATATTGCTTACACCGTTTAGTCTARCCACACAAGGTTTCAAATCCCAAACCCCCCTACTACCAAACACTACAACATTGACCAACATGCCATTCTACAGGCCCTAATTCTATCAAGGCGACCATCCCCACATTCTTTATTATATGCCAACAGCCACCAACATATGGATAACCTCATATATTGATAAGAACAATATTTAGTTTAAGCTGTAAATGTCCATTTCAAGCAAGAGTCGTCCTTATAATCAAGGTATGTAGTCTTGGGGATGCACAGTTGCACACATCTTGCCTTTCTACGGAACAAGATGCAGCACCTAAGATGAACAGACCTTCATTTACACTATTCATAATAAAAGACCAGAGTTTCTTCTCTCTTTTAGTGGTGAAGGGTGTACGACCCAGTCAGGAATATGGCCCTCCGAATAAGTTAGACATAAAAGCAARACAAGATACCAAAAACGAAAACTCGAATCTGGAATATTCGACCAACTCTTCGTGACAATGCTCTGTTGCGCACGAAGCAATTAAAAAAATTCAATGTGCACAACACCTTTTTCTTGCTGAGCAGTGTGCAGCACTTCACTAAGTACTGTCTTTAAAATTTACAGCAATAATTGACGATGGCAGTTTCTATTTATGTGTATCAGCCTCGTGAAATCATGACTTATGGTACTGGCAGCTCGAGCTTCTGCGACTTCAAAGAATCAATGATTAGAACCTTCAGCTGTCCTTAATTAAAGCAAAATTCAAATATTTCAATTTCAAATTCAAAATGAACATAATAGGCTTGTTGTTTTCATCCTGAATAGTATAGAATGAGATGATTAAAAGCCGGTCATTTTTATATACATTCCAGCAATCTCGAAAATTCAAATCCGAGACCCAAGATCGATGAAACACTGGAACCTGGTGTGAATGTACGTCCCTGGTGACGATTAGCTTCGAAGTTTCCGCAGACCTCCTGTGCAGATGCATGTCGGTGGTAGCAACAGAGCTTGGAGATACAACTGAATGGACGTTTTGGACTCTGGGAACCGGTAGCTGAAGTGTTTCCTGGTAGCTACAAATTAAGATCTTCCTCGATCATTGATGCAGGTACACTCCGATTCACAACATGAGCTTTGTCTTTACCATGTACGATATATCTGATTGCATGACGCTTTCCGGCTAAAGTTATGTTTTACAAAGGCTTTTAGAAAAGAGAAAGTTTTTTTTTTCTTTCTAATAAAGCCCACCTCGATCAACTCTYTAGACGTGCAGAGGTTTCCAACAGGAAGGGTGAAATAGGAGTTCTCGTCCATCAGCTAGCTAGAAGACCAGCAAGCGCGATGTAGCACACAATTATGRGCGTCATACTACCAGAGGACCCACTGACCTGGAAGGAAGCAACCACCCCGCCCGACAAATGCACCCCAAATCATTAGTGAACAGTGAAATTGATGAAACGCATAACGAGGTGCAGAGTCAACATAATTGGAAATCATGCGCACTTCGATCTACAGTGAAAARAAAATCAGCTCAAGTACAGTACAGTGCCTGACGTATATAGCGGTTGGTCAATTGAAAGGAGTTTTTTGTGGTACCCCTTTTGAGAATTTGCGAACGCTGGAATTGAAGTCGGTGATGGTGAACAACAGGAACGTGATGGCAAAAGCTAGCATGGTCGATCRATGTTGCGATGAACGTGAACCTGGTCCACAAATGATGAACATTAATGCGATGTCGTTGGCCAGCCCACAAATTAAGTGCCCAGCTACATGATGAACGTGAACCTGGATCACAAATGGCGATGGCGTCCAGCACTTCCTGCTCGTACCCGCCCTTAGCTATAAAGTGTCCTTAAATCCAAACCTAGGTATCACAATAGAAGCGTCTGCCAACTACAAAGCTACTGGAAAACGCCGTGGCCCGGACTTGTCACAGGAGAAATTCCAAATATCCATCTATGGAATTTTGAAGAATTCCATAGTGCGCGTCCAGTGATGATAGTGTAGGATACACTGGAATACGCAGCGAATGGAATTTTATTGGAGGCAAAGGACATTTGTCCAATTTCCATATTGGACTTCCACGTGTTAAACTCCCGCGTTCCATAGAGGAGCTGCGCAAGCCTGCTGTAGAATTAATACCGCAAGGGCGGTGACAATGCTAGGCAGCATCGACAAAGATCCCGCCATTGAAGCACACGACGAAGTAGGTGATGAGGCAAAGTCAGAGAGCCCGAAGGGTTGGTAATCGGAAAGATCTTCATGAATTCCTTCACTAAGATTTTCGCCAAAACACTTTCTATAATCGATTGACAAAATATCCAACATGAACTGATCGTCAGAAAAATTCAAATTCACGACTTACATGCACTACTTCTTAATGATTAAGAACATATTAAGTTCATGTTACCTCAGACTGAATTTCTGACTTCCATTTCCGACCTCGAGGTCCATCACGAAAATGCCTTCCAGCTCAGTTCTTCACACAAGTGACGATGACACTCTCTAGGGTACACCCAAGAATTCCCCTAGAATCAATACCGTTTTTTCCTCGTTATTCCAAATCTGATGAATTTTTCATAGAAGACTWGCAAACTTGTGATTACTATCGATGATGACAGCCACTGGTGGATTATTGCCAAACAAAAAGTTTAATAAATTTAAAAAACAGAAAGCCAGGGCAGGCACCAGGACGGCAGGACAGCTAAATAGGTAAATGCTGTGACAGATGTTAAATTGGATAATTATGATACCCCCACATATGGATTAGCGCATGCCGGAWTGAAAATTAATTTAAGACAAATTGAATAACGAAAGTTATCACGCATTGACCTTTGCTACACATAATTCTTGGTCATTAATGGATCCTTGAACGTACCTTTTTCTCTTGAAACAAATGAAAAGGACTTCAACGTCCTTTTTTAATTTGTGACCTGAGACAAATCAATAAAAATCTTGAAAATCAATCAAATCAATTTATTCTTTCATTAACTCGTGATATGGAAACCATCAGAGTAACATCTTGAACAGAGACRACGCTCATCCAAGTTTCCAAGGATAGCGAAATTTTTCCTCAAACTGAGTATCAAACTCCATTTCCCAAGGTCCATCTCGAATGTCTCCCAGTTGAATCGTCTCCATSATTACGAGTTTTATAGATCACACTATAATCCAGAAAAAATAGAATATCTAATTTTATTGACATGGAATTAGAGCTTGGGAAGATGATGCACATTCTCATTGGAAGCACTTGAAAAAATCAAATGAAATAGACACAGAGAAAATGTAAAATCTTAATAAATAATAACCAAAAACACCACTGCTTGCAAGGGCTAGGTTAAAGAAAATAGCAAAAATTTCAAAATTTGGTGATGACTAAAAAAATGATGCAAACTTGGTCTTGTCTAATCAWGTCTAATCGATATCTAGGAAAAAGTGACGCTTCTGGGTCCAACTGTAGCAGATTTAAGGCAGAGTCGATTGTGTGTGTACTGTACATACCTTATAGYTCTATACGTAGAGTGTTCAATAATTCGAGTGATCAATAATTCGAGATATGTCGAATGTGATTGAAACTATAGTTGACAACGATTTTCGGAACCACCAAATCTTGATGACAAAGCGTGTGCCAATAGCGGCTACTAAGTTATTTCCTGACGTTGAATAAAGAGCTGGTTGGATCAGTGACTGTTTCTCTGGCGCTCAATCACCAAGACAAATCACAACAGCAGTACAAATCATCGAATAAGATAAGATACATATCACTGCATCCTTCCGCTAGATGCATGTGCTCATTGAATTACTACTGCATCAGTTCCAGAGCGTTGTCAAGAGCGTACTATATCTTTATCGATTAGAACAAAGTCAACTGCATTTGGAAATCGAATAATGCAGAGATTAACAGGATAGATTTCCAATAAACCTCTGAAAAAGAACGATAAGTGACAAACGTTTCAAGTCTTCCAATGTTTCTCCGCCACATGTGTCAGTGAGAGTCGTTCCCTGCAAAACTGAATCAGCAGCACAGAAAGGTACGACAAATTGAAGGCAGACAGTAAAGAGTATGGCAGTGAATGAGTACATCGAGATAAAACTGAAATAGGGCAATAATCTAGTTCCAACAATTTCAGCAGCAGAGAACATATAATGCACGTTGCTTTGGAAACTGCCCTCAATGCACATACCAAAACTTGATAAAATAATGAATCAGATCAAACCTCTTCTAGGAACAAGGCTATCTAGCTCATACTACAACACGACACGCTTGAGAAAACATCTTGTTACCAAACTGAAATGACTTCACAATACGGAGAGATCAAATTTCYTCCAGGATGAGTCCCTTAAGACCCCTAATTCCATTATTTTCAAATCCTTGGCAAAAGTAGGGGAAACAGTTCTTATTGACGATTGGAAGTATCCACTGCACATTTTTCACGAGRCAGTGGTGTTTCACCCTAAGAGAGCTCTACGAAAGTAACGTTGCCAACAGCTCAGACTCACTTATTCAGACAATAAGTTAGTAGGCCTTTGACCTCACCTCCCAGACAGTAACTGAGAGGAACTATTTACAGTTCCTTTCCCTGAGCTAAGCCTCCTTGGATGACGAACTTGATCCTTTTCRGCTCTGAGGGTAGAAACTTCCTTCTCCATTACTTGAACTTCTCTTCTCATCTTCTTAGCCTCAACTTCCATTGCCTTCGATAGAACATCAACTTTCTTCGAGAGCATCTGCACAAACTCAGATGATAATATGGATGAAACAATTCACAATCAAAACGGACATGGTGATGGGCAACAGTTTCGAGTATTCCTTGAGAAACTCAACCGTGTCATTGTTGACAACCAGCTTGTGACTCCAATACGCCAAATTACGTATCCACCCAAAAATAAGCAAAGAAAGTGAAAAGCACATTGTTTGATATGTAGATAATAAGTTCTAGGTGCAATACAAATGCATGTAAAACGATAACGRCAATGCGGTAATAGCCATTAGTTACAAGTCAAACGACAATAGTCTACGCTAGGTCTGATGACATATCGTTTGGCCCAAACGCACCTCAATGGCATCGTCTTTGTCCTTAAGACTTTGATCCTTTTCCTGACTTGCCTTCCTCAGGTTGACGACCTCTTTCTGTAAGAGGTCATACAGAACACCTGATACAGGATCCTCCACCGATGTTGCCGATCCATCATCTAGCTTTGCTCTTCCATTAACAGAGTTGACCGCTTCTACCTCAGAATTAGCTGTCCCAGTCTGTGACTTGTCTACTGCCGAATTTGGCTTCACTACGCCTACCTCAGATTTCTTCTGTGCAGTAAAAAGCGGCTCTGGAATGGGTTCCGCAGTAACAAGCATCCTCCTGCCTGTGCGAAGCTCCTCGAATCCATTCGAAAATGGCTTCACCCTGGTAGTATCCGGATCAACAGACCTACCTCCATCAAAAGATTTGGACGTCAACCTCCCATTAGTCGCTTTAAGGAGTGTCTGACTTGCCATCGATGCCCTTAGCTGAGTTACTGCAGAACGCTGGCGTCTGGAGCCATTTGCGAGTAGTTTCGAGGCTTCCTCAGATCCAGAGGTCGGACGTCTAGTGACACTAGCACTTCTAACCTCCTCTGGCCGACGCCTAGTGGCGCTGGCACTTCTCACCTCCTCTGGCCGACGCCTAGTGGCGCTGGCACTTCTCACCTCCTCTGGCCGACGCCTAGTGGCGCTGGCACTTCTCACCTCCTCTGGTCGACGTCTAGTGGCGCTAGCACTTCTTACCTCCTCTGGCCGACGGGGAGTACCGTTCCCGACGGGCTTCAAACTCTCCTCAAGTACTTTCAAACGCATTTGAAACTTTTCCTGGACRAAGCCAAAAAGGACATTCAGCTGAAAGCTTTAGAGATAAAAATAAATTACAATGTATTGAAGACCTTCATAAAACACACCTTCAACTGCGCCTCATTCTTTGAAGCCCTCTCGGCTGAAGCTAGTTTGTCTCGCAGCTGCTGCATTTCACCCTGCATTCAAGACACTGATAGTCAGAATATATACAAGGTCAAAATTGCATTCAACACATACAAGATATAAGTCCACTATTTAGCTCAATTGAAAGATAATCTACGAGCAGCAAACTGAACAGACCTGCATAAATCGCCTTTCATCGAGCCACTGCTTGACAGGCATAACCTTGTCATTCGCATCCTTCCACTCATTTGCAACCACAACTGCAACTCTATTAGCTGTAATTTTTGCCCGTGCCAGCTCCCTCTCCAATGTCTTCTTCCCTTCCTGTTTCAGATGTACACCACCCAAGATAATAACAACAACGTCAATAACCGCAATGGTTCCAAACCGCAAGAGCGTAACTCTAAAGGATACTCTTCACAAAATACGATTCAGCGTTGGCACTCCTTTAAACAATCGTTGGCATGGCTCCCTATCCTGCACATCGGAAGTCTTACCAGTAACTCTTGCGCCTGTCGGTGATAATCTCGGGCCGCGTTTACAGCAGCCCCACCAGCAAGCACTGCTTCTTCCAGTTCAGCCACAGTAGAACTCAGCTTCTCAATTTCGGCAGTCTTCTGACGATGCATCTTATCCATAATTTTGTTATCTTCCTGTCAAGAAAAAGCTGRATGAGAATCAGAGCGGGTTACATGCAAGTGAGAAATCATTTCCAACGAACTGCTGCCTTGCTCTCGCAGTAAACAGTGCAACAGCAGGTGGATCTACAGATCATGCACTGAAGCCGATAACAAACGACTGTCCGACGCAAGAAACGAAGGAATAATATTCACTAGGTTAAAGTTTGCCGAGGAAGGGCATTGATGAGTGTGAACCTGGCAGATCTCAAGTTGTTTCAGCAACTCCTGGTTTCGATTGAGAAGATCGTTCACCTGGGACGCCTTGGCTTCAGCTGCTTCTATGGTCTTCTCAGCTTCAATGAGGGCAGCCTCCTTCGACTTTGTCAAACGGTCAAGAGCCCTGTTCGTTTCTTGAAGTTTGGCAATCTGTCGGGACGACAATGAATTAAGACAAAGAAATTCACAAGCACACAAACGGGTTTGTGCATCATACAGTAGAAAATCCAGCAGTATCAGAGGAAAAATCGCTATCAACGCCAGACTAAACGCTTCTAACACTCTTGACTTACTTCTTGACGTGCTAGTTTCAATTCAGCTTCAACAGGCGCTAGAATGGCCTCAATAGACGGCAGTTCCTCGTCTTTCTGAGCTGCTTGCACTCTCCGCAAAGTTGCTTCGGCTGCAAACTGAGCAGCCAACGCCGCTTTCTTCTCATCATTGAGCTTCTTCAATTCTAGATTCTGCATAGACAACCACTATGAATAATCGGGAAGAAAGGGGCCATGTCGGTCATTTCTGATGCTAAATATTGCAGGCATCGTCCCGAAACATCGYAGGAGAAGATCCGAGTGAGACATCAACGACATCGGGTGATGTCAAGAATGCTGACCTTGCTCTCCAAAACGTCTTCCGTAGCCTTGAGCTTTTCATCCACTTTGTCAAGTTCCTCGGACAACTGCAAGACACAAACCAATCTCGCATGAATACWGAAACTCAAAGGCGAAGTCATCCTGCCTCTCCACTAACTTGTTTCAATGTCCATGGAACAGATGCAACCTGGGTAAAAGCAGCTGCAAAGGCAGAAAAAAATCCATTGCAAGTTCTTTACTATTCACAGCTCTTCAAAGTCTCAAGGACAGGCACCTGACGGAATCCACAACGTTAGTTACGAACCCCAGCATGTATCAAAAATGGAGTCCCTAGACGAGAAGACGTATAACTTACCTCCTCAACAGCTTTCTCCCGTAATCGCTCAGCCAGTTTCAGGGCTTTACATTCTGCTGTAGCCTCTGCTAATTTCCGATCCTTATCTATACCACCACAAAGAACCATGTGAGATATTCGCTCATGCAAATATGAAAACTTGACTCAGAACGATTTACACATTATTGATGATAAACGATGCAGACAACCGCGAAGGCAGTCCGGACCGTTTGCTGGTATGAGGGGCAAAAGTAACTATGTGAACAGAAATTGATTGGCAGCTTCGCTGTTCTCAAAGAAGCCTCCACATATTTTCTTTATCCGCGACGAACTACATTCATGCGTAAGCACTCCTCCACAGATCTGATTTCCACGAACTTCACGCCAAGTCTGGAAGTACGAGGGAACGAGTACCAAAACCTGCTGAGCCTTAAGAAAGAGTACAGAGCGGCGAAAATGACCAACCGACACTCTTATCAACGTAACAGACGCCGCATGGACGCCATCAATATCACTAAAGACTTCTTAGCACTCAAATATGGTCGCACTCCCCWAAAAACACCTGTAAGAGCTGCATTTAATACTCCTCCCGGATCTTGGCTCCTCAGAGAGTTTGCATGAATCCTTAAAACAGCGCCAAGCTCAATTCCAGCTCGTGCACTGAAAAGGGACCAAGAAACACTAACACGACTCAAGCTCTTACCCCTGACTTCGTTCTCGAGTCGGTTCAGCTCCACCTTCACTGGATCGGAGCCACGCAACAGGTTCAAGAGATCCTCCGTATCAGGACACGCTCGAACTAATGTCTTTCGTCGAGGTTTGGAATCCGACCTGGTTAAGCCAGCAAATTGAGGAACATTACCATAGTCCAGTCCCTGTCTGCTATTACCATAATATCCATCCAGCGAGTCGTTGTCCTCCGAAATACTACTATTCAAAGAATCCGCCATACTGCCTCCTACTWTAAGCTGCCTTCCTCACACCTCCGTCCCCCCTCACCACACCCGTCAAACCAATGCCAAATTGCTTTCCTCCGACACACAACAACCACCTCCCTTCGCTTGCACCTGCATTGCCCCGAACCGCGCTGGACACGGCTGCGCCTGCAGCATCATCAAGAAAGTCGACAACAACCGCAACCGCATCCGCTCATCCCCCTCCGTCCTCATCCTCCGTCCTGTCCACCATCGCGTCCCCCAAAACAAAAGCCGCAAACACAATACTCCACCAGAAATCCTCGGAAACGGCTCAAAACAACCAGCGTAAGAAGCACCAAGAGCCTGAGCGATGCAAAAACGCAAAAACACAACACGATCTATGGAAAAAGAGCGGTGAGCGGCGATACAACAAGAGGAACGATGAGCTTCTGGGAGGGGGAAGGGGGGCTGGTTTGTCTGAGTGCACAGGAGGTGTCAGGTGAGCGTGTGCGTGCCGGCAAGGGTGACAGAAATCGCGCGGGTCGGGTTGGAGCGCCCTTCACCGAAAGCAACTTACCCGACCCGACCCGGGCAGACCCGTGATTTTGCAACCCTGAATTGCGGGGAGTCCGAGACCCGTCCCCGTCATGTGCCAGCGCGGGTCCTGAGCCGCGGGTTGCGTTCAAACTTGGAATTGCGGCCCTCGGAGTCCGGCTACGGTAATCTTTTGGCGCCCCCGGAGATGTTCACTTAGCTCAAATTTGCAGTTCGTCGTTGATGATTCTCATCCGAATTCGTGAGTTTTCATCCATCCGCAGTTGTAATTCCGGGGGAAGTAATGAGTGATTCGGAGTTCGTGTCGGAGTTTCTAAATTTAACAAGGTTCTGAATCTCTTAGTAATAAGAAGAAATCGAATATYCTAAAGMCAACACTGTTATGAAAGAATCAGTTTAAATATGTCACTTACATGTTTTTAAGATTCCTTTTTCTAACAATTGGACGTGGCTGTTAAATGTTTCAATTTCATGTAAGGGAGGAGGGGGCAAAAACTGCTCATCTCAGAGCTGCAACTGATCTCAGAGCTGCAACTGATCTGGAGGAGGTGAAGATTCTTGAAAATTTCCTAGAAAGACAAGTGAAATTGGGATCTAACCCAAGTTGTTTTGTATTTTTTGGAGCTTTGTGGAATTACTTATGAATTTTTGAAGTTGAATGTGCTCACGCTCTAAAATTGCTAAATGTACATTGTTTGAATAGTCTCATAAAGGTGAAAAAACAACATGTACAAGCAATGTACATTTGAAGAGGTGGGCAGTTTCAAAACCTTTAGTTAGTGGATTTCAAGCTTCCTATACCTTACATGAATGTATGTTGAAATTTGAAGAAATTTAAACAAACAAATTCAAGGATATGATAACACCTACCCACTCAAACATTGTACTTTAAGCTGAGGTAAACCAACCTATGACAAGCAAATTACCCATGACAAACACCTAAAGAATGACCCATGATAGTCTTGCATCAATTCATGACATACTTTCTTCAATAAATGAGATTTGGGTTTCATTAGGTTGAGTTGGTGACCACAATCAATGTCTCTAATGATGGTGATGGAGTGATTAGTGATTGCAAGAGGAACTTTCATCTTTCAAATATAAATTCATTGTAGGAAGTGACTTTATTAGGCTTTCATGTCGAGGTCATGTCAAAAAAAATTGTAATTATCGTAGGTGAGTGAGATGACCATCACGGATACACTTTCTGTTGGTTTTGGAATATTTGGCACATTGTTTTGGGCCAATTGGGTATCACATTTCTAAATTCACACTTTGTAAAAATAAAATAAAATTCCAGTTGCTCTCTTTATTTCTCACATTTGTCTTGTGTTGAAAAAAAATTTAATTTTTTCAACAATGCCAACAAGGCAAACTAGTCATTTTATCTATCATAGGCTAATTTACTTTAGTATGTGAATGTGTAGAAGAAATTTCATAAACTTCAACAATTAGATTGCAGGGTATTAGTATTTAAATTGGAAAAACAAAACTCTTCCATTTCTCCATTCCATTCTAGATTGTAAGACTTTGAATCATTTTAACTAGATATTTTGCATTACAATTAAAGTTTTGAGGTAGAAAATTTTATAGTGGATAATTGAGATGATAGTGCAGTGGAAAATTTCAAAACAAAAAACATGTCTTTCATTCTTCAAAAAATTGTTAAGTAAGAGTAGGTATAAGACGTTATTGAAACATGTTAATCTTAATAGTTTCATAGTCTACCAAAAAATCTACATCACAAAGACTTTTAATTATGAAAATCGTAAAAATTGTATTTGAAATTAATTGAAATCTACAAATTTTTTTTCAAGAAGATAGTACTCAAATTGCCCTAAAAACAAGATTCTTTGTAACTTTCATAAAAAGAATCTAGACGGAAGGAATCACATATTTTCATGTAGATAAAAATATATTCAATGAAAAAACAACTTTTTTTAAATAGTCGAAGTCATTTTTATTGTTTTTGTTTCCATTACACAAGATTTGACGGCAAAGGAGGGCCGTTTTAGGGTTGTTCCCATTGCTATCAAGGAATTATAGAGTAGCTAGTATTGCTAGAATTTTTTTAATTTAAAAATTAAATAACTAATTTTTTTATTAAAGTATTGAAAAAACTAAAGAATGATTTTTGAAAATATTTTTTTCAAAAAAATATTGAAAAATTAACTTAAAAAATTTGTTAATTGATATTTTCTAATATGGCAGTCTCTTGGCCACGTCAAACTGCTGATGTGTCAAGTTCTTGGATAGGAAACTCAAGATAACTAGGAGTCTTCTAATGCCTCAAATCTCATATAATGCCTAACTTTTTTATCTCTGCTTTGGGTGGCAAAAACATTCATCCTTAGGACATTGATTTAAAAAAATTATTTTCATAGAGGAAATTTTTTTTCCTATCCTTCAAAAATAATTAAGAAAAATCATGCTAAACTTTGAGACTTTAGGATCATGAGCAAACTATCCATTACATGAGGTTTGAGGCCTCCAAGAGATTGCAAGTTCCCAGATTGCGAGAATGCAGAAAACTGCGCCACATCAGTGTTGTGACGTGGCCGAGAGTCTGCCACATCATTTTCAAAAAAATAAAAAAATAAAAAAATAAAAAAAATATAGTAATTGGAACCCTGACAACAATCAGTTGTTCAATTAGAACATTGGGATCAAGGCTGAAATGGCCCTCCGTAGCCCTCACATTTCATGTAATGCAACGTTTGTTTTGAAAGAGACATTGGTCCTTCAAAGGTTAACCCCTAAATGCCCGAGGTACCAAATTTCTGGTGTCAACAATACTTTGAAGATAAATAAACCCTAACCAAGTTGCTACTTTTAGTAGTTTGTACTTTTGAAAATTATTTTTGAAGTCTAGCACCCAAGTCCCAATTTTGAAAATGATTGATTATGATTTTCCTATATAAGATTTTCTTGCAATGCTGGCCATTGCAATCTTGACTTTCCATAGTGCTGAGGGCTCTTGGAAATGAACCTCAAATACACTAGATGTTGAAGAAAAAATCTCATTGGATATTCATATATAAAAATTGTAAAGTAGATTTGGAGAAGCCAAAAATTGATTGGAATTATAAAAGTCCCTTTAACCTAATATTTTTTCGGTAACGAATTTTTTAGATTTGACATGTGAAAAGAGGATTTAAAGACTTCAAATCACTTTTGCAATTTTAACACCCTCACAATCAAACATTTTAATCTTTCAATCCATAAGTGATATTCTTGTGTTTTCTATTCCTATATAATCTCTAACATGTCTAGTTTGAATTTGTATGGTTACAATTCAAAAAAAAATGATACCGCTTCTCAAAATATTGACTTTTTATTCAGTTTAGAACAAATTCCTAAAAGCTCAAAAAAAGACTTGGACATTTTGGGGTTAAATACGGCCCAGACGAGTTGACCCCCTCATTGCCCCACCTAATGGTAATTGTAAAAATTGCCCCCTATTTTGTGCCGCATCAGTTTTGTATTTCTTCACCTACCCTTGCTAATTAAAGGCCTTTGATTGCAAATATGAACTATGAACTCTGAATTACAAATTTTATCATATGTGGCAATACTGAATTCAGTATTTTCTGCAGGGGTAAAACTGGGGCAGTAATAAGGGGGTCAATTTGCCCTGACCTTTAAATACTGGTATGAAAAGTATTTGCCAAAGTAGGATAAAACTACATCAAACTACCCCACACCATGTCCTTTAGGACAACATGGTTGGGAGTTGGTGATGTTTCACATATTTCTTGTTTGTTCAGGCAAGTGCCTTTGGAGGGTGCACAACAGGTGTTCTGTGGTACACAACTTCTTTCAACTGAACTCAATTATATCCATGGTAGGAGGTTTACAAAGCGCCCATTTTGGAGCTGATAATTAATTTCGGGAGATTAGATTTCTTGAAAAAAAAATTCAGTGAATTTTCCTTGAAAGACAAACGGAATTGGCATCTAACCCAAATCGTTTCATATTATTTGGAGCTTTGTGGAATTAGTTATGAATTTTTGAAATTGAAATGCACCTCCTAAAAAAGTCCACTAAAAAAGTCACTAAAAAAAGTCCACCTCCTCAAATGTACACTAATATTTGAAAATTTCTAGTGCACTAAGAAAGCAAAATATACCTTTGTGTTAGAAGACACTTTTAGAGCCTAAACGCTTTATGGACCCCCTAATTTATCATTGGATGAAGAAGGCAATATAAACATGCTGTGATGGGATGTTTGCATGGGTTATTGGCCTCTAAGTGCTAAACCATTTTTCTTGTTGATAGTGAATAATTGAAAAAGTTGCTTGTGATGGGCTCATTTCCATTTTGCCTAGGATGGCTCACTTACCTCATTCCTTATGTGGCTCATGTCTACTTCCATTATGTTTGTAAATGTCTTTTGTAGATGAAGTGGATCTTTGAAAGGTCCGTTTTGCACTTTGCTTCATATATTTTGTTCATCTTTGATTTTAAAGTTTTAATTCAAGTCCAAAAGTTTATTTATTCATTGGACTTCTACTAAACAATCTAAATCATTCTTCAATCTAGTAGAAATTGGTTAAACTAATTCAATAAATCAAATATTTAAAACCACTGCATCCAATTGCAATGCACCATTTGCAACTTGTTTGCAAAATCGAAAGTTTTAGGAACTAGCCTAAAATATATAGGCTTTGTTTTATAAGAGCCTAGGGTTAATTTTTGATATACTCATTTTTAGATATTTGATAATTAATGGTTTATTTATATAGTGTCACAAAAGTGCATGCTATGGAAATCTATAATTCCTTTGTTGCCCAACAAGATCCAACTAAAAATTAGATAGCTTTAACAACAAGTTTCCTGATTAAATGCTTATAAGGGCAAATTTAGATGCACTTATTTTTATAAATACCTTCCATCATAATGCCTCCATCTATTCAAAGAGCATTTCCACTCCAACACAATCCTTGGGAGCCTCCTACTTTAAAAACTTGTTGTAATTACATGTCTTATCAAAAAATTCAATTTTTTAAAAATTCAATATTTTCAATTGCTAATACCGCCAAGGTTTTTTTCTTGGAAAAGTGTCTTCAACTATGTTGAAATGTTTATTCATACATGTTTTTTTGGGATGTTTTTACATTACAATAAGTTGATTTGTCATGTCCAAGTGACAATGCTTTGAATCCTTTGATTAGCACTTAAGATAACCACAAAATTTATACCACCAAGAAGCCCAAATTTTAGGTAGGTGGGCAGATAAATAAATCCACAAAAACTTGAAAGTAAAATTTTTAATTTTTTTTCTTATATATTATATTTTTGTCTATGTGTGAAGCTTTGATGCATTCCACTTGGATTAGTTATGTGAAACTTATGAACAATCTTGTTTTTTGAGCAATTTGAGCATCTTCTTGACAAAATAATTCGCAGGATTCATTTTTGAATGCAATTTTCACAATTTTTCCAAAAAAATTGTTTGATGAGGTTAAATTTGCTTGCTAGAACAATGCCACCTTTGGGATTATTGCATTTTTAGGCCCATCTTAGAGTAATGAATGGTTTAGTTCTTCTTTTAATCTTGGGCCTACTTCTACTTAACAATTTTTAAAAGAATGAAAATCAATTGGGATTTTTTTGAATTTTTTCACCTAAACTATCAACTCAATTTTTCAACAAACAAAAAATTCAAATTTAAAGTCTGTAGTGCAACACATTTCCACAAAATGGTGGTTAAAATTCATCTAAAATTTCAGGCTAGTGTTCAAAATAAATTTTTTCTTCTAAACTTTGAATGCTAATATCTTACAAGCTGTACGGTCAAACTTCATGAAATTTCTACCACATGATCTTTGACAAGAAAAATACAAGATCCTACGGTTCAATTATTAAAAAACAATATTTTTGATTCTTGAAAAAACACAACAAAAATGGCAGCTTTGAGTGTTTTTTGACAGAAAGAAACGGCCATGTACTTTTAGGGGTTAACCCCTCAATGCCCAAGGGGCCCAAAAATGGCCTCACACAATCTGGCAATCCCTTTTGAAGCGCTCTAACATTTGCATCCAATGTCCGATTTCAATAAAACTTGTTGGAAAAGTTGCGCATACTAGTCTAGTTTCTATGGTAAAATTTTCAGATCAATCCAAAACGTATTGAGTTTGTGAAAGTCATTCGAAGTTCTCAGGTTCAATTTAGGTTCAGCACACTGCATTGTGAAGGCTTCAACTTCGGGGTATTGCATTTTTTTCATCAAATGTTTGTTTTCAATCAAATTTGTTGGCTTTTGTTTCCATAAAGGTCTAGTTATAGTGTTAAAAGTTTCATGCCAATCCAAGTTCTTTTGAATGTTTGGGAGCAATTCACAGTTCAAAATCCAGAAGTTTTTGCATTTCAGTGAACTTCGGCGGCTCATAACTTCTTGGGGAATGATCTTTTTTAAATTCTTTTTGTTAGAAAAGTTGCGCTTACTAATCTAGTTTGTGTGGTTAAATTTTGTATCCATCCAAGACGTTATGAGTGATTGAGAGGCATTCTAGTAGAAGGAAGTTCATCCACAAATGTGATTTTTCGCTACTTTTTTCATTGTTTTTTGACATTTCAAATCCATGTTGTAGACACAATGAGTCATTTCTAGGATATTTTTTTTCACCAAAGTGTTTACATTCTGGTTTTGAATCACGTTGTAGTTTAAAGTTTTTTTCATTTGAGTCGGTTTAGAAATCAAATCTCACCTCCAGATGTGTTTTTGAGAAGATTTCAGCACCTTTTTTTCAACACTAAAACATTATAATCTTTCAATCTACAGGGTCAAATGACCCCAAATTGTTTCCACAACATGCACACTACAATATTGTACGGTTGAGATCTTCATAACTGACTAAAAGTGAGACTTTTAACACTTGCAAAGGGAGGATGCTTTCAAGCATGGTGGGCGTTGAGGGGTTAAGTGGTGGGTGGACTATGGGTGCCCCTACCTTCCCATCCCCCAAATTGCAATTGGTCCCAAGATAGTCAGATTGCAAATAGTCAGGGTAAGTTAATAMGCTTGTCGGCCTTACCTTTAACTCACCCTTATTGATTAAGTCATGCACTGGCTGTCTGTAAATTTTTTTTTTTTTTTCCATAACTTAACAGTTTTCGCCTGTTTTCTTTTGTATTTTTCCCCCTTTTCTATAACTTAACCAGAACTGAACTGAACTGCTGCTGCTGCAGATTGATGTTCAGAAATAAATCCTTTTGAACCAATCGGAAATTTAATGAGGCCAGGCGGGGTTAGCCAGTTAGTCAGTTCAGTGAGTTCAGTGTACTTTCCTTTCTTGTCTGTCAGTTACTGCAGTCCCTGGGTGACGGTGAGGGACTTGAGTGCCTGGCTCACTTAACTTTAACTTTAACTTCACTTGCAGGAGAAACGGAATCAAAAAAGTCTAACTTGGGGAACCCCCTTAACTTAAACCTCTTCACCTTTAGTTTAGTCAATTAGTCAATCCTCAATTAAGCGGAAGGTTAAGTTCATTAAACATGTTTGAGGTACAACTCCTGCCGATTAGGGACTTGTCGTAGGAGGAGTACTGTAAGTTAGTGTAGTGTAGAGTCGGAGGTCCTATAATGGAGCATCTAAGAGTTGGGACTGAATTTTGGGGAGGTGAAACATCTTGAAATAATTTTCAGTAAAATTTCCTTAAAAGACAAGTGGAATTGACATCTCACACAAATTGTTTCATATTTTTTGAAGTTTTGTGGAGTTGGTTCTAAAGTTTTGAAGTTGAAGTGGCATAGGGCTCTAAAATGGAGCACCTCCGAAAATGTACATAGTTTGTACATTGTTGAAGGCTATGAAAAAGCAACATGTAGAAATTGTACACATTTAAGAAGGTGCTCCATTTCAGAGCCTGCTCGCTTTTAGAACCTCCTACTTTAGTGTCGGAAAATTCTGGATTGGACTCATGGTCACCATCAACCCCCCTTTTTTTTTTTTGAAAAATTGCCAGGATGGCGATCACTTAAAATTCGGTGAAGCTTTTTATTTCTTCATACATCCATCTTTTGTACCATAAAACACTTTTCAATCAAATTCATACACTTTTTCATCCAAATTTGACAATTTCATCCATATTTTAAATTGGATTGAAACTTTTCTGGCGAAATAAAGATTTTCACTATGAAATGGTGCTTTCTGGCTCCATTTTGCCCAAAAAAGAAGGGCTAGTCACCATCAGTCTCACCATCTATTTTCCTTCAATTTCCAAATTGAACCAGTTTTACAAAATATCCAGACCGGTTGTTTTCTCTATTTTTAACTCTAAATAAAAAAATTTATAGATTTTTCATCAACTTTTTCGCCAGTGCTTTTGAATTGCTAAGCGGTTATTTTCTCAATCCCACCGGCTAACTTTGAACTAGCCACTGGTTCTTACCGGACATTAGTCACCATAATAAATTGATCTTCCCTTACACTAACTTCACTTAAGCTTATCAATTGAATGGAAATTAACCCCTAAATGCCCCCAAGGCCTTTTTTGAGCTTTTAGGAATTTCCTCTACATTGAACAAATAGCTAACATTTTGATAAGATGAATCAATTTTTTTTGAAAATGTAACCATACACATTCAATCTATACATGTTAGAGGTCACTAGGAAAAAGAAAACACATCAGTATCACTTATGGATTGAAGGATTATAATGTTTGATCATGAGGGTGTTAAAACCATAAAAGTTAGTCAAAGTCTTTCAATCCTCTTTTCACATGTCAAATTTAAAAAAGTTGGTCACCAAAAAATATGAGGTTAAAGGGCCTAACATGCAAAACTCCAATCAATTTATGGCTTTTCAAAAATTAACTCTAGATATTTTCTAATGAATTTCTAATGTGGTTTTTCCACCAAGCTTTACTGTATTGAGGCTCATTTCCAAGCTCTCGTAACACTACGGAAAGTCAAGATTGCAATGGACAACCTTGTTTACAATCTTGAATTAAAAATCACAAACAATCTTTTTCAAAATCGGATTTTTGATGCAAAGATTAGACTTCAAGAAGAAGTTTTCCAAAATATAAATTATCCAAAATAGCAACTTGGATAGGTTATGTTAAACTTCAAAGTTTTGCAAACACCAAGATTTTGAAATAAAAAAAAGACTTATGTAGCTTTCTTATAAATAAAAAATCAACAAAATCGCACAATTTTTGAGAAAATGCCACCATTGACAAGATTGGTGCAAGATTTTTTATTACATACACATTACTTTGTACATACGTTGAAATGGGAATGTTGAAAGCAGAATGCTAAAAAATGCTCCAAAAACTTTGATTTTTTCCCCATGGGTACAAATCATCACAATATTGATGTGTTATTTTTTTTCAAAACATTTTGAGGTGTAGAAAACAAAGGAGGATGTGAAGTGACTGCCTAGAGCATCTTCTCAATTCTCAAAAAATTCACCCAAAAATCGCACATTGTACCATTTCTCAAGAGGATTGCACCAACGGAATTGGAGTAAAAACCCGTCTTGGGTCTCCTTCTTGTTCATGAGCTGATAGTGAGGTTAGCATATTAGATTTTGTCCAAATGTAGTTGCAAAAGCCACATGGTGGCCTTACAGTCCTTCAAGGGTTGACCCTAGAGTACCCCAATGCCTCAAATTTGGCCTTCCCAAATTGAAAGATTGCCATTTTTGACTATTTTAATCTTTTTCAACGCTACAATTATATCATTGGTACATTTTTCCACAAATTCAAGCCTATCTACACTATCGAATGGTACGATCAGTTTTTGAGGATCTCATTTTGGATGACAGCTTGGTTGGAATGAGTTCATAAAGGCCTGGATTTTCAATAAACACATCTCGGGCTCTTACCGTACATGTAGACACCCTGCTGCCAAAACATTGTAATTTTAGAATTCTAACAGTTTGACAACTTGCATTTCATTTCTTGGATATCAACACTTTGCTCATTTGACTTTTCCAGCACTCCCAAATTTTGGATTAGATTTTTTTTATTCATCTGTAAATGCTTTATTTTTTCCTAAATTTTCTCAAGAATGATTTTTGGATATTCAGAATTGGCAACAATAGAAAAATTCAGATTTTCAAAAAATAGTTCTACAATTTTTTTTAAAAATTTTGGACATTGTTCCAAATTCTCTCGAGTTGTTTCCAAAACTGATTCCTACACATATGGTTGGGGGTTAAGTTAACCCTTGAAGGACCGACCGGTGGCCGCGGAAATCATGCATTTTTGTTACTGTGTGCCATCATCTACTTTGAAAAGTCAAATATACTCATTGGAAGTCAAAGTACTAGAAAATATCTTCCCTTTCCACTCCTAATACCAAGGATGAAAAGTTGCAATTCTATCCTACACGGTTTGATTCTCTATCATCCATGGAACACAAAAACATCCGCCACGGCGTTGAAGGGTTGACCCTTCAACGTTGAGACGGACGTTTTGCGGCCGATGAATGACAAGGAATCAAACCGTGTAGGACAGGACTGCAACTTTTCATCCTTGGTATTAGGAGTGGAAAGGGAAGATGTTTTCTAGTACTTTGACTTCCAATGAGTATATTTGGCTTTTCAATGTGGATGATGTCACACGATATCAAAAATGCATGATTTCCACGGCCACCGGTCGGTCCTTCTAAGGTTAAACCATAAGCTTACCTTCAAACTATTGTAGAAGTACTCAACTACCGTACTCATGGGTACGTACTTTGGATTGATGTCAAAGCTCACATGCCAAGTTTTTGAAATTGGCTTTCGCCATGCTTTTGGCTGCATTCATCAGTTCAGTTCAATTCTCCAAGTGTGTCAAAACCACGCATGCCAGATAATTTGAATGGCCAGGGGTTCAGAACCTGCAGGGCCACTTCAATTTTTTTTTCTCTTGATCAGTCCCAAGGTACGTTTGTCAGAAAGGGCCACAACTTTGTGTTAGAAAAAAACAGGACATTTTCGACAAAATTAGGAATAACATACAGTAATAATTAATTAGTCTGGCTACTATGATCACTCCCGTCCCCTATCCCTTCCATCAATGGACTGAGTAAGCAGTGGAATAAAATGTCAGTTTGTTTCCAAAAAAGAAAAGTGAATATCATTCATTAACTTACAAGTGCTACATGACAAAAACAATTTCATGAAGGAAGGTACATGATTTTTAGTACTTAGGCTTTGATGATATGTGGAAATTACATGATTTCAACTTATTTGCTTAACCCCTCAACGCCCAAGGTCCAAAGCATCCTCCCTTTGCAAGTGTTAAAAGTCTAAATTTCAGTCAGTTATGAAGATCTCAACCGTACAATATTGTAGTGTGCATGTTGTAGATGTTGTGGAACAAATTTGGGCATTTGACCGTATAGATTGAAATATTATAATGTTTTAATTGTTGAAAAAAGGTGCTGAATTTTTTTTTAAAACACATTTGGAGGTGAGATTTGATTTCCAAACCGACTCAAATGAAAAAACTTAAAACTACAAAGTGATTCAAAAGTAGAATATAAGGTAGAAACACCCATTAGCGCACGCGTATCCAATCCTATACCATAGACTACACCTAATTGCGTCCATTGGTTGTACTTAATATGTCTTACAAATACTTAATTGTGATTGGCTGACACATATGAATGACACATACTTAATTCTCATTTGCTGACTGCTGATTTTGCGAGTGTTCAGATTTAGGTACACCTATAGGACAGTTTCAGTGGTCTAGTGAGCCGGCACTTCAAAAAATCATAGAAATTACATATAGTATCCAAAAATTCTAATTTCTTTTTTGAATATTCATGATTTTCACTCGCTAGTACTACAAAAATATTATTTTCAGAAAAATTTGCCTTCAAATATGTTGAATTGCTTAAATGATCGGTTTTGGGTGCTTTCACTTTAATCACTTTGGTATAAAAAAAGAACATCACAAAAATGACTCATTGGGTCTGCAAGATGGATTTGAAATGTCAAAAAACCATGAAAGAAGTAGCAAAAAATCACATCTGTGGGTGAACCTCCTTCTACTAAAATGCCTCTCAGTCACTTATATTGTCTTCGATAGATATGAAATTTTAACCACCCAAACCAGATTAGTAAGCACAACTTTTCCAACAAAAATTATTGAAAAAGGATCATACACAAAGAAGTTATGAGCCGTTGAAGTTAACTGAAATGCAAAAAATTATGGATTTTGAACTTTGAATTGCTTCCAAACATTCAAAAATGCCAAATTTAACTACTTTTGGACTATTCAATGAATTTTGGACTTTACATCAAAAGATCTACAGATTAAAACCTCAGGAGACCTCTCGATGTTTTCACTGATCTCCCGATGTTTTTACAAAACTCACGATGTTTTGCATAGATTTCCCGATGTTTTGCATTATCTCCCGATAAACCATTTTTTTTCTCCCAATGATCATTATTAGTTTTGGACTTTCAAAAGTCCAAAAGTAGTTAAATGTGGCATAAAAGAACTTGGATTGGCATGAAACTTTTAACACAATAACTAGACCTTTATGGGAACAAAACCCAACAACGTTTTATTGAAAACAAACATTTGATGAAAAAGATACAATACCCCGAAGTTGCAGCCATCGCAATGCAGTGTGCTGAACCTAAATTGAAGCTGAGAACTTTGAATGACTTTCACAAACTCTATACGTCTTGGATTGATCTGAAAATTTTATCATAGAAACTACATGCACACCTTTTCCAACAAGTTTTATTGAACTCAGACATTGGATGCAAATGTTAGAGCGCTTCAAAGTGGACTGCCACATTGTGTGAGGACACTTTTTGGCTTCTTGGGCGTTGAGGGGTTAAGGGCATTTGCAATGCAACCCCGGTATAATGAATGGTAACTGTATAACTAACTTTAGAACGGTAAATGATGAGAACGTGAAAATTGTCACATTGGAAGTGCATCCGAAATAACTTGGAGAAGATATAAAAATATTCAAAATTAGATTTTGGACAAGTACTTCGAAAGCAAGGTAAAAATTTGAAATTATAGAGGTCTTAGCAAATCACAGTAATCAAAGCAAGATTTAGCCATTCACCCTTCACATTTGGCCACATTTAGAGGATTAATGGCTAAATCATGCTTTGGTAACTGTGATTTGCTAAGACCTCTATAATTTCAGATTTTTATCTTGCTTTTGAAGTACTTGTCCAATATCTAATTTTAAATATTTTTATACCTTCTCCAAGTTATTTCGGATGGACTTCCAATGAGACAATTTTCACGTTCTCATCATTTATCGTTCAAAAGTTAGTTATACAATTACCGTCTATTATATCAGGGATTGCATTGCAAATGCCCTAACAACACTCAATTGCATGACTTGTTTCTTGAAACTTTGCAAGCTCTTTTCTTCAATAAGGCTGGCATCTTTCTCAAATTGTTAAAGAACAATTGATTACAAACCATTAAGAGAAATGTGAGCCTTCTGAAGGCTGTGAGTTCAAAAAGGCCACAGTGCTATTATGGGAAAAAAAAAATGAAATCCTGTGTGGCACTACTAGTGCCACATCAGATTCTCAATAAAAAAAATTATATTATATTATTTTTATTTTTTATTTTTATGAATTTTAAAAAATTAAAAAATTAAAAAATTAAAAATTAAAAAATTAAAAAAAATCTGTTATGTCATAGGCCCTATTGGCTTATTCGTTTTGATAGCCTTTTGGAGGGCTCATACTTCTGTTAATGTGATTTTTTGGAGTAAGATCCCATTGTCAGATGAGTTGGGAATTAATTCATCCCAAGATGGGCGCTTCAAAATAGAACAACCTATGAACACCCATATTTTCAATCTAGGTATCTTGTACAATGTATTGATTGATGCCTATATTTTTCAAAGAAAAAATTAGTTGAGTTGAATGAAATACAAGTGAATTCATATTGATATGATAAGAAATGGAATTGATATGAATTTTCTAATCAATAATGTAAAACAGTTAGTAGGCGGAGGCCATGTCCATCTTAAAAAGGTTCCAAACTAGTGACCTAGTACCACCTAATCCTCATTCGATGAATGTATTAAAAGCACAAGTTGAACATTCTAAAAGGCGCCTTTGTTATTGGTTGAAACTACAACTTATTTTGACAAGTCTTTATTCGCAAGTAAACCCACCCAAACCAACATTTATTGAACCACTTGTTTATCAACCTTAAATTGTTCATAAATAAATATGAATTTGAAGTAATTTTAATGACTATAGCACTCAATTGCTTGCCAAAAGTATATGATGTATACTCTTTGCGAAAATGGGTGAGAGACTGGCGCAAATGGGAGGGACATGTATATGACGGAATTGGATGGATGACCACATTTGGCTGATTGACTATAATTTATCTAAATGCCACTTGCTCTCCCTTTGTTGATGTTGGCTAGTTGATCCTTTTTAATCCTAGCCAATCCCATTGAAAAATGTTTTTTGATCCAAAATATGGATGTATGTTGAAATACAATGCTTTAGTTCACCAAATTTTAAGTAATCACCATCGTGGCACTTTCTCAACAAGTAAAAAACGGGTTGTTCTCAATTTAATGGTTATCCTTTTTGTTTTTGTTTTTGGAGAAGTGTTGACTGAGTGTCAAAAATAATGTAGCCAATTGTTTTAGTATTCATCTATATTTTGGATAGAACTATCTTTTCATCCATATATTTGGATAAGTTTCATTTAAAATTAGCAATTTCATCCAAAGTATTTTCAAAAATTAAAACTAGACAAGCGTCATCATCCAATTTTTCTTCAAATGTTTGTCTAATCCTTAAAAGACAAACTTGTGACCATGGAAATCATCCATTGTGATACCATGAGAATCATTGGTTAAAAAATCCAAAAGCACCCATGTATTGTATAAGATCTCTCTTTTCCACCTCTAATTCCAAGGATGAACACTTGCACACTTCTGTCCTTCATAGAATGATGCTTTGTCGTCCACCGGACACAAAAACATTTGCCTCAACAGTCAAGGGTTAAGGCTTGGTGCCCCCAATTTTTTTTGGTGCTTTCAGACGTTTAACCCATAAACAACGCCATGGACGTATGACATCCAATGAATGACAAGGAACTCTACTGTGTAGGACAAAACTACAACTCTTCATCCTCAAAATCAGGGTTGGAAAAAGGAGATCTTCTACAGTATTTTGACTTCCAATGAGTGCTTTTGGATTTTCTTAAATGAGTGATTTCCACGGTATCAAAATGGATGATTTCCACGGTCACAAGTCCGTCCTTCAAAGGTTAAATGCAGGAAAAAAAAAAACTGTTGGTGGCAGGTTTCATTTGTCTTGTTGCTTTCATTTGAAAAATCTCAAAAGCATTTCGTGACGCCAAGGTTTGCTGTACTGTTTCCCTTATCAATGGAAATCGTCCATGTGTTACAAAACAAATTAAAAACATTGGTATTGCTTTTGACCAAATTGTCGGTCAGAAAGAAACCAGTAACCTAAGTTAATGGGTATGGAAAAAGATAAAGATCAATGTGCCGAACATCATCATCATCATATTCCAGCCAGCAGAACCCTGTCCATGTCCAATATAAACTACAAAATAACATAACCCACACTAATTGTTTTTGTGTACTGTACACTTGGCAGTACCCACACCAATTGTTTTTCGTGTACTGTACACTTGGCAGTACCTTAGCTTTTTCGGATTCGTTCAGCGGCAAGGTGACAAAACAGACTGTGCAAAGGTTTTTGGAAGCCAGTTTTTTGCAGTTGCCAATGCCAATATCATTCATGTAATGTGGACGTGTCACCACCTTATGGAAACGGCTACAAATGTGCGATAATTGGTGACCAATAAACGACGGGTGGCAAACGGAAAAGTTGGCTTAGTGTGCATAAAAAATACAACTGAATAGGATCAGTCATGAATCATCAGTAACAGTACTTTGAAGAATTTCTGGGTTTGAAAACAAAAGCATGAGTTCAAAGGAAAAAGTTAAGGGCATTGTGTTCAACAAATCTTGTGAGAATGCAAAGGTATGTTATTAAAGTGGGTAAGGTAGCATGCTCTAAAAGTGACCATGTTTTAAATGCCACCCCTATCTAAGAATGGGTTTTGACATCTTCCTTGAAACATCTATTACTATCAATGATGAGTTAGGTAGGCTTACATGGTCGCTTTAAGAGCATACTACCTTACCTAGTATTGACCCCAAAATTGCACCCTGCCTTATTATCACTTTGCCAAAATCAATATGGATGGATGAAAGGAAGGCAACCCATTTCCGATCACCCCCCCCATTTTCAATCTATAGATTGTTGTCTTCCCATGAAATTATGGCGCAGTCCCTAGAGTAGCTGTGGCTCATTGTGATTGGTTGCAAGGCTCTCAATATTGCAATCGGCCCTTGGTCAAATTTGCAATTAGCCTATGGACGTAAATAGAAAGGTCTATATCACCATTACAAGTCAAAGAGAATCAATACGTATGTATGTTATGTGGAAGATACGATTTTAGAACATTTGCCAAAACACCTTTGACCTCCAAAATGAACAAGTATATACATGGAAGAAACGATTTTAGAACATCTGCCAAAAAAAAGCTTTGACCTCCAAAATCAGTATGAGTATGTATGTGAGTATGTGAAAGAAACAATTTTTAATCCCTAAAGGACCGTTGTCCCTTCGAGGGACAAATGGGATTTCAGGCAGGTACCTATGGTCTCAATTTTTGTCTTGATTTTTTGAAACTTTTTTTGAAGATAGGAAAACTTGATCAACTTTGTCGGAATATAATTTTTATTTCATTCAGTGCATGGGAACAAAGGTTATGCCCAAGTAAGCTCAAAACCGGCGAGAGGGGGCAGCCAAAAAAAAATTTAAAATATTAATTTAAAATTTTTTAAATCTTTTTTTCATATATTATATTTTTGCCTACATAAAAAGATTTGATTCATTCCATTTGGATTTGCTATGAGAAAATTACGGACAATCTTGTTTTTCAGGCAATCTAAGCATCTTTTTGAAAAAATAAGTTGTAGGATCTGTTTTTGAATGCAATTTTTTAAATATATCAAAAAGAAAAGTTTCACATGGTTTAGTTTGCTTGCTAGAACAATCTCACCATTGGGATTAGTGCATTTTTAATTCCATCTTGAAGATATTAATATTTTAGATTTTTCTTCTATCTTGTACTTACTTCTACTTAACAATTTTTTAAGACTAAAATTTATGTTTATTTATTTATTTATATTTTTTCCTAGGCTCTCAACTCAATTCTCCACGGTAAAGATTTAGAGCTCAAAACTCTGTAATGCAAAAAATTAAAGTTAAGAAGGTTCAAAGTCAAATAATCTAGTCCCGCAGTGTGCTGAAGAACTTGTTTTTTTCACTTTAAACGTAGGTATCTTTCTATCTATGCAGTCAAAATTTCTGAAATTTTTACTACATATTCTCATACTAGTTAGTGTAAGATCTTATGGTTAGATGTACAAAAAAAACAATTTTCAAATTTGTTTCCTCTTTGCTATAAAAATTGTAGTTTTGAGTGTTTTTTTGCAGTTTTAGGCCTTCTTCCTTTAGGGGTTAAACATCTACTAAAATGTTTTTGTATACAATATTCAAATGTTGAATTCTTTGGTGTGTTGGAATTTCCTTTCACTTGCCAGCAAGAAAATCAATGAAAAGTTGACCAATATTTACGTATAATTTTTTTCTTTGCTAGTTATTGGAAAATTCATTTAAAAAAATACTAATTGGAACCACAAATAAATAATGCTCAAATAGTGATCCTATAACCAAATTCTAAAAGTCGATGTTGTTACCTATTTATAAAAAATACTAGTAAAGAGATAAAGCGGTTTATCTTCGAATTGAGGATAAAAATGAGATTGCAAAAAGTCTCAATATAATGAATACGGTCTTTTCTGTATTACCTTTAAATAACTAACTTTTCTATTCAATCCAAACCCTTTATATTTTCTTGCTCTTCAAAAGACCGCAAGATAATAATAATAACTAAGCATAGTAGGTGAAAAAGTGGCGGTTTAGGGGAGATCCACTTTTACACTCATCAACATCAACTTGGCAATTTTCTTCTTGTAGTTTTCTACATTGGATGAAAAATTGAACCAATAATAGAACACCTAATTTTGTATGTGGTTTAAGGATGATACCAATGTAAAGTTGATGACCACTTTGAATAACAAAAGAGTGCCTTCATGATACTATGGTAGTGACTACTTCGTAAGGAGATGGTTTTGGATGCTCTTGTTTTTCCTTCAATTTTAACCTCTTGTTTAGGCAATGCTTTGATGCAGTGAATATCTTTTAATTTCTCCGTGTTTATCTTAGGGACTCTAGATTTGTTTCTGTTTAATTGAAAGTTTTCTATGATCCACAACTTTTTGAAAATTTACTACTACTTGATGTGACAACAAAATTTATGCAAGCACTCATATTTTGCTTTATAAATGATTTGCAAATGTTCAATAATTCTTCATCATTTCCTTTCAGATCTTTGTAGTGCCATGGAGTATATTTAATTAGATATATACAGAACATGGTAGATTATAAGGATGCCAAAAAAATATGCAAATGAAGAATTTGTTTAAGGGTTTTGTTAAGCAAAAGCAAGACAATTTTTTCAAAGGAATACAAAGCAATATGATCTTATTTACTTAGTTGATGACATAACCAAATTGCTACAAAATCTAAAATTGATATTGCTACATTTAATTCAATGGAAAAAATAGAGAAATTGACATATGATTATTAGGATGAATAAAACAAGTTTTTGTCCATATTTTTTCATTTACATCTRTGCTTGTAGATGCAAATAAGGTAGAACCATCCATAGTTAGTCACTTAAGCAATTATGGAATAAATTGTGAGCAATATGAGGTGATGCAATTTTTTCTCTTGTGAAAGATGGAAAATATGGGAATTGCAAATTTTTGTAATTTTATTCTCAAAATTGAAATTATTAAGAATTTTAAGAGCCCAAAAGTGCTCCAAGCCCATAACCAATGTCTAGACTCCTCTAATTCTGATTATTCAAGAACTACTTTCTTGCTTCCTCCTTTTTTGCTCACTACTTTGGAACATGTGTTGTAACTTTATTAGTCCCAACCTTGAAAAGAAAAAAGTAACCACATTCCAAGTTTTGGTTGGAAACCTTCTTCTAGCCTTGGTTGGAAATAACTACACCACACAAGTTGGCCAAGGCTCTCTTGTTGGAAATGGATGCTCCTATTACAACTTTATCATTGTAACTAAGATTGCTTTATGCACTTTCCAAAAATTAAATGATAAAAACAACTAAGTATCTTGTTGCTCTAGTATAACCTAACTTTTTTAAGTAAGATCCTACTCAATGCTTAGATAGATGGACCTCATTCCATTCACTACCTCAATTCTGTTTCCAATAAAGTACACCTAAATTATTCTTTTTAAATTCATGAATTCAAATCTATTGACCAATCAAATTCAAGTCAAAATTARTCATTCTAGAAGGTTGGTTGAGAAAGTTGAACAAACGATTTGATCAATTTTTGAATTTTTTGGGATGGAATTGAAACCAACAATTCTTAACATCTCATATTACTTAAAACTTTCAAAATTTACATACTAGTTTTCATTCCACTTACTAATAAGTTTGATAAAATTCTTAAAAATAAGAATTGTTTGAAAAATTTGACAAATCACTTCATTCAAGCGTGTAACCTTGTATTTCATTATGTCCAAAATTTGTTGAAAAAAATATAATTTCTTAACCTACGAAGGACAAATCCTAGCAACTTTGARTTCATCCACTTTCATATTGTGTGAATTATTGGTTCCAAAATATCCAAAAGCACTCAATGGAAGTCAAATTACTATAGAAGATCTCCTCTTCCTATGCAAAGTTCCAAGGATGAATAATTGCACTTTCATCCCACATAGAAAGATTCTTTGTCATCCATTAGATACTAAATGTCCATGTCAACGTTCAAGGGTTAATTAAGATAATTTTTATTAAAATGTATGAAAGACACTGAAAGGTAGAAGCACACATTAGCATCTTTGTTCCCATTCTTGTACCGTAGACTACACCTAATTGTGTGTCCCTAGATTGTGGTTTATGTATCCTCCAAGTTCTTAACTCTTATTTGCTGACACATTGGAAGGATACATACTTAACTGTAATTGGCTTATTGCTGATTTTTGCAGGTTTCAGATTTGGGTCCACCTACGTGACAATTTCAGAGGTCTAGGGAGCCAAAACTTTGAAAAATCATAGAATTTACATACAATATCCGAAAAATCTAATTCTTTCCTTGAATATTAACGATTTCCACTCACTAACACTACACAAATATTATWTTTAGGAAAAGGTGCCTCCAACTACGCTGAATTACTTATATTGACGGTTTTGGGTGCTTCCACCTAACTGTACTGTACTCCAAAGCCCCCCAAACCCGTCGTTAAGCGTAAAGTTCGGTATTGGTCTGTCCCCAGAAAGRAAATCCCTCGCGGAAAAGAAAAGTCTCGAAAGAAATCTCGTATTTCCTCTACAAAGTAGAATCCGAAAACGAGAAAGTACGATTCCTGGAAAGAAAAAGGTGGGTCGTCTCTCCCAATCGAGTTCAGGGAGCTTTTGCGCAGGATCTCTGTCCCCGCAGTGAGGTTTGCATTCATTTGTGAAAACATTCTGTCTCGCGGAAGCTTGCCGATTAGGGTTTGAAGCTTTTTGCGAGCTCTCAAAGCAATMCTAGCGCGATGGAGCGGGCTCCGGGAGGCCTGTTGGACACTACCATGCGCTTGCTCATGCGCAGGAACTCCGTCTACATCGCCTTCATCTTCACGGGGGCCATCATCGGCGAGCGGGTACGTTCTTCTGCTTCTTCCGATGACCTGTTTAAAGATTTTTTCGTTCGTTTTGAAGGTTTCATTTCTCGATCTCTTTCGCTTTCATGCCTTTTAAAAAAAAAATTAGTCGTATTGGAACTGGGACCAATTGAAAGAGTAGTGATAGATTAGGGTTTTACGGTGGAGGAGGGTTGAGGCGTTTTATTTCGCGGAAATAATGACATCACTGATGTAAACGGAATGGTGGTTGCAGGTTGTGGATTATGGCATCAACAAGGTTTGGGAGAGGAACAATGTTGGGGTAAGTYATCGTATCATATCTGYGGCATCGAGACTGAGTCTTTGTATACTTTCTTTAAGTATTGGATCAGGTAACCGGCCTTGTTTGTGTTAGTTTAGCWACGGAGTTTGTATACGTGAGTTKATTAGCTGTATCTATATCAATGCGTTTCTGGTAAGTACATTGTGTAGGTTAACTGTTAATGTTGGATCGCACTTACTGGAACTGCAAGTGGATTTGAGCATGCCTTGGGATGCCTCGTAAATTGCATAGGATTGGAAAAACCCTGGGGTTTCTCATTTTTAGAATTACAGTTATCTTAAGTACCCAAGAGCAATACCGTAAGTAAAACCAACACTATTTACTTCAAGATTGCAGTAATGTAGTGTTTGTCCTTAAGATTTGGACTTAAGAGTGGTGAATACCATTTACAGCTTTCTGTTGTTAGGTGGGCATGTACAGCAATGTGGTTTCTTGCACTGCGTCTGTTTTTTGACTCGATCTTTTTCTTGAGTGATTCAGTCACTTTAGTCCTTGTTGGAATTTATTGTTTTCTAGTACATCAGAATCTGGTGTTCAGACGTCTGTTTCAAATTTTCTGAGCAGGATTATAGATATGTATATATGCGTTTTTTTTAGTTTCGTCCTGGCATTAATGTGGAAGAAATTTTTGATTTTGCAGAAGCGGTTTGAAGACATTCCGAAGTTGGGGACCAGAGTCGAGGAAAGTTAATCAATTTCAGGAACCTGCCATTTGTAGCACACACTATTTTTTGTGAAGCATATTCCAGTCTATATAAAGCACTATACACCTTTGGAAGTCTCATATTAGTGAAAGCTGTATTCTTCTTCTGGGAAGATCAATAAAAGAGAGTTCTAGCTATTTCGTTTTATTTTCACTATTTCCGAGTCTGTGTGTACAAGCTTACCCTGTTTTTCTGGTCTATCATCCTGTGCACTGTCGATGTATATTTTTCTCTTTGGTCAAACCTATCATGACCAGTACTCCCATAGATTTCAGGCACTTCACACATCACGTGTGCATCCATTTTCTGTTGCTAGGATCGTCTGATGGCAATTTGAGCATGTGGTTAACGCTAAGGGGAATTTCATGTGGAAGTCTGCATTCAGTATTGATCTCGTGAATAGCATGTTAATGCTAGTTTCGTTGACAAGTAATGCTATTAGTTTTAGTGAGAGTTTTCGGTCATTCATTCGAAAGAACTTCTCTTCGGTTACATTGCAGACACCAGCTTCTCACTTCTCAGTTGATGGGGGTGTTAACGTCTCGGAAAGTCTTCAGATTTAGAATTTGCAGCCGACAACTCTGCAAACATTCTCATGTTGAGTGAGAAACAATCCTGACAGCAGCCGATGAGCTGTGGCTTTTTGCAGCGCTGACAGGTTGAATGAATTCCTGGACAGGCGTACTAAATCTGAAGATAACTCCATCTCTCAAGTGCTGCCCCTGTTCACCACGTTGCTCCCATGACGAGGGTGAGTTGGAAGCCCTTTCTGAAGCAGTCATAGCTGGTTTCATGATGAATGTTTAAGTGTACCCTTATATGTCTGTACAACAACTATTTCCTGTACATCCTTGTTTCCCAAGTTCCTGCATTATTCTTCAAAATTGCGGGCATATCTAACTTATAGGAGTATTGGTCATGCCATGTTACCACAGCTTGCCTCTGCTCAGGGCACAGGCAATTGGTGTTGGGGTTTGAGTGCTCCATGACATCTACACATCCAGCTCCTTCTCTTCATGGGGTCATGATTGCTGCTGTGAAATTTTGAAGCTTGCAATGCAAGCAAYTGATTGGAAGCTAAGTTGCACGGTTTGATTGCACATTTACAGCTGCTAATTGCTAACTGCATGTGACTCAGAAGTGGAAAGGACTCAATATATAGTCTCTCTGACACTTGGACACTTGGCCGTTGGTGACCTGGTTATGGAGCTATGATATTACTTGAGAGATTGCAACTTTGAGCTGGAGTCCGTGGATGTGACTTGAACGTGCACATGCTATTGATATTTTCAATTGCACTTCAGAGTGCCAGGCATGATTCATCACAAAATCTCTTTTAATTCTAGACATGGCCCATCACATATTGGAGTCGTCATGATGCTTGTCCTGGACAACTTCTGCACTAACTCCCTGCAGAATCCTGCAATCTTGCAAATGTMGTTCAACTATTCAATACCTTAACTTCTTCCATTTGATTGAGACTCCTGTTTTAGCTATCATAAAATCTAGAGTCATGCATCTTCTAAGTTGAAACAGGATCACCATTCTTTGGTTTTATCATTTCAGCACAGCTGTACGTTAATGATRGGTAGCAGAGTAGTTWAGGAGGCAACAAACCTGTTTTACAATGGAAAGAAGAGGATCAGTGGAAGCAGTTGATGTGCTCTCAATTTTTTATTTATTACAGGAATAAGAGTCTTCAATCACAAAACATAAAGATGAGTTTGGACTGTTGAAATCCGTTAGCCACCTCATACATGATCCATGAGGTGGTTGACAGCTTTTTTTAATGCTACAAGAGTTGTTGCAAAATATGGTAGTGTCATATGGCAAGTTCTATGGAATAAGTTCCATGAGGCTCTTCCCCCATTYGAAAGCATGAAAAAAGAATCCTCCAATCGCAAAGCACCATTCGAAAGCATGAAAGAAGGAATCCTTCATTTGCAAAGCATAACGACATTGATGAATATTCTTGCTACTAAAAACCGTTATCGGCCTCCTTGAGATCCATGACAAACTTTCAACTTTGGTTGTGGTGGTGATGGTAGTGGAGTTCTTGATGCAACATAGATCATTGTACCATGTGACTCAAGTTTTGTCCAATAATGAGAATCTCCACCATCCACCATCCACCACATCGGAAGACGGAGGTGAATCATCCAATCCCAAAGCCATAAAAGATGATTTTTTTTTTTCATGTTGAAACCGTTATCCACCTCGGTTGGTTGGATTTAGGTGAGGTGAGGTGAACGACAAAGTTTGGCCCCTTTTTCTATGTTGTCGAAGAGTTGTTGAAGAATGTGAGTGTGCCACATGGCAAGTTCCATCTCTCACCATGAGTTCCTCAGTCAATGATGGAAGTTGTTAGTCTGCATCCACTTATATGCCAGTGCCATGTCTGTATGTATCATATGTCTGCTGTTGGATTTCAATGGGAGGTGATCAAGCTCACCCCTCCACCTCATCGACTTCCGTGGGCTCATCATTCAAAAACCCATCAAAATTTTCAATGCCTTCCGCCCATCATTCAAAAAACTATCAAAAAATTTAATGGCTTCTGCGCATCATTCAAAAAACCCATCAAAATTTTAATGACTTCCACTCATCATTCAAAAACCCATTAAAAAAAAAAATTTAATTCCACCCCTACAAGCATGTATCTCGCATGGCTGATTGAATTTTTTTTACATTGAAATAATTCTATGACAAATGCTTTCATGTGATATAGTCGCTGTTTGAATGAATATAGCTCACTTGCGCAATCAGTCAGCACCCTGTTTAATAATTAAACTTAGCCTAGGTTCATATCGTCTGCAAAAACGAAGACCATTATTATTTTGTGGAGGATGAGAAAAATATGTAATAAGGTTGGATAGGTGACTACTGCATTATTTTAGTACTATGGAGTTTAGCTTTAATTGTATGGAATTTAATGTAGGTCATTGTCCGGGAGTCCGTCTGATTTTTCTGTTGACATTAGATTGAACGTTTCCTGTCATTTTAGGTCTTGGAAGTGAAGCCTCTTAATAACTCTCTGTACTTTTTAGAATTGCACCACTGACTGACCCTTGGGAGCTTTGGGTGGAAGAAAATTTGGCTTCGCATGATGACAAATGGGGACATGTGTACTACATGACAGCAAATATCTTGCTGGCAGAAACTCTGATTTTCAGGATAAGGGTGAGATTTTCAACGTAAGCGGCCGGAAGCACCGAGAACCATCAATATAACCAATTCAGCAATGATAGTTGGAGGCACCTTTTCTTAGAAATGATAATTTTGTAGTATTTTCGAATGAAAATCATGAATATTTAAAAAAAAAATAGATTTTTTGGATGTCGTATGTAATTTCTATGATTTTTCAAAGTGCAGGCTCCCTAGACCACTGAAATTGTCCCATAGGTGGACCTAAATCTGAAATCTGCAAAAATCAGTAGCAGTTAGCAAATCAAAAGCTAAGTATGTGTTCTTCAAATGTGTCAACTAATCAAATTTTAGCATTTGGAGGACACATTGATTAGGATCTAGTAACACAATTAGGTGAGTCTAGAATACAAGAATGGGAACAGTTGCGCTAATGGGTGTTTCAATGTTTCTACCTTAATACAGTGAACACCCCAAAACACACGTCAAAAGAAGCCAATTCAACGTAGTTGAAGGCACCTTCAACAAAAAAAAGAGCACATTTTTTTTGGGTGTATTAGCAATCAGTGAATCATGAATTTTCAGGAATAAAAATTAGAATTTTTGGATAAGACATGGAATTGTTGTGGATTTTCAAAGTGGTATATAGCTCCCTTRGCAATTGAAACCATTACATAGCCTAGTCCTTGAAACCAAAACTTAGAGAATGAAGAGGATTTTTCTAAAATAATTTACTATTTTTAAATAGCCCCAAAATTTTCTCACAATGGACGATTTAGGGTTTTTTTGCACCATTTATCCCCCTAAAAAACGAATTTTGAGCTGAGATTAGGAGAGAATGATCTCTTAGTAGCCTTATAGCTACTGTCCAAAGGAATTTTAAAAATTCAAATTTTAATGTGGTGTAGAAGTCCACAAAAGAGCTTCTTTCTACATTTTTTTCCAAAAGTATGGAACATGGTTTTGGTGATTTTTTGGTCAAATCCCATTAGCAAAAAGTCTTTTTGAATGGAGAATTTTTAGTTTTTTTTAAAAAAAAAATCCTATTTTCTGCAAATTAAAATCTCCAAGTGGAATTTCTTCACTGGAGTCTTAGTCATAGAATTCACATAGAAATCCGGTGAAGAAAATACCACTTTGGAGATTTTAATTTGCAGAAAATAGGATTTTTTTTTTCTTCTTAAAACTAAAAATTCTCCATTCAAAAAGACTTTTTGCTAATGGGATTTGACCAAAAAATCACCAAAATCATGTTCCATACTTTTGGAAAAAATGTAGAAAGAAGCTCTTTTGTGGACTTCTACACCACATCAAAATTTGAATTTTTAAAATTCCTTTGGATAGTAGCTATAAAGCTACTAAGAGATCATTCTCTCCTAATCTCAACTCAAAATTCGTTTTTTAGGGGGATAAATGGTGCAAAAAAACCCTAAATCGTCCATTGTGAGAAATTTTTGGGGTTGTTTAAAAATAGTAAATTATTTTTAAAAAATCCTCCAAAATGAGTAAAGGTATAAAATGGTTATGAGTAGCTTCTGTGTAAATTTTGAGTCATTTGGAGGTAAAAGACAAAAGTTATGGCCAAAACAAAAATCAAAAACTAGGATGTGACAAAACGCAACAAATAGTACAAGTGTTTCTTGCAATCACTTGTAGGTATCAGTGAGAAGATTGGCCTAAAMGTTCTGTAGAGAGCGGGTAGCCGCTTCCCAGGCCCCACTCTCTGATGGACGCAATCCAAAATTTGTAATAGCTTCCGCACTAGTTAGAAATCTGGCTCCACGCCACGCATTACCATTTGTGCGCAACCCCGCCTTATGTAATTGGGAGGCTTGAAGGCGACTGAAGATGGAGCCTATCTATGGGGAAAAAGGCGACCACCACAATGATTCTGAGAGGAGCTCCTCGGGATATTGGGGGTGGACTCGTTGAACGCTACCTATCATCTTCCGCCAAGCAGTACCCACCCTATTCCAGGTCTTGGACCCCTATCTCGCCTGGAACTTGGACATGGTGAAGAACTCAAAATTGGGTGCCCAGTAACCCAGTTCCCCCCACTATGTAGCTGGAATAGGGATAACCAAATCTCAATAGTACACAAAGGTTTGATGAGTTGGGCTCACATGCCTTTAAGATCCACTTCACCAACATCGCCTGTAGCGCATCCTCTAGGTTAATTAGGCTAAACCCGCGATTGGCTTTGCTTTGGTAGCATTGAAGCCATGCCACCTTTGCTCTAGACCGGTGCAAAGAACCTGACCTCATGTAGTTTTGCACCACGCTCTTGCATTTGGCCACCTCCAAGATGGAACCTGCCCAAATTGCAATGAAGAAAAACATTGCGGAGAGTAAAACATGATTGACAACAATCATTCTACCTGCGGTATTGATTTTGGCCGTACACCAAAACTCCAACTTCCTGTATATGCGATCAAGCAAGAATTGGTCCACATATTTTGTACTCAGATTGAGACCAAAGATGGATCCCAGTAATTTGACCACATCTCCCTTGAGTCCCTTCTCAGCCCAAGGAATTTGCAATGCTTTGGTCCATCTTGGACTCAGTGTTCTTTCACTTGACCAATAAAATCTGCATGACTTGTCTCAATTCATAATAAGCCCAGTACCGAGATAAAAGGTTTTTAGGCTTTATATTGTACCCCTGATCAAACTCTCCTTGCCTAGCACGGTCATCTAAGTGTCATCGGCATATTGGGCAATGGCATGTTGCCGATTTGCTACTAGTAGTTGAATCCTCTTGATCACGCCTTTGGAAATGCCAACCTTTACCATTGAGTTCAAGATCTCTATAATGATGAGGAAGAGGTATGGTGCYAGCGGGCACCCTTGGCGAACTCCCTTGTGCAATAGAAATGATATAGACTGGGCGCCGTTAACTTTAACTGATGCCTGGGCCTCTTAGAATAAAAGCTTTACCATATAGATAATTTCTACGGGGAAACCCATGATCTCCATTGACCAAAATTGAAACCCCAAGTCGACCATGTCGTATGCCTTGCTGAAATCTAGTTTGAGAAACACCACGGGCTGTGCAGTGTGAATGGCCCAATCAAGTGTTTCGTGGGTTAGGAGAATATTATCGAGGATATGCCTCATAGGGAAGAAGGCAAATTGGTCAAAGGATATGATTTCCATTAGAACGGGTTGAAGTCGGAGTTGCAGCGCTTTACCATAAATCTTGTACGCCACATTTAGCAAAGTAATTGGGTGCCAGTTGGTCAACTTTTCACGATCTTCGCCCTTGACCCTTGTGTAGTAAAGAGATTGAGCCTTTTGTGATACCAAGGGGCATGGAGTTTGTCTGAATAGCCTCAGATATCATGGCGAAGCAATCGTCTTTGATGATGTCCCAATACTCTTTGTAAAATCCTGTCACCACACCGTCTAGGCCTGGGGCTTTAGAGGGGTCCATTCCCTTAAGGGACGCTTTCGGCTCTAGCAAGGTTAGAGGCCGCTTTAAGGAGTCCTGAAGAGCTCGCGATACCTGACCAACAACTCCACATATACGAACTTCTTGAGCAGCATCTCTGACCGGGGATGGAGGAGTAGCGGTGTATAGCTTGCTAAAGTACTTAGAATATATCCTCTCGAGATTGCCTTAATCAAAGAAGAGGGTGCCATCAATGTCTTCCAACTACGTGATCTTGGCGCCTGCCCCCTTGTCTTTATGCATCTGTATAAACTCTTTTGAACAAGCATCACTTGATTTCTTCCATTTAATACGGTTCCTCACCTTGAGACCTTCAATGTGGGACTCCTCCACCTTGCCCAACTCCTCTCTGATGTCGCTCAGTCGACGCTGGACATCTTTGTTAGAAGGGTCTGCCTAAAGAGATTCCACCGCATCAGCTAAATGCACTCGTAGACGGGTTTCGCCCTCCTTTTGAGTTTGGGTTGTGCGGATACAATGGCTTTTATAAAACTTCACCACTCGCCTTAGCTTCCAGACGAAGTCTCTTCCTGGATTAGAGGTCCAGATATGCACAATCTGTTCACGCAATTGAATATCACCCACGTTTCTTGCGTTCATTTTGTACGAGGATTTCCTCTGTGGAGTACTTTGCAGGAGGAGCTTCCTCCATATTGGTAAATGATTTGAATGGTTACTGTCCCCCCGAATGAAGTATTCTGCTATCATATTGGAATGGCCGCTAGTAGGGATGGGAGAGTAAATCCGATCTAATCTGGCTAATGTTCTTATTCCATCTGTCTGATGATTGTCTTAGGTGAAGCAGACGGGGTTTGAGCATAGAAAATTCTCCCCGACATTGAGTGCTGCTAGGAGCTATTAAAATCTTCGTTGCTCCGCTGGGGAGATGAGCTTTCCACAGCAACTCGATTTGTCTTTGCAGTGTTCAACAAATTCCAATCGTCCATCAGGATCCATTGACAATCTTTGGAGAGACTAGTAAGAAGCTCGCTCCAAAGTTCGTCTCTTTCCCTATCTATGGTCGAAGCATACTCCAAGAGTGAAGACCAGGAGATGGATCAACTGTCAGGTGTGCAAGGAACTAACCCTCCCATAGTGCTAGCAATTGGTTGCTGTAAAACAGAAGGTTCAGACGCCGCGGCCACAGAACCTTGTGGTATCTCTATAATGTCGTCATTTGGCTGCAAGTCCAACATGGCAGGGGCAGAACCATTGAGTCTAGCATTGGTCGCTAGACTCCTTCGGGAAGAACAAGAATCGGTGTTAGAGTAGACTGAGGGATATCCATGAGGCTTGCCACCCGATCTGCTACAAATTGAAACTGGTCAAGAGGTAAGATCCTGCTCGTTTGTCCATCTTGATTTTGGGAAGTAGATAAGGGTTGCTTCTTCTTTGACCCCTCCAAGAATTCTCTTAATAAGAGTAGATCATCACTAGCACCGTCTCCTTGCTCAACTCCCACGTTGCATGCACCTTGGTCGCCTGTCGGGACCCAATCCATGGTACCTTTTTCCCCTTTGCCTCTTGTGATTGCTTCGTTCTGTTGGGTCTTTTGGACCACCATCTCGTTCTTTGTCCTTGCTAATTGACTTCTCTAGCTCTAGACTGGGCGAAAGATTGTCAGCTTGCTCACCTGCTCTATTTGAATCAAGGTTCGGGATCCGTAGAGTCATTCCGTCTTTCTGCTTGGAGAGCTTGGGGTCTTTTGGGCCTGAAGAAGATTGTCTTGGGCCAGATGGCAATTCAGATGAAACCTTCGTCATTGCACTATGAATAAGTATCTGTTCCCTCTCTTGATTCCGTTGAGCTTGGTCCAGGCTGCTCGTCAATCCTCTAATTTTGTGACCGCGATGGCCGAACTCCCACCCGTCCCATGCAAATTCTGCAGAATTTTGGGAATCTTCTTTGAAACCCTCTGTCCTTGTTGTCATCTCCATTTGTGGGTGGTTGCCTTGAGCAGGACTCTTGCCCTAAAACTCGTGCCTGTGAATGCAAGCCCCCGGCCCTGGCAGATGGTCGAGGGGTGTTAGCATACAGCCGTGGTAAATTCACCACAGTAGTATTCAACCCAGCTCTCTTGGAGGTAAGCTCTGGGTGTGGGTTCTCCTACGATCAACCAGCCGTGGCCAGAGCTACCGGATGCTGGCCACTGGTTGCTGAGAGTGCCCGTGCCCCTTCTTCCAATGAGCTGGAGACCTTTGCCGGATCCTTGGCTCTCCCGGGGTTTCCGTAGCAATCTTTCACTAGGTGATTAGTGGAGAGACAATACCTACAACAAATTGGTAGGTGGAAATAATCGACCACTATAATATCTTGYTTGCTTATGAATTCATTCACCACRGCRATCYGAGTCTTCCAACYCTCACCYKTGGTGAKTCCAATACAAAAGYGTTGATCYGTTGTGTAAAAATTMTGTTGGTCAACTYCCAAYTCCACTCCCAATCCGGTGGCGATCTCTGTAACTACACCCAAGAATTCTCCAGGGACGTCTTTTAGGGTTACCCATGTGGGACCCTAAGTCCATAGGGTTGGCAGCATTAAAGCCTGGAGTCTAAGTTTGTAGTATGCACGTACCCTAGCAAGACATGTGTGGTGTAARCATCAAGAGCTTCYGGGTCACTGCYGKTTGCTTATTAAGTACMTAAAAAAWCCSTCGAYCTAGATCCCGTCCCARCCCCACCCAGTCCCCCACTRTARTTTGCAAGCTAYGAATTYAGTGCGTGRRCRYTTCCTCGYTGGGTTTGCTACCAACAAAGTAAGCTACAATGGCATGCTTTTGCAAATGTTGAGTCTCTTTACATACACTTGCCTGGTTAACCTTGATAATTTCAACTTTGTTATTCAGCAGAAAACCTGAGCAACTACGGGAAAATCTGTCTGGCAATTCCTCTCCCGGTCGAGCGAAGGTAGGGTGAATGCAATCATTTTTACCCATATTCGTGACTGCTACGATGAGTTCGGGCTCCACCAACCCTTCATCTCGTATTGGTGCAGTTCTCTCCCATGTGACTTTAGTCGCAGACAACGTCACTGGTGCGTGTGCAAGCCTGACGGATTTAGCGTATGATGCCATCCTTGCACAACAACATGCTCCAAATCAAACCCTAAAATGAAAACTGTGTCCCCAATTGTTCTTGTCCTTGACAACACTCACTTAGGGGCTTAAAGGTAGAGTATGGATCTGAGTCATATCTAGGAACAAATTGAGAGCTAAGATTTACGCAGACGCAATCGATCTAAGATTCGCGCCCGAACGTGAAGCCTGTGGTGAGACTGTGTCTCGGAGCTTATTTTCGCAGGGCTCAAAAAAGGATTTTTGTCACTTTAAACGCGGATATCTTGCAATCCACATGGTGAAAAAATCTGAAATTTTTTCCACATCTTCCCAAAGTATTTTGACACAAGATCCTACGGTTACATTTGTACGAAAATGTTTTTTTTTTCTAAAATTTGGTACTTGCACTAGAAATGGCAGTTTTGGAGCGTTTTTGGTGAACGCATAGTCAAAGACCTTTAGGGGTTAATCCCTAATGATCCCGGGGGGGAAGTACTTACAAAATTTGCCAAAACTACCAATAGCTTGAGCAATTTGTTTGCTTATTTTTTCTTGAGATCACATAGAATGTAACTATAGGATCTTGTAGTTTACATTGAAAGTGAGCACCTCAAAATTTTAAATTATTTAACTTTATAGTTTACTAGATATTTAAATTTGAAGTTTTAATTGGGTCAGTAGAAAAACAGGGCAACTCACTTTGAAGGAGCATATTTTAGTAAGAGTATATTGAAATAATGATCTATTTTGCTTAGCGAAAGACAAGAGAATCAAAAATGCTCATTGAAAATTTTACAACATTTTGGTCATTTCACAATTTTGGGTGGAGCTTGCAATATTTAGTGGGCACTAAAATGATTGAGAGTAGTTGTAAGAAAAACAAAAATGGACACACTCAGTCTCTTCTCCTTGAGCTCCTTGAATCTACCCTTTTTAAGGTGGGCAATGATTGCATTGGTTGATTAAATTTTGAGTCTATGCCTAAACTTAATCCAAAAACATGAGCTGCAAACACAACATTCAATAGCAATCTCTCGTACTTCTTGGCTCTATAGTGATGGTGTGGAATATTCCACATCCAACAATGGTCATGAGTAGCTAATTGGATAGGTGGAAGATGCCAAGTCTATTGGATGTGGAATATGCCACACCATCGCTACAGAGCCAAAAGGTAATGCCAAAGCATGGTATTGAATGTTATGAACTACACTACACCACTCAATTTTAAAAAATTCCACGAGGCAGAGTTTAATTCACAATTTGATGAAACTACTGCCGTAGGATTCATTTTGCCAATGCATGGTAGTGAATGTTATAAACTACACTACACCACTCAATTTTAGAAAATTCCACAAGGCGGAGTTTAACTCACAATTTTGATAAAACTATTGCTATAACACAGTTGATTTTTTAGAAGTAATTCAATTAACAAAAAATCAAAATTTGAGAATAGGTAGCTCAGAAAAAGGGACAATGACCAAAAAATGGTCACTTGGGTGGTCATTAGGGATTAACCCCTTCATGCTTCAATCTTCTTGAAATTTTGCATATTTTTGCATATATTTTTATAACTATATACTATTTATTACAATTTCATCAAATTCATCATACAAATAGTTACTACCTCCGTCTCAAAATAAATCCAAGGTTTCCTAGAAATGGCTAGATTAATGCAAGAGCTATTTCTATTTTCAAGGGATTGCGGAGATATTGTAGCTTCTACTAAACCCCACTAGGTGTGGAAGAATGGAAGTCAAAAGTGAAGCGGCACATAGTGAAAACAAGTGGCGAAAGTGACAAATTTTTGCCCTTTTTGGAATTGCTCCACTGGTATGAATTTTGATCATTTTTTGAGCAATGTTGGTGTAGTGATGTTCATTGATGTCCTTTGTATTCAATTCCAACAATGTCTTGTGATTCAACTCCAAGAAATTCTCAATAAAAGTAGCAGTTAGCAGTTTTTGTATACTTCTCGGTTGAATTTTTTGCCTTTGATTGGTTAGAGGTTGCATATTGATTCCTTTTGTAAGGATGAAATTGCTATATAGTCTTTGGAGTGGGACATTTGTAGAGTCTTTTGCTTCAGGGTGTTTGAACTAGCTTCAGTCGTTGTCCATTAAGTTGTGGAGAGCCAATTTCGAATTTTATTTTGAGACAAGTATATTTGGAAACCTTGGATTTATTTTGAGACAAAGGGAGTACAAAAGAAGAAAAGGCAAGCATTGATTTGGATGAATGAGAAGTTTTGGGGTAAAAAACACCCCATGATGGAGCGTCTCTGTTAATCATCCAGATTTCGGACGTTGGAGCACTAAGAGGTTAATAAGAGCTTAAAATTGCCTCATTTCACTATCGCACAGCATTCGCAAGGCTTGTATAATTACCTGCTTGTTCCGGTTTAATACAGTGTCTCCATTGCCCAACTTCATACCCACTTCCTAAACCCTATACCCGAGACATTGACCCTCCCTTGCCTTTGATTGCATTTGCCTCCAGAACGTAACTGGCAAGAAGCCTCGACCTAAATTGAACTACAGTCTGATCGCCGAATTGTAAAACCTGATATCTGTAGAATTTGATGCTCTAAGAAAGATTGGCCCCAACAACACTGTAGAACGGTGAAACCATGAGACAACAGTGGATTTCGATTCGGTGAAGAGAATGTTCCCAACATTGAAAAGCTGCGACACCGTAGATTGAATGCCGAAACTTTTCCATGGAAGTCGGTATTTAGGGTTATGTCCAAATAATCAAGCAAACAATGGCGCACACAGTGTTTAATGTTGCTAAGCGTACTATAAGTCTATCTCTAGATGAGGGATTCAACAGTGGATTTCAATTCGGGGTGACAGAAAATAGTTCCATCAATGAAAACATGCGACACCATAGACTGAGCGCTGGGGCTCTTCCCTTGAACTATAAGTTTAGGGTTATATCCAATTGAGTGAGCAAACGATGGCTTAATGTTGCTAAGAGTATTTCAACTCGATGTCTAGAAAAAAGAATTTAACAGTAGACTTCAATTCGGCAACACAGGCAAGTCCCAATACTGAAAATCCGTGACACCGTAGTTTGAATACAGGARCTCTTCCATTGAAGTTTAGGGTTAAAACCAATTCTTCAAGCAAACAATGGCGCACATAGTGTTTGAACGAACGTTGAAATGGCGAACAAGCTTACCAGATACTTTCGCGAGACCTGCAAAGGTGTGAGCYCTTCATCCTGACCCCCCAGAGAAGAGTCCTTGCCAGCCGAAAAGAATATCTGTTTCGCAGTTGTAGTRATGCCATTCAAGCCCACCGTTCTCCCCAACGAGCGCGCAATGTGCGTTTCCAACGCCCCAGAACGAAACAGTCGCGTAGCCCGCTCCGGCGCCTGCGAAATTCGCAACGACGACGACGAAAAAAACGGGAAACGCGACTGRAACGCCGCAGCGGCCCGCGCCAGCCGCCTGGGCAGCGAATGGCGCGACTGTGCTCGCACACGCCCCGCCCGCAACAACACAGGCGACGGCCGCGGCGAAGTCTCACGGTCCTCGACTAAGCTTAGCCCTTCCATCCTTACCCTCGCATTGGATTGTCCGTCMGTGGTGCCCAAACGAAAAGMTCTACACAAAATWCAAACGCAATTGCTCCTCCYTGGTATCCTACATTCGCCATTGCAGCCCGCGAAACCCAACATTCATGGGACCCAGTCTCAAAGAATCTCGCAAGTGTGTACTCTGAATACAACGTAATGGAGGTGAAAAGAATCATAAACGGGATGCAAATCCAAACTCTTTCTAATCAGCTCTAGTGTGCCGCTCTAACCTTTCAAGTAGCAGGCCCTTGATGTATGATGGCAGTGGAAAAGCCGACGCTCTGTTTTCCAGGGGATGCAATGACTCAAGAAATCGAGTCTACATGTGCATTACATTGACAATGCTGTGAGAACAAATGAGCAAACTGAAAAGAATGATACACAAAAGTTGTACGTATGAAGTTATACAGAATATTCAATYGAAGATAAATTTGGAAAAAAAAATTGGACTGAAAGATCTACGCGAAATTTCAAAATCGAGTACGCCTCGATTTTCTGGGTACTCAGAAATTATTCACCATCTGGATATCATTTACAAAGCAACAAGCAGAGACCCTGGGTAAGGAACCCATTCACACCATTCCTGGGCTCATCCATTCAAAATTCGCACGCAATCGTGCGAGATGCGGATGATTCACAGGCAAGTGGAAATCAATTGCAATGTGACGAGAGAAATCTTCAGCAACCTGACGTACAACAAGAAGGGGCAACACTTCCAAACAAAAATTCCTCTCACCAAGTCCTTTCACATGATTCCTTTCCATGTATAATCATCGCCATCTTATTCAAATTTTCAATGCAACGCGTGAGATGCTGATGCTTGTTGGCGACGGGATATCAATTGCAATGGGTCGGGAGAAATCTTCAGCAACACACACATACAAGCAAGCATCCCTATCACGAATTCCGTTCACATGATTCCCTTGCYGGTATGATCATCGCCAACTAYTTTGAGTGCAACGGCGAGATGCTGATGCTTGCTGGCGACTGGATATCATTTACAAAGTGGCAGTGAAATATTATGTACAATATCCACATTCAAGTCAGAGCATTCAGGATTCAAAACCTAGAAGAAGAGAATGTGGGATTCACAATCGAACAGTCTTCACGAACTTCTCCCTCGTTTCCCGTCAGGACCCCCAAACCAGCAAGCTTCTGCATAACCGCACCAAAGTCTTCCACAAACCGTGAGCTCGATCTGGCGTATCCTCTGACTTGCGCACTTGTGCTCAGGTGCGTGAACAAAATTTGGTCCGAGCTGATGACGCCTCTGCCGCGCACCAGATTCGTGTAATATTCGCTGTCGAACGTCCGAGGCGTTTCGACGTCGAAGCTAACCACCACGGTGGGGTCGAGGTTCTTCTCAGGGCAGGACTCCCGGAGCGACGCTGCTAACACGGGGTCGAGTGAGGAATCAGTTTTAGGGTAAATGCGGTGGAGGAATTGGTCGCAGTGGACGAAGCCGATTGTGTGAGCGCCGGAGAGCGTTACGAGCTCCGCTTGGGAGAATCCTTTGGCTGCGAAAAGATCGGTTAGATGCTCCAATGAGTCTTCTGATRATGGCAATTGGTGTGTCGCGTCGGAAGCGCGCGAGACGCGGCTGTCCCGGCGCCCCTGGAGCACTTCRTAGAACGGACCTCCTACCTGCGAAATTGGCCATGAAGGACGTGAATTTTGGGGATTCCTTGCGCATTCAGGGGTCAAATCGTGCAAGTGATAGCTTGTTGGAGCCGTGAACAATGCGCTTCTAACGAGCCATGACTCATGGTTCATGTCAGTGAAGCCTTTATATTCGGCGTTCCGGTTAGAATCAGCGTCTCCGTTGCGCGAGATTCTATACCCTAAACCCTAAGCCTTGAACCCTGAACCCAGACATAGGGTTCAAATCATGCAAGTGATAGGCTGTAGGAAGCWGTGAACAATGCGTTCTAACAAGGTAATGCTCATGGTCATTTAGTGAGGCTTTYTCTCATGTTCGGCGTTCCGGTTAGAACCACCGTCTCCATTGCACAAGATTCTAAACCCTTAACCCGCAACCCCAGACATGGTTTACCAGCCCAATGAGGTCTCGGGTGGCGATGGCGAGGAGGTCGGCGCAAGAGACAATCCCAGGGCACGCGTCCTCCACGGCKTCTTTGGCCTTCCCCACGGCATCGAACGCGTCTCCCGGAAGCGACAGGTTCACGACTGCGTCGCGCTCGGCCTTGTTCTCCTCGGTGGATGCCAGCAGCACCGAGCCATCGCAACCCTACAAAATTGTCAGCCTGGACTATTATGTCACTGGAATCGCTTCCCTCACAACTGCTGCATAGAAACGATGAGTTCGGGAGTAATGTCAGACACTACATTGACAAAGCAATCGTGGAAGAAGAGTCGTAGAGTGCCAGCTGCAGAGGTGGGCGCTGCTTTAAACTTGGCCTCCATGGCCGTCTTCACGATACTCTCCACTTCCTTGCACGTCGAATTGTAGAAACCCATTTGCAGCTGTGCTTCCACAACAACTAGCGTTGTCACCATTGCTGCCGCGATCTTCCATGCGCGCTCCATTCTTGACAGAATCGGTCATGAAAACAGCGCAGTGAATGATCAGTAGGAGGTTAATGTGTATCCATGGCAATGTGTTCCTCGACATTCAAGAAGCTTTTGTAGGAACTGGCGTGTGTTAGATCATCTAATATACCAGATTCGGATCTTTACAATGTGGCAGGTCGATCTCCGGTGTCAACAGTTGTTGGAAAACAACGTATTGCGAGTTGAGCTCACGAATCCTCAACAAACTTGAAACACGACATGCTTATCGAGGCTGTCCTCGACTGCTGCGCCGATCTGACAGGCTGCACAGTACGTCGACGTGAAAAACAGACATGGCGACGTACAACTCAGTAACTGGTCAATTGCTTCCATAGCTTTGTTTCCATTGCATTGTTTAACACTGGGTTTCTTGACATTCAAGCAACTCTTGTTAACTTAGAATTGGCGTGTGTTACTAGATCATCAGAGATCACTTATGTCAGTACATGCATGATAAGTGATCATGAACTGTACAGTACTCCGCACTTGGGGCTGCAACTGTGCTTATTCCTCTTGCACGCATCAGATTTGGTGTCTGACATTGGTACTCTTCACCCAGATCTCGAGGTACGTGAGCCGKTTTGTGCACGAAATCGTTACGTTTCTTCTGGAGGATTTTATTGAATGTCTTACTGAAGGTTGAGGATACTATTTGCGTCACTTTAAAGCCTTTTTTACACCAATGTGTAGGTGTGTGCTTTCATGGGGAGATCACACAGTAAAGAAAAAATTAATAGCATTCGAGTCACGCAATTCGTCGATCCTGCAGAAACTTTGCAAATTGACGCCTCAAATGATTGTCATTTATGACATTAAAGTAATCACACATTAATTTCAGTCTCAAATCTGAACTCCAGCGCCTCTACCGTTGTACTGTACAGTACAGTACAGTACATCACTCACATATATTTCACACTCTGCAGAAATCCGTGAATCTGAGCCAATACATGAGGTTTCGGATTGAAGTTATTCTACATGAAATTTGCCCCTTCAATCAATTCTTCACACTTGGAAGTTCTCTCGCTGAAGAATTGTCGCACTCCCAAATCCTCCAGAAATGCTGAGGCGTTGTGAAAAGAGCCAGACAATGAACTTCAGGCATAAACTTCGATTGGAGTTATACATTCTACGTAAAACTTCAGTTGATCMACGATTTGATTCATCGCACTTGCAAGCTCTCTTGTCCTCCACTCTTTCTGACATTTCAAAATCCTCCAGAAACGCTACAATGTTGCGAAATTCGACGAGCCAGAACATGAACTATGCAGACCTAAAAATTCGACTGAAGTCATTTTGGATCAAACTTGATCTTAGGATTGATGCATCGCACTTGGAAGCCCTCTCGTTCTTGAATCTCCTCACACTGCACTTAAAATCCTCCAGAAACTCTCCGATGTTGCAAAACTGAAGAGCCAGATCATGAAATTCAGACATTGAATTCAATCGGAGTTCTAATTGCCGAGCTTGTACAGTACATGAAATTTCGACCTGCAATTTGCCTAAAGCAATTCGACACTAAGAATCCCCATCACACTGAGAAGCTCATCGTTGTCTTCGTCGTCTTCGATGATCCGCCTTGCACACTCACATTCCCTCCCGGAGCTTGAATTCGTGTTTCASCGAATGCGACCAACCGATCCCATGACGGCTCTATTGAACACACTCCTCCCATTCCTAGAACTCTCGCCAGCAGCCTTCTTGCTCCCCTTCTTGGTCGCCGCCCTCGTCGCCGCTTTCTTCAGATTATACACTTGCACATGCGTCGGCGGGATCTTCCAATACAACCCCGCCATCGCCACCCCGGCGACCCCCGACCCCGCCCAAAACACCCACTGTCCTTCCCACTGTCCCAACACCACTGCCGGTCCAATGCACCTCCCTGGGTTCATCCCCGCCCCTCCATAGCCTTCCACCAACGCTCCCCCCGCGAAGATACACAGCCCAATAACCCCCCCGACRAGGAACGGCGCCAGAGTGTAGCCCGTCCTCGGCAACCTCGGCGGATCGAGCGCAATCGAATACGCAATGAACAAAACAAAGAACGTGAGGAGAGTTTCCAGCAGGAAAGCGCGAGAAGGGGCTAAGCCTACTCCGTGGGAGTGGAGGTAACATCCGCCGAGAGAGTATTGGAGAGCGAGAGTCTCCCCGACGACGGCTTTGGCGCAGAAGCTGGCGACGACGGAGCCGAGGATTTGGAAGAAGAGGTAGAGGAAGCCGCGAACGGGGGTGATGTGGCCGGTGAGGGTTTCCGTCCAGGTGATGAGGGGGTTGACGTGACCGCCGGAAGCGGGAGCGGCCGCGAGGATGCAGAGCGAGAGGATGAGGGCTTGGGAGAGGGCGATGGCGAGGATGGGGTGGCTGAAGGAGGAGGAGAGAGTGGACGTGGTGGCGAGGGCGCCCACGAAGATGGCGGCGAAGGAAGCCACGCCTTCGAACATGGACGCGCGCCAGACCTGCAAGCAAGCAAGCACGCAAGAGGGGACACTTAACCGATGTACATGAGGTGGCTGCAAAATTCTTTAAGCAATTATGGCATTGGGAATCCGTAACCTGCAATTGGAAACCAACCGGAAAACACAGAAGATCGATGGGGAGAATTGCTGCAAATTTCAAGCAAGTGCATTGGAAATTCTTAACTAGCGAGCCAACCAATGCAGCAAGTCCCGAGATGGGCGGATTGCTGTAAAAGTTCAGCAATTGTTTTGGAAATTCATAATCTGTAAGCAAACCAATGCGGCGACGTCCTCTCGRTATGGGGGGATTGCTTCAAATCAATTTAAAGCAATTGCATCAGAGTTTCATAGCGTGCAAGCAAACCAATGCGGCGATYCCCGAGTTGTGAGGGTTGCTGCGAAATTCAAGCTAATGCATTATAAATCCATAACTAGACGTATGTCGTAAAATTGCACTTGCCCGATTGCCGAAACCTTGGATGCGCAGGTGGTTGTTTGGGTTTAGAATTGGGTTTTCGTACAATTGCGCAAAGCTTGACGCAACCCTTCAAACTAAACTGTGAACTTGTTGAATAGTCCCTGGTTCTGCGAATTGTCTCCAGGGTTCCATTTCTTCTATCGCATTGAGACCTCATTGGAAATCTTTGACAAGAGAAGTTCACTCAGAGACCTATGCATTGAATTTGCAGTTGCACAATTGCCTAAATTGTGATGCGCAATCAGAAGTTCCGGTTTCCATTTGGATCGCGCAAATCGTGACCGAACCCATGAAACTTAACTGCCAAATTTGTTGAACATTCCCTTGTTCTGCGAATTGTGTGGCTCCGTCTCTGCAATCGTATTGAGATTTCGTTGGAAATCTACGTAGTACCAAGAGAAGTACAGTAACGTATGAATTCCKTGAAATTGAGGTTTCCCGTCCAGTTGCCGAAACTGTGATAACACTAAAAGTTGTTCGGGTTTCGTTCCATACAAATCGTGATCAAAACCCATGAAACAAAATTGCGATTCGTTGCATATTTCTTTCTACCGAAAATTTTAGCACTCCGATTCTTCAATCGTTGTGAGTTCTACGGATTTCTTACCTCGGCGCTTCGGAAGTCACGAAGGACGAGAATGCGGCTGAGATTCTCCCCGAGAGTGACAGACGACGAGACAGGCACCACGACATCAGGTGTTTTGTACCCGCCGTGCTCTTCGTCTAGAAACTCCACAATGCCTCCTGCTGCTGGTTTATCAATGAAGCTCGGATCATCACTGCGAATTGAATGCCCACACAGAAAAAAAAAAAAAAAACATGGCTCAGATTCAAACAAGTCCCTGAGTGGCCAAACCAACGTGTAATCAAAACAACAACAATGCGATCCTCTTCACTGACCATACATAACTAACAATTCTCTGATAAGATTACTACTAACGAGATTCGCAAGTGAGTGAGTGATTCTCTTTCAGTGACTCATACAGATCTGAATTCAAACCTTTTCAGAGCAATTGTACAAAACTTCGGCAACATGATAAAAAAAAAAACTTGCAAATGTAGTGACAAAATCACCGTTTGCTTCATAATCACCTCGTTGGCTGCTGGTAGACGCCATTGTCGACCGTGTGAGCATGCTCCACAGTCATGTTGATCTCTCTTCCGAAACCTCGCAAACTGTCAATCGAGAGTCTGCTCCGGCCAATCTTGCCTGCTACCTAGTTTTTCGTCAACCAGCTTGACATGAAGCTTTCGATTGACATGGCAGGAAGGTTTGCTAATTGCCAAAACTGAGATCATACATTGTCTATGCAAAATCTGCAAACGAGAATCAGACGTAGCCGCGTTTCGTTTGCTGCAAAAGCAGAAAACGAAAAGCACTGCGTGGAATTGAGCGGACGCCAGTCACGGTTTAGAAACATTCAAGACTGGACATGTATGGCTGGCTTGATACATAAAATTTGAGCTTGAATTTCATGAGACCGAGAACGTGGGTCATGGACTTCATGCTTGAATGGGGTCTGAGTGGGATAGGAATGTTKCCCCACTGAGTCGTATAGTGAACAGCATTCGACAAGACGTTTCTTTTTCACGTCTTTTGCTTTTTTTTTTAACAGTTTTTGTGTTTTTGCTTTTTTGTGTTTGTGTTTTTGTTTTTGCTTTTTTGCAAGAGCTATTTGGCTGGTGTGGAATAATAATTGCTGGTGTCGGTAGAGAGTCGCTGTTACTGACGACTTCAACGACACTGGAAGAAAAGGGTAGGCTCCGGGACTTTAAAAGAGTGACTTATAAAAAAAAACACTGCTACTTTCTTTGTTGGTAATGAGCCATGATAAAGTACCAACCGGTCGCAAGTCAAGACTGGGGTCAAGGACCGACAAGTCTGAATGGCAGTTGACACAAATAAGTTAACCCCTTTAGGATGTTGGTAAAATAAGTTGTGGATATGTTACAAGTTCTCTGTACTGTACAATCTAGATTTCCTGCATGAAAAATTGATTTGCTAGGGCCAGAAAATTAGATGGGATTGAGGTATGTGGATAGCTTGCTCTATAATTCTTTTTAAGATAATCATACCTTAGTGAAGTATAAAGAAAAAATCAGTGAACTCACTAAGAATACGTAGAATATGCTCTTTGAGTAGGCATAGTTTTTACCCCTTTATTCTTTTATTTTATTTTTTAATCTCATAATTTGCTCCACAACTTTACCAAGGTATTTATAATTTCATGTTTTTCCCAGTACGTAAGGGAACCATCACAAAAATGTGAAATACTAGAAACCCGAGGCCCATGCATGGGCCCCCACATCCCACAGGTGTTAAGCTAAGTTAGTGCTTCATTTGAGCTTCGTGAAACTAATGGATTGGCATGGCCAACGTCCATAGAGCTCTTTGGAGTACTGTACAGTACTGTACATCTTGCATTTGCTATAAACTCTTGTCAGTCTGTCACTACCATGGTTTGTACATTCCTGTAAAGATGAAAAAGCAACATGTACAAATAGTGTACATTTGAGGAGGTGGGTGGTTTTAGAACCTGCGCGGATTTTAAGCCTCTCGTTCCAACATTGTAATCCAATGCTATAATTTATCCCATTCATTTTGGCAAGAGGATTCTTTACTACAAATAGGGTTTCCACACTTATAATGTAATGTCGGATTACACAAATTTATTCACATAATCAAGCATTACGGTTTTTGCATCCAATAATATTTTGTTGCCCGCTCGTGGTTTACGTCAGGCAATGCCTATTGTCGTTGGGTTTTTTAGGGGAAAAAGTATTGACCTCGTCATCGCCCCCCTTCCCCCTTTCTTGAAAATGCCCTCCTCCTCAGGCATTGCCCTATACAAAATTCCACAAAATTGAGCCCTTTCCAATAGTCCACCATTCTCATGGTCCCAATTCCCAAGCAATTGATAATTGTGAGTGGCACACATTTTTCCTCTTGCGTTCAGTCTACCAAGAACAAATTGCGTGGCAGCCAAAATCTGGCGGTTTTTTTGGGGGTGGGGGGGAGGAAGGAAGGAAAAGCTGCCCCTGCAGAACATCATTTATTTGCCTGCTGAGGTAACATCCAAATGATTTCTGACTTTGGAAAGCCGGACTGGTAGTTGGACTAATAAGACACATGTGCCTGAGTTAACAAATTTTGGGGACTGCAATAGGCATGTCTAGAGTTGTGCCTGTCATAGGCTGAATTATCTTATGGGCAGTACGTTGGGCACCATACAAAGTGGAATTCAACTTTCAGTGGAATAGTTATATGCAAATTTTATTAAGGTAGGTATCCTCAAAGCACCACAAATTGGTACTATGCCTAGTTACTACTATAAGGCTGGTCACATTTTCATATTGTCTTGTTGGCAAGCGAAAGGAAGTTTCAATGAACCAAAGAATGCAACATTTGGATACAATATGCAAAAGTTATGAAGGGTCAAAGTTTTATTCTAAAAGTGTTTCTTCCACATAGGTACATAACTGAATTTGGAGATGTACAAAGTGTGAAGATGGCGCTTCTGGGTTATCTTCTTGGTTGGGTTCATCATAACCTGTGTGCAATCCAAAGAGACTGATTTGTATATGGGAAGCATTGATTCATTCCATTTGGATTTATTATGAGAAAGTTATGGACAATCTTGTTTTTCAGGCAATTCGAGCATCTTCTTGAAAAACATAACTTGTAGGATTCATTTCTGAATGCAATTTTCACAATTTCATGAAAAAAAATATTCCACATGGTTAAGTTTTCTTGCTAGAACAATCCCACCATTGGGATTAATGCATTTTAATTCCACCTTAGAGATATTAATAATTTAGATTTTCCTTCTATCTAGTACCTACTCCTATTTAATAATTTTTTAAAGAATAAAAATTAAGTTTAAAAAAAAAACAAATTCCCACCTAGATTCTCAATTCAAATCTCTACTAGAAAGATTTAGAGCTCAAAACTCTATAGTGCAAAAAATTAAAGTTAAGAAGGTTCCAAGTCAAATAATCTAGTCCCGCAATGTGTTGGAAAACTTGTTTTTTTTCACTTTGAACGCAGATATCTTGCAATCTGTGTGGTCAAAAATTCTAAATTTTTTTTCACACATCCTCATACTAGTTAGGTGTAAGATCCTACGGTTAGATTTGCAAAAAAAAGAATTTCATATTTTTTTTACTCTTTGCTATAGAAATGGCAGTTTTGAGTGTTTTTTCACAGAAAAAATACCTTGGTCCTTTAGGGGTTAAGGTAGACATCCTCAAAGCACCACAAATTGGTACTGTGCCTAGTTACTATTATAAGGCTCATCACATTTTCATATTGTCTTGTTGGCAAGTGAAAGGATGTTCCAATACATCAAAGAATGCAACACTTGGCATACAATATGCAAAAAGTTATGAAGGGTCAAAGTTTGATTCTAAGAGCGTTTCTTCCACATAAGTACATAAGTGAATTTGGAGATGTACAAAGTGTGAAGATGGCACTTTTAATTTAGTGGCACTTTTGGGTTATCTTCCTTATCCGCTTGTTTGGTTGGGTTCATTATAACGTGTGTGCAATCCAAAGAGACTGACCAAGAGTTGGAGTTTGAGAAAAACACACATAGGACGAAACTAGCTCCTTAAAGCACCTAGAATGGGGTGTGATATATGGAGTTTGAAGTTGTGTTTATTTTGTGTTGTTCTTAGTTAAACCTTGTTTTGCCACACCCCTTCTACAAAGTGGGATTCACTCTAGGATTAATTGTCTATTCTCTATTAATACTCCAATCGAACCTCTCTTACGGCATGGGAATGGTGGGGGGTAGTTTTAATTAGCAGTATGCGTAGAGAAGCTCAAGTTCCAATTGTCAATTATGTCAACATGCTCATGTCATATACTAATTGTGTTYAATTGATTGGTGGTCTATCTAAAAAATACAATGATGTTTGACACAAATACTCCATCAACACGTAATGGAGCAAACATCATGCAGGTAAGGAGTATGCAAATAAAGAATTGCAATCATTTATGCAAGTAGGGAATTTGCATTACCAGAGGTTCAACTATAGTTTCAAAAAGTCTTAAAGGCAATTGACATAATTGAGTTGCGAAAACAATGAAGAAAGTGCAGGGGGTGTGAGGACTACTCTTAAGTTCGACTACTCTTAAATGCAACCATTTAAGAGCTGATTGCATTCTTAAAGAAGCTAAACTCCTTGAAATAATTTTCATTAAATTTTCATAGGAAGAAGAAAGGAATTGGCATCTAACCCAAGTCGTTTCATATTTTTCGGACCTTCCGAGAATTAGTTACAAATTTTTGAAGTTATAATGCAGTGATCACTAAAAGCGACCACCCCCTGAAATGTACACTATTGGTACATTGAAGAAAGCAAAATGTACCTCTACATTGTGATTGCTTTTAGAGCATGGGCGCCTTAACCCTTTACTTCCTAAGAATTCATTATTCATGATTTTAAGTTGTAGACTTTGATTGATCATATTGTAGAAAGTAGAATATAATTTGAAAATTTTATTACATCATCCATCCTTTAAATCAGGATGTTTGTTTTTTTGTTAGGTTGAAATCTCCCGGACCGTACGTCCGCCGATGGCGTGTTTGGTATCGTCAGAAAGCCCTCGACGAGGAGGGGTGCATGGGCTTGGTTTCGTGGCGTTCCAACCTATGGGGGTGAAAGTTATTGAATTTCAAAGTTTTTAATGCATCCAAAAATTAGAAAATTACTTTTACTTTGATTTTGCTTGTGGCAATGGCACAGGGCACACTACACTAATGATGGTAAATAGTATTACCTACACTAATTGATTTAAACTGGCCATAAGTTTTTACTCTTAATAAATATTTTTACCAACTATAGCCTATAGGTACAAAGTTTTTCCAACTATGGTACTACTAGGATCCATGCGCTCCGTAAAAATATTCATGAAGAGTAAAAATTTATAGCATTTCTAAAATAGTTAGTATGGGTAACACTATTTACCATCATTAGTGTAGTTAAGTTGAATGAAGAACATTGCATGCATTGGTTTAAGTAAATAATTATTAAAATAAATGAAAATCCCCTCATAAACTCTCCGAAATTGCTTAAAAAAACATGAAACCCATATTGGGCTTCTTAAGAAGTAAAGGATTAAGAGCAGTCTACCTTAGTAGTATCCATCTTTTAAATTAGGCTGTTTGTTTGTTTTGTTTGTTTGTTTGTTTGATTGTTTGATTGTTATGTTGAGATCTCATGGATTGTGCATCTCCCGGTGGCGTGCTTGGTACCGTCGGAAAGCGCTCGACGAGGAGGAGTGCATGGGCTTGGTTTCGTGGTGTTCCGACCTATGGTGCCAAAGTTATTGAGTTTCAAAGTTTTTATGGATAAAAAATTGAGAAAATCACTTTTACTTTTGTTTTTATGGGCCCCGTCAGGGGACGCTTACGCTCCCAACAGGGGGAACGTGACGGGGGAACTTCGTTCTCTAGGGCCCACACGTCTTGTTGCCTATGGCAATGGCTCAGGGCACACTAATCAGGCTTGAATTGCATGGATCTTTGTAAGCCGTACAAACCGGAAATAGTATTGATATGATTGAGCTTCAATTCATGGCGTGGAAGTTACAACCAGTCCAAACTCCATTTTTGTTGCCTCACTGAGATCTATCTTACTTGCCACAGGGACAAATACTAATCCATTCAAATCTCAAGGTTCATTCATGATACATGATTATGAAAAGGGCCACTTTACACTGCAAAAGGTCGGTGGGCCAATTTGTTGTGTAAGAGGCTCAAAATCCTCACTTGTGATTGGACAAAGAGTTGAACTTGGTCCTAACCCAACTTTACAGTTTACGCCTAGAGGATATTAAGTCAATTAATTGGGTGGAATGGTTTGTTTATATTAAATTAAAAAAAGACATGATTTGACATGGTTTGAAGGTTTGATAATTGGGTGCATCAAAAATAGGACACTAAACCGCATGGCCTCGGGTCATTGCCAAGCAACCAACTCCCACCGTGACCATGGTTGATGCAGGGTGGATGGAGGGTTGAGGTGGGAGTTTGGTGGTCCTACCGCTTGGAGATGTTGGTCCACGCTTCCTTAGAAATCCAGCCCACAAGCTTTCTTGCAAGGGCTTGCCCAAGTTCTCCATCTCAATTATTGAAACGGATTACAATCGGATTTATCAAATTTAAAGAGGAGAGGCATGGCAAAGGGACATGATTGCACATAATGCCCATTTAAGAGCTTACATTACAATCGGGTTTATTAAATTTTGATTAATAACTATTAGTTCACTAAAAATTTCAAGGACTTCCTTTAAATTGGATTATAAAACTCTGATTAAAATTATTTGTTTAATTTATTTTCTATAATGAATATGGAATAACATGCACACCACATGGTTAATTTCCATTATATAATTCTAAGTATTTTGAAAAATCAATTTCAAGGTTTCAACAAATGTATTCAAGAGAGCCACTTGAGTCTAGGTAGTTTGCTCTTCAAGCATGTGTTTGAGAGCTAATTGCCTTTGGGGGGAATCTAAACTCTTTGAAACAAGTTTTTAGTCAATTTTCATAGAAAGAAAAAACGAATTGACATCTAACCCAAGTAGTTTTTGGACCTTTGAGAAATTAGTTACAAATTATTGGAGTTGAAACGCAATGGTCAATAAAAGCCATATTGATCATTTATTTATATATAAACATGACATCTATGTTTCAAATTAAGTTTTTCGTTTTGTTTGTTTTAGGGTGTTTGACACAACGAGATCTTCCAAATTGTGTGTTCACCGGTCGCCTTCTTGGTACAAGTAGAAAGCTATCTACGAGGAAGGGGGCATGGACTTAGTTTTGTTGTGTTTGGACATATGATGTGAAAGCTATGGATTTTTGTGTTATTTTTGCCATCATAAATTGAGTTAAATCATGAAAACATAATTTGAAAATTATAGAAGGCTCCAGATGAGTAGGGGTGTGTCATAGTTATTTTGTGTCTTTTGAACATACTATGCGGAAGTTATGAATTTTCAATCAAAATTTGTTACCATGAAGTGAATCAAACTATGGATGAATTATTCTTAAAAGCTAAAGCTAAAGCACAAGAGAACACAAAGAACATCCACACCAACAACTTAGACCAGAGTACTTACTACTAAATGATTGTTTTTAATATAGAAAGAGAATGCCTTTTACATTAAAGTAAACTATTGAAAGAACTTTTATTTTTAGAAGTAAAAAAGTTAGTATAAATACTCCTATAGATTTGTATATTCTCTTGTCAATCTTCATTTGTGAACCAATTTACTCCATCATTAGTCTTTGCAATAATTTCATACCATAAAATTTGCATGCTTATTTTATTGTTGTCACATACTTACAATGGATCTTGCTATGTCTGATGAGTTGACGACCTTGCAAATTTCAATGATTTTGATGAGCCTTTAGAGGATGATTTTGCAAATCAATTTCCTGAGCTCACAGATGAAGAAGAAGAACCTTACATATTTGAAAAAGATGGTAGGATTTATCCATTTTCTTATGCATCAACTACTTATTATGCATTCCCGCAAGAAGTATATTCATATATGGTGCAATGTTAGTAAAACAATTCATTCTAGTCTACGTCACAAGAAAAAGACATTTCAATATACTAGTTTTCATGAGGTACATGCACAAGTCCGACAAGCTTTCAATTCCGTCCCCTTTCTACGTCGGACTTGTACACTAAATAGTGAAATTAGGTTGCCTTCCTCCAAGAAAGTGACTATAAAAGCCATCAAAGTCAAAAAATATTTCTACAAATACTTCTATTTGTGCACATGGAAGTTCATGAGTTCCAAATACACCAATTACTAATTTAAAAGTAGGATATTTTTGTACATTAGCGATAAATATTTAAATAGTGTGGCATGTCGAGAAATTAGTGAGGGGCAACCTAATTTCACTATTCAGTGTAGTCATAAACTGTGAAGCGCTTTCCAACTGAGGAAAATGACTGGTCTTCATCATGTAAAAGGAGTTGCAGCAGCAACAGATTGCCAGCACTGTTCTCTTTGTCATGTTAGGAGCCACTATGTCTGCATGTACTGTACTGTTCAGTAGTTCTTCCCCTGCAGTACAAAAAGCCTTCACTGGGACCCAATCTTTTGACCAACTTTTGGTGGCAAAATAAGAGAAAGACAGCGATGTTCTAAAAAGGGTAGCAAGTGCAATTCCGCAAGAGTTATTTAAATAAGAGAAAGACAGCGATGTTCTAAAAAGGGTAGCAAGTGCAATTCCGCAAGAGTTTCCGTTAGCACATGACCTCGTTTATCTTCGGGAAGTGCTAAAACTCTCTACCTTGCAGTTCTTGTTTRTACAAAAGAGTTGRCCAATAAGTAATGGTGTGTCACCCCTCTTTTGCCCCTCATTTTGAACACATCACAATTCTTCTTTCTATATTGCATACAATTATTTCCCAACTTTGAACTTCCTCAGCATGACAACTCATAATTGCARGCAATCAAGTAACATTGGACTGGTTTCGTCTACAAATTGGTCCCACCCTTGCAAACTCTGAGCCAAACTGAAGGCCAAAAGTTTTCTAGCACCTCAAGGGTTGCTATAAACATTCGGTCCCTTGTTTTCTACAGGTTGCCTTTATCCAAAGTCAACCACTTGGAAGATAACTTCAATTCCACTGGTTATGTGCCTTCAAAGTGAGGTTCAACAGAGGGGTTTGGGGTTCCGAAATGAACCCTAAACCCATTAAATGGAGTATAGGCACAAACCATTATTTTTAGAACGACTCTAATGCCTTCATATCTACAATTGGCATTTTGAAAGCTAGCTGAGCAAAAGGCTGCAATTAGAAGAGCCTCCATAGCCATTTCCAMTAGATATCAAAACAAAAAGGATAATGAATAAACCATGTACCTCCAGAGATTGTGTTCGCTATTCAATACATGATGAGCCCACCTCTCCAAAACCCTGAAACAATCGTAGAGTGGTTAGAGTAGGAAAATCAGATACAGTGCCGTAACAATGATAGCGCCAAAAAGTTCTAGTTTGAAGATAACGGCACGAAGTGACATAGACAAACCTTGCATGATCTGAACCTTGCAGATGAGTTGCAGCTAATGTTGCGGCATCAATCCAGCGCCCTGCATCTTGCAACTGGGATAGACATACACCGTTAACAAATTAAAGGTGAGCATGTCCTCTATAATCAGTCAGACATCTAGAAGAATCTCAGGTCAGAAAACGCAAGTGCTGAAATCGCCACCTAGCCAGGTTTTTAAATTTTATTTTGTTTTTTAGGACTTACTACTTTCCTTTGATACGCAAGCAAGTCGTTGAGGATATTGACGATGCCGGAATGCAGTAGCACTATGCAATTTAGAAGATAAACTCACAGAAGCTTGACACATACCTGAGAACACGCTTCCTGGTAYCGACCAACCGCGCAAAGAAGATGCGTTCCTGATAACGAATCATCTGTTCCTACCATGTTTGCAGCAACCACCTGCAAAAGAAGAATAGWTTTTTTACCTTTGTGCTTCTTGGCAACTGTTGTCACTGAAAACTGTCAGCAGTTTCATTAGCATTCCAAACGAGTAAATTAGTTAAAGTTTTTGTATCAAGGAGTTGGATGTCTCACCTTGACAGCCAGTTCGTGGAGGCCTGTTGATACAGCTGAGGCAAGAGATACAGCTCTCAAGGCATCCATGTAGAACAGAGGATTGTCTGGAGGCGTAGCCAGCAACAATGTCACCGCAGACTCAAAATCTCCAATTGCAATCAACCTACAGTGAAAATCCCACCATGAAATGCAAGCATCCAAACAAAACTTTGTTGATCACTAGGCAGTGCATCACTAGAGAAAATCACTCTAGCAAGCACGTTCAAACTTACTCAATCGCTTATCTCGTTACGTCACCAACGATGTTAGACCACAATATGAGCTAAGGACATCTTCCTTCTCTGGATAGAGAGTCGGTCAATTCCTCTCCAAACCGACATTCTGTTTCTATGTATTAAGCTCTGTATCCCTACGAGGAACTTCATCTTCTCTCAATTTAAAAGAACTGAGCTACTGCAAGATAGCAAACAGAGAGCAAGGTTGTGAGCGCTACTCATGCACTCGTCTTTGAGTGGCTTCCGTTCCTGTGAACTTCTCGTGCCAGCCAATCCGCTCCCGTGCAACTGACCGAACTACGGACTGCTCAGAAGGAATGGTATCTATGCAACCATATGCCTGCGTCCACATTCAATCACGTGCATGATTCAGGAAATAAAAACTTCTCATGAGCATTGCAGATAGGTTGAAAATTAGACCGTGCGGAGTAGATCACAGTGAGAAACTAAAACAGTGGCATCCCATTCGACCACTGTAACGGCCTCATGCAGGCGCAACAAAATGGTCTGACAAATCAGAAAGGCAACGTAGGCCAGTCATCAGTCCAACATAGTGAACAAAAACTGAAGCTCCTTACCAGCTTAAAAGGAGCATCAGGCAAAGCACCCTCTGGAGAATATGGTGTAGCAACTTTAGAATTAATGAATGTCATTCCACGATCCAATGGCTTGTTAGCTTGAACTTCGGAGGTGTAAATATCATTGCCATCTGATTCCTCAGATGTTGGTTCTGTTGYAGTGGACTTCTTGTTTCTTCCGTTTGTTCCCCAGAATGCAGTCGGTCCGGCACAACCATAACTAAGTAGTGCAAGCGCTCGAGGAAGCTGAAGCCAAAATAGAGCTTCAGAGTATTCTCCAAATTGTGCGGCTGCAAAGGCACACCTTRTCGCAACACTTTGCTTGCATATAGYTGTATACTGTTCTCTTCTCTCCTCATCCAGCAAACGACCTACCAAATTGCACACACGAGACTCAGCACTAAGTTCTGCGCAACATCCCAACACCGTAKTTCCAATTTTCAAGCCAAATGATGAATTTACGCATATTATGAAGCTCAACTGCCTTACCAGCTCTTCGGTATGGTTCCAAGACTTTCAACAAAACTTCGGCGAAAACAGTCTCTCCCATGATAGGATTCTGAGGCGTGAGGAGGTGGTGTCGCAAGTCCCCGCCGCGGCTTGGAGTTCTTTGAAGAAGTCCTCCTTCARCTGCTAATGTAAACCAGGAAGGCTGCACTCCTTGCTGGAGTACAACACGCAAAGACTGCACCAACATTGCAGAAGAACCACCTTAGAAATCAAAAATAGCAAGTGACGATTTCTCTGATACACTACATGCGGCCKCAAGGTCACGCCAATCCGTAGAATCAAAATGACATTATAATGGAGATACTTCTGAAGACAATTCTCATTGAGATGAAAATCATGGATAGAAGGAGGGGGTCGGCATACATGTCTAACACATTGTAATAATCCACTACTAAAAYTAACAGATCGTACCAAAGCATGTGGAGGGGGGAGCAAGGCTGCAGTACACAAGGGCATYGGTCGGTAGCGTTGCCATTGCGTCGGCTTTGCCAGCTGACCAGATTTTCCGCCAGAAACACTACACCAGGCATCTTTTCGTCAGTTTGAAAATCSAACAACAAAAATTTAGAGATAAGAAATAATCTACGAATCCGGGATGTTAAGTAGGAACTTTCTACCGAACAGGATATCTCGTCAAGAATAGAAAGTGTTGCATCTCACTTCCGGAAGAGTTCAGCCAGATGGTAGAAAYAAAATGCAAAGGACCACCATAAATTGAGGTTAATAAGGAATGTCATTATCTGATCGTAGGTTGCTTACTTCTGAACCTCCAGAAGGCGGAAACTACCATCTGCACCAGCTATACACAAGATCAAAGGCTCATTATTGTCTGGACGCAGCGGATACCAATCCAGTTCTAGCACCAGYACACCTCCAAGATGCGGCTGGACCAGTGTACAAGCTATTGGATCATGGGTATCCTGCATACAATGACCAAGTCTCAGCAACGATGACCACGTCTCAGCAACAATGACTCTTTCGATTCAGACCTAAGATGTGATGCAAATTCAATGAGAAAATGCCGAGTAGTTGTAAAGTCGAATGGAGACTTCTCTGAAGGTACATCCTAGAGAATAATCTTGCTGCTTCTTAAGATGTTACTGTGAAGTACTCACAAGGTCGTAGACAGCAAAACTGTGGTCGTTAAAAAGGACGGCTATGCGACCTCTTGTAGGATCTCCAATCCTCACAGGTGCGAATTTGATGCGRCGAACGGGCCCACGTCGGGTACTGAAAGATGATGATAACCCCGTCACTACATCCCACCATCTTATACTTCCTGTCCGGTCTCCCATAACCTGCATCCAGTCCATAGTTATTAATACAARCTAAACACTCAGAACTACCAATGTACGTTRACTGATGGCTGCTCATCCGCCAGGRTTAGAATCGGCCAATACGTGGTTTGAACTACCATTTGCTCAATACTGGAGCACTGGGAGTATTGAAGAACAGCGTCTTAACGAAACCCACAGTTTGTTTTATTTTGGAAACAAGTCAAATTATTCTTCAAATCCACCGATAAATTCAGAAGAGAATAAACCCGTATACGTGTTCAGTACGACGCAGCCTATGAAATACTCYMGGTAGAAGGGAAASCGGAAACATGCATAGGCAATTACCACATGAGGTGTACGGTAAGCCATTGCAGTTATCAGCACATCCGCGGAAACAAATGCCGCTGCAGGCCATTTGGGTCTGCAAACCATATCAAGAACTTCTGGGTAAGATTCCCGCTCGTATGATTCTGCTCGTAGAATTCAGCACCACAAAGCCATGCAGTACCATATTCCTTGTTATACACATACAAGTTTGAAGCATTGTAAATGCTCAGAAAAATTTAAGAGTCGGTAAAGATCTAAATGTGGCAAACAGAAAATAGGTCACCTATTAAATAATATCTTAACTGGAGCTGGGAAGATTTGAAAATTAAGCATGTTTGCAAGAATCTGGAGTTCCATGTTCGYTTTAGTTTCATAAGCAAACAACACAAGATCCTTATAACATGTCACTCCTATTTTGTAARAGTCAACCACGAACTGTTTCTGTAAAAATACAAACGTTACCTGAAGTCCCGAACTCGTCTACCCCGTAGCTCAAAGACTCCAAGAGAACCGTTTACCAAAGCAAATGCAAAACTTTCAGCATTTTCAGCCTCTTGTGAATCTGCTCCAGAAAAACCACAACCCTCWTAAAAGAATGCGTCTCAAACAAGAGGCTGAATACTCTGTAACAATCATCTGGTCTATCATCAACACATTAGCTTGTGCAAAGACATGTACAAACACAATGGATGCATCTGATGATTGTCAGAAGGTTAGGGTAAGTTACCTGCAGCAGGGTTTGAGGGAATAGTAGCAGCGGCAGCAGCAGCRGCAGCTGAGGCAATAGTGGGGCGCTCTTTCATAGTAGATGATTTTTTGGCCCAAGAGTTGGTTGCAGCAGCGGCTGCCTTGGGAGCTGGTGGAAGAGCCCACTCCATCACCGTAAATGGGAGAGCTAGAGACCTTATCTTCACACCCAAAAATGTATAATCAGCAACACTCTTCTATATAACCTCTCATGCTTGTATACGTGAGTTAAGAGTTTGTTGATACTCACCATCTGTGGGGTTCTTGTCATGGCCCACACCTCTGCAGGAGCCTCTTTGAACAAAATTAGAAGATATCTGTTKCATGCGTCACATTGGTTAGCTGTCTGGACAAGTCCGAAATGCGTACAAAAACTACAAATTGGTATTACACGGTGAATAAATTAAGCTAATGGTCTCGATCATAATATTCTGTCCTTTGCAACACAATTACAATAAAATACCCAACAATTCACAACAGATGAAGAAATAATAACATGAATACGCAGGGAATCAAGCAGAGCTTCAAATAGAGCCATGTCAGACTGTGGTTAAGAGCCATACAAGACTTGATTCTTAAAGCCCTTGAAACATACCGTCCAAAGTTCTATATCACATTGATCTTAATATCCGAATAGACTGTTTAAGTGAAAGCTAAATAAGACCTGCCAGACGGTGAGGTGCGGAGAGCACGCATYGGAGAGCGCTCTGGTTTTTGCATCAACCGAAAAAACTTGGTTTGGCCACTACGCACACATGTCACAACCACCCGGTTCACGAATCCGCCCCCTTTGCCTTTCACCTAGTGCACAAGTATGCCGCATCCACACTCTTTAAGCCGCAATCCTTTCATAATGAATCAAAACATTTAGTCTTTCTTGATAGGCGTACTCATCGGCCAGAACAGGYAGATAAGGCTGGCGGAATATATAAAAGAACAAAACCAGTCGATTTATAATTAAATAGATTGGAAGCCATTCAGTATCACAATGAAAATCGCCAGCTGATGAAAAATWAATAAGCACTAATGCATCACAAGCTAGAGGAAATTGTAGAACCTCAACGTAGGAAAATGAGACAAGTCGTGTATTCCCAAGCCAGCGTACACCACGAACAGTCTGATTATTGTGCACAGCAAATGACGCAGTTATTGCATTTGCAGCTGTATCTACAATCTCCAGATTCCCTCCCTGACAGGCTAATGCCACCAAGGGAACTGACACAGCCCCTGCATTGCTTCCTTCTGTCCCTGAATCACACTCCATTGGATTCAAACAGAGAAATAGGAAAGTCTTTTCCTAGAAATCAAATTGCAACAAACTTCACAATAAGAAAAGGCCACTTGACATCCCATCGGAGGCAGCGAACAAGGACCAGTTGAGTACACTGAACTTTGCCTAAAACATTCTGTACAATAGCTCGAAATGTTTCCATAGGTATAACTGTCTCATACCAGGGCTGATGGCAAGAAGTGAGGGCATTGGGACAGCTAGAGTGGTTACAGCAGATGAAAGAAGATGTAATTGTCCTGTCAAATACAGCTGTTGACAAACAAGACACCATAAACTCTTTAGAAGGCAGTAAGATCAAAAACAGAAACGCAAGAAGGTACAATAATAATTTTCTTTACAACAACATAGGCAAGAATGAAGRTATATTCCTTCCCAACTTGGAAGCAATTAAACAGACCTTRAAAATTCTATCAGAATTCGAGCCATTTGAAGAAGCGTGCARAAGTTCCCCACTTGTATTCGATTCTCCTGAATTCAGATTCATCCCGTTTGACGATGCAGACGCACTTTCAGAGCCCTCTTCATTGATGACCCAGCGCCAAAGRCGACCATCATCAGTGATAGATAAGACCGTTGCTTCTAAGGGAGAAGGAACCTTAGTTTCAAAGTGATGGTCCTTTTGTGACAAAGTACTTGGGACAGGGATGTATTCCGAAGCTGAATTAACATGCARACCACCAGAATGGTCACCGTCCAAGGATACCTCCACCTGAAGTTGTAGTGGGCAATGTACTACGGCCAGCACAATCGGGGCTGGAACAGGGGACCCAATGGATGGCATCAACGTACCCATATGGCACAACGAAAAGACCTGCTGATCCCTACAGTAGAATCCCACAAAATCCATCGTCATTAAGGCAACCAAAACACAAACGTTGTTACGGATCTTACACCAAAGACTACTTACACCAGAGACCATTATCTTAGCATAATGTACGGTATACATAATTTATGTTCGAAATGAAGCTGATGTCGTCTCCCCAATGAAGTTAGCAGACTAATGTGCTGAACAGAATCAATTCGAACCAGGTGCTAAAAACGTACTCTTTTCTTCTCCAGGCGCTGGCTTTGCCATCCTGGTGGGCACAGTAAAGAACGTCACCATCGGTGCAAGCCAACAGATCAAGGAGCTTTGCACAACCGCGTGGCAAGGACGTTGAAGCCAGTTGCATGCCGAAGGCCAAGTCAAAAACCACAATCTCCCGGGGCATCATAACATACAGCAGCCCTCGTCTTGTCCTGGAGTACAAACACCGGACAACAATCCCAGGTGCCGATGCTAGAGCAGGCGCTCCAGATGACGAGGAAGACCCGTCTTTAGCTTTTTCAACCACTGTCAATTTCTCATCTTGTCCAGGAATTGTATACTGCTTGGTCAGTATATCTGATTCTGAAACCCCTCCAACTAGAATAGACAGAAGCAAACCACGAAGTCCCACAAGTGAAAACTGCCGGGAATCGAAGGGATCGGCCCTCACACAGCCAAGAAGCTCACCACCTGAATCGAAGCGCCATACACAACGACCTGTAGAGGGGTCCCATATATTTAGAGATGTAGGACCATGAATCACCGCGAGTARCCATGGCTGCCCATAGACCCAGCAGAGATCTTGGATACCTCGTCTTCCCTTCTCTGCRTCAACCTCTAGCCATGAACACACGTCTCCTGACGCAACATCCCAAATGGCGACACGACCCTGTCGATCCCCCACCGCTAACTGCAAATGAGCAGTGGAGAAATCCTGCGCTGCAAGGTCACGAGGAATCCCCTCTGGAGTCCATTGCACAGCRGTCACGAAAGGAGAGGGTTGCAAGGCAGCATTCTTCAGGGCGGGCATCGGCAAAACCGCCACGAGCTGCATGGACCGGGGCTCCATCACAACCACGCTGCTGCCTGCACCGTAAGCCACCAGCCCGTGTGGGCTGCAATGCACAGCTCCCCCATTCTCTTTGCTCGGAGGGGGAGACAACACCCACCCCACTCCCGTTCCCACCCCCGCCATCCTCAAGACCTCTTCTGCTTTGGATGTTGCACTGGGTACTCATCCAAAGGGACTGATCACAACAGGAGCTCACAATGCCATTGATTTTTCATGCAGCGGCTCAGTTTTGGCTCCCTGCATGGTATAATCCATTTCATCTCTTTATCAACACACGAGGACAGAAACAAGGGAATGCTTCACCCTGACGGCAAACGCAATGCACTTGAGATACAGAAGAATGCAGTCTTAATCACATAAAAGTATACTCAAACGTCTTAATTACGAAATTCTCTAGAAATTCTAGAATAACCTGAACACTTGACAGAACTTCAAACTATGCCATATTCAAAAAGTCGGGTCCGCAGCTGTAAGATCAAAGAGGTTTGGGGGTATATCCAAACTGACCTAGAAAAGACCTGTTCACTATTTCTACGGCTACGAAACATCGTGCCTTGGCAAATATACCCAGCTCCACCTCATTGTAACAATGGCATCATATCTTTGACCTTTGTATAGCGATCGGCACCAAAGCTTAAGTCATACAACATATGGCGAAGATRCTCACTAGCAATTTAAGAGTGGCASCWGTCCCTACGACAAGCATTGCTAATATTTGTATCAGGTCCTTGTTCTACATAATCGAATTGGTCCAACCTCTTTCAACTTACAATTCCCGCTGACCTGTTTCCGACTCTATTTACCGAGTGTCCCTCCATTAATCACCAGATCCAAACTGAGCAAAATCGGRGGTAACTCACCTTCGCCTTCTTAAAGTCGCCAAAATCCAAAGTAAATCGCCTCGCGMCTCGAGCCAATTGATGAATGCAGCTACCKTAGCTCAACTTATTCAGCAAGCATTGGCCAAGGCAAAGCTCCCGAAGGAAACCCAAAACCCTCGATCTTCACCTCTAACTCTGAAGTACCCTAAATGMCCCAAAATCGTCACACACCTCGGACCTTCGAGCTCCAAACTCCAACTCCAGCTACCCCCTGAAACGCCCAACACCTGTCCAGGACCGCAACCAAACCTCCGACAATGCAAAAAAMTCCTTAAAACACCAATTCGTCAATCCTACGCAATCTTCGAGGAATCCGGCAAAAAATCCCGACAACCTCTGAGGTCACTTAGCGGAGACTCAAACGCGCTAACTCATCCCGCCCTCTGATGACAGCGACTTGCAGGAACCCAGATCCACTCCAAAAAATATTCAAACAAGCTAGCATCATCACGTGGTCAGCACTCAGAAGGGGACCCTCCTGAAGCTTCCCCGGAAGAGAGCCAAGCGAAAGCTTCCTTGCAGTAGCAGCCCATGCAGCTGCTTTAGCCYGAACTGAACCTTCCTATTGCWAAATCTAGGGCTTTTGAAGAGGCCAGGAGATATGGAACCCTTTCAATCATGCATCCACAGCGAGAACGGAGTGCAGAGGCTGCGACCTACTTTTGTAGCGTTGCCTACATGGACTTTCTCCACGTCTTCGATCCTTGCCATAGCAGCTTGCTTATTCTATGGTGCACACGAATGAATGTTTGTTCAACTGTTCACAGCGTTTGCAGACAATGCTCGCAAATCTTCATGGCACCTCCATTCAACCATTCAATTCTTTAATGATGAAGAATAATATTATTTTTATTCCCATACTCGTTTCTGGAGTTGACCTTGGAACAGTACTTGCCGTGAATAGAAGGCTAGCAGATTTCAATCGCCGGTAAGTTAGCTCTATCAAGGCGAAAAGAGCGTTAAGAGTAGCAACCCTAAGTAAAAGTGGAAGTCATTTTTTTGATGGATTGAGCGATTGACTCAGTCATTGTGAAGGCAGTCGGTCCGGAAATTAGGCATGAGTTACGCATTGACGAATTTGCAACGACTTTTCAGACATTTCGAAACAATTTCTGAATTGTGTCGTATGCGTGAAGCGTCATCTTCCAGCCCGCATTATTGCTCTGAGAGCTTTTGGACCAGCGTCTGATTGTCATGGAAGCTTGAGTCGCCTTGCAAGCTCCTCACACGTAATTGGGAGAAGCGGATCGGAAGACGTTGTCAGATCTCATGCTCCAGTTAACGCCTACAATAGTCGTAAACGACGGGGGGGAGCATGCGCAGCCTTCACATACGAGCAGTAACACCAGACAACAACTATGTATGATCTCGTAAGATTCTGGTCTAACATCGACATGCAAAATGGCCAATAACGAAACAGAATTGTCCAGTTGGTCTGAATTCCAGCGGTATCGATTCATCCAAGTGCTCCTGACCTGGGCTGGATATGATAACAACCACGACGCTAGCGCTACACAGGACAAAACAGATTCAGCTCTCAGCTTCGCAATCATAAAATCAAAGCTTCTTGCTCGTGCCCCTTCACGAGTAATTACAAAATGCTCCTAAAGTTGAACAATTCTACCAGGAATAATCAAATCTTAAATCGGTCGTGTCCTTAGCAATTATTTCACACTCTGGTCAAGAGCACGGGGATGGAATCGCCAGAGATCGAGAGCTGTAACCCTAGTTCGCCGATCAGGGATATCCAGTGGAATGCTGAAGTTGAGAAATTCGACCAAGAATGCGCAACCCATGAATCAGCCGTGTCCTGGTCAAATTTTGTGTCCTCGGGTGAAGAAAAGTATCGGCGAAGAGGGACATCGACGCAAACGTCTATCGAGAGGAGAAACCCTAACTTGCCGACTAGCGATGTTTGCAGCAAGCCTGCAACGACGATGTTCCTCGCAAAAATTGTTGAATTTTGAGGCACCATTGAGAAGAGTTCCGTGCTCTATGATAATTAGGGTTGGAATTCCTTGCCGAAAAGTTAACTTCGTCGGCGTCCTCCTTCGTCGTCGTCGTGCTCCGTCGACTTTGCGCCTTGTCGCCCACCATCCGTAACCTAAGCTCCAAGCTTCGGTTTCGCCATTGCGGAGTAACTTGGATTGTGCCTGCTCTGAGTGGGTGGCCAGCCTTTTATTTCACCAGGTGATGATCCACCGCGTGTCTCGATTTCCGATTTGAGTTTTATCAGCTTCAGTTTTTTCTGCTGTGAGTTGGATCTTGCGGCTTTCATGGTCGTTGAATTGTTGCTGTCGTGAGCGGGGATTGTCTCTAGAAATTGAGACTGCAAGAGTGAAGTGGTGCTGTTTTCYTASGAACTGTTGTGATTGAATATTTATAGGGTTTAGGGTTTAGCGTTTGTKKATWRTCAGGGGTGTCAATTAGGGTTAGTGTTCATGGTATAATGACTATTCGTCTTTTTTTTCCTGTTCTGTATGTTTTAGGCWGTAWTTTTGAAGATTCGAGAGTCTATTCCTAAACTTTGGTGGTGGATTTTTGAAGGTATCGTTGAGAGCCGCAATGCCGACTGTCAGCGTGGGCCGCGATCGCTTGTTCGCTGCCTTGGAGCAGACTTACAGTAAGCGTTACTCTGTATCTTGCATTTGACCTCTACGGTAATGCCTAGCTTAAGATATTCTAGTTACAATGAGCTCACATTTGCGTGTACGTTGGTGCAGCTGACCAAGAATTCGATGAGCTTTGCTTTGATTTCGGGATTGAACTCGACGATGTGGTATGCGGGCTGTCATTTTTAATGGCATTTGTTACTTTGAGATTTTGGTTTAGGGTTTAGGGTTGGATTCCGCAGACGATTTTGGATAGGGTGGTCAATTGTGATGTAATTTAAATTCGTGCAGACCACTGAGAAGGAGTTGATACGTAAGGAGAAGCATGTGGATGAGGAGGCAAGTGCAGATGAGGAGGTCATTTACAAGATCGATGTGCCTGCTAACCGGTATGTAGTGTTACCCTTGCTGCCTTCATCGAAAGATTTATTTTGGAGAAAATTCAGGGGATTGTCTTAAGGTCTCTAATTGCAGGGATTTGGAGGCACTGACGAGCCCTCGGAAGCCTCATGTAGAATTTTGGTGTTTGTATGCAGTTATGACTTGCTGTGCTTGGAAGGCTTGGCGAAGTCATTGAGAGTATTCACTTTGAAAGATCCTATTCCTACTTTCCGCTTGTCTGATATTCCAAGAAACTCAGTACAGAGGATGGTCGTGAAATCAGAGGTATGCAATAATCTATTCCATCATATGAAAGTCTACACTAAATCACAGTAGCCGGCCAGCGTAATTCTGAAAGTTCTGCTATCATGAGGTCTATTCTCTGCTTCTTGGAGTTATTATAAGTCCTGGGGATGATGATGTCACAGACGTGAATGTGCAGACTTCGTTAATTAGACCGCATATTGTGTGCGCTGTGCTTCGGGGAGTTAYTTTCGACGAAGCGCGTTACAACAGTTTCATCGACCTCCAAGACAAGCTTCATCAAAATGTGTGCAGGTGGGTTTACTTTTCGCTATTTCCAATTAGCCACTCATTCTTTGTTGGCGTGAGGTCAATCAACCATCGGTTCTGATGCCTGAGCAATAGCGTCGTGAAACATTGTGTACAGCGTTTTCAATGTACTTCCCGTATATTTGGGCCAATGAGATTGGATGTGGCGATCCCTCTGCTACTGATGACTTTCAATCTGTAACTCAAAGACGTGTATCATCTTGGTTGCATGTAGGAGGAGGACTTTGGTTGCAATTGGAACCCATGACCTTGATACTCTTCAAGGTCCTTTCACTTATGAGGTGCGGTCTCGTTTCGGTTTGAATAAGTTCCCTTTTCGCTGTCGCGTTTTTGTGCAACATAGCAGGCGTCCTAGTACATGGGAGTGATTTTTCAACTTAAATTCAGCGATCACTTAGTCCTGGGTACGCATCGCATGGCGTAGTTCTCCATGATATTTAAGAGGATATGGGCTTGCTCACTTGGATAATTTTAGACTGAATGCTTTGACATGTATTTGTGCAGGCTCTACCACCAGCCGATATCAAATTTGTTCCTCTGAAGCAGGTGGACTTGTTTTTACATCCAGATGTTGATAAACATGCAAAAATCGGAGGTCCATGCTAATCCTTGGTTAGATTTATGGTATTTTACAATAAGCTTAATGAATTAGTGTATCCCCTGCATTCTCACGTTGGCTTTGTGTATCTGCAGACAAAAGAATTCAATGGTGTAGAGTTGATGGAGTTCTACAAGGTGACTCCAGCGTGACTAATCGTAGTTTTTATTTTGGTTTGAGTCTAGAGATTGGGATTTATAATGAAGATTGCAGTTGCTGGAAACTCTATCAAGAATGGACGAGGATTTGGATTTGTTGGCTCTCGGAGTTTATCTGAAGCAACAGAAACACTCTGCAAGACGTGAATTGATGTGTTGTGCTGTCTTTACAGTCGGACATAAAATTGAAGAAGTTTTTGCCCATCATTGAAGGCTCTCCCGTGTATCCTGTAATCTACGACAGCAAGAGGTAATTAAATGAGGTTCTTTTTTAARTGTTGCAGGTATCGGAATTGACCGTAGCGCTCCTTGTCTGATGAACGAGATTTTGCAAGAATAATATTTGGTATTGTAGTTTTCATGATCTTTTACTTCCCAGGTAGAAGCAATCAGAGTTGTTTCTTATATGAAGAGACTGAGTTTCTATTTGGCTGTGATTCACCAGGAGAGTTTTGTCCTTACCCCCAATTATCAATGGAGCACACTCAGCAATTTCCCTGAAGACAAAGAATGTTTTTATCGAGTGCACAGCCACGGATTTGACTAAGGCAAAAATTGTGCTCAATACTATGGTATGCTCTTGGGTTGCTTTGGCCTTTTGTACTTCTGTGAAATTCAGACCTTGCTTTTCTAGTTTTRAATGAGCAGGTCCTGATGAAACCGTGTTTTTGCGTTGGTGCTATGTGGGAAAGGTTACTATGTTCTCGCAGTACAGCAATCCCCAGTTTGAAGTGGAACCTGTGGAGGTGATCACAGCCGATGGAAAGTCCAAGCTTTACCCAGATCTGTCACTTCGTAATCTCGAAGTTGACGTAAATTATATCAATCGGACTATCGGAACCTCATTGACTGCAAAAGAGGTGAGAAAATTAGATCATCACACAAATATTACTTCCAACAATCCCTATTCAATTACCGATCGTAAGATTCTTCTTGAAGGATGAAGCAGTAATSAAATGGATTTAATGTTTCACTAGTTTAACTAATGCTGCGGTTCAGCATTTTGGATGCAATAAGGTCTGCAACCCAGTCGATGTAACATCGATGGATGCGTAGCTGTGATCCAAGAGGTTACGTGCAAGAGTTTGTGACATAATGAGCTTGGTGAGACATGTACTATATTGTTTTGTGGTAGGTTGCAAAGTTGTTGAACAAGATGCAGCTGCAAACAGAGGTGCAATCTCAGACAAAATTTCGAGTATCTGCTCCGCCCACAAGGAGTGACGTTCTGCACGCTTGTGATATTGCCGAGGTCAGCATTGTTTTCCGGATCAAATTGTTTGCATTATGTTGTTTAGCTGTTTTGGAGCGAATGAGGTACTGAAGGTGTCGCGCTTTCAGGACGTTGCAATAGCGTATGGTTACAATAACATCACAAGGACAGTGCCGCAGTCACACACTCAAGGCAGAGAACAGCCGTTGAATCACTTCACCGACTTGATAAGACAAGAGGTACGAGTCTTTTCCCGTGTTATATCTCGTATGTCTGAGGGGCCTCCAACATTGAAGTATGTGCTCGTTTAAGAGGACGTATCATTCTTTGAATATGGTCAGATTTGTGGTTGGTACTCATGTATTCATCTTAAGATGCTGCGGATGGTGTTACTGTTTCAGGTTGCAATGGCAGGATTCACTGAGGTAGTAACCTGGATTTTGTGCTCTCTTGAAGAGAATTTTAAGATGGTGAATCGTAAAGACGATGGAAATACAGCTGTAATCATTGGCAACCCAAGGTCGGCTGATTTTGAGGTGACTACTGTTGACCTCATATATGTGTGTGGACAAACTTGCACATTGGTATTTTTAGAAAAATATGTACTCTAGTAACACCAAATCCAATTCCAAGATAGAACAAGTGAACAACAACCTGATGTAGTATCTCCATAAAGTAAAAGAACTTTCATCCAAGCAGTACTTAGGACGAAGAAACTTTAGTTTCATTCTGTTCATCGTCCAGAAAGTGGACGTCGGAGCGTTGCAATGTTAAAGTGACTCCTTGGAAGACACTCGTAGTAAAGGTCAAACAGCTTGAGTGTACTATAAGCGCAGCCCCACAACAACACGGGGAAGCAATGCTGCAAACCGTTGACAAGGAAGATCAATGATACAGAATGTTTATAGAATGTTTATAGTGTTGCTTCCCGGTGTTGCTGTGGGGCTACTCTAAGACAAGTGTGAGCAGCAGTCAATACTAAATACTAAAACATTGGTGCAAGTGGCAAGATATTCCAGCATGTCACTGCAGAAAGGGCGAGTTGAGATAAGTGAGAACTTTTCGAGCTTGTCCGTTATCCCCCATAAAACACCCTGTTTTTACGTACAAATATTTTTATCACTTTTGTTTCAACCTTTCACATGTGAACTCCAACCAATTGACGCCTTCTATTCCACAAGAATATTATAACTTATGTCGTAAATCTTGAAGCTCTTTTATAACAGAAGAGACCCTTTTTTATACCCAGTCTCTTGTGGAGAAAAAAAAACGAAGCTTGCTACAGTAGCATCATTATTAATAATGGTATTTAGTGTTGACAACACTAATTACGAAGCACAACACTAAATGCCAACAATAATGTTAGTGTTACAACACTAAATGTCAACATAGACACTATTTGTCAACTATTGGATAAATTTTTTTTTACTTTTTTTTTACAAAATTACATTTAGTGTTACGTATTATTTCATCAAATTCCAATGAAAAAATATAAACCTAAATATATGAATTAAGGGGTGGTGRACACAACTACTTGAAATTTAGAGTGGATGTGGTAAAAGTTCAAGTAACACTATTAGTAACATAACACTAAATACCATTATAAGTGYAGCTCTCAACTACAGAGATTTCTTCCCTTAAAATATAACCCATAATGATTTCGAAAAGGGAGGAACCTTCAGTCTACGCCCGCGGCATGCGAGAAAGCGCTCCCTACCCTGGGTTGCAAGTTAAGCTTTCGTCGTCACAASGAGAGCGCGGCCTGCAGCCCTTGTGCAGGTGACGGAGGACGACCGCAGGTTTCTCACCCTCCGGGATTCCAAAAGGGAAAATCGAGGTTATCAACAATCTTCGAGGAATTCACTTGCAATTGCAATCACTAATTAAAACGGCAGAGTTCCAATTGAAATTGAAAGTGGTATCGATCTCCTTTTAATTGTCAATTGCGATGGATGGATGGATGGATCGATCGATCAACTAGCTAGCTTGCGTAAGTCCCTGCAATTTGCAATAGATGCTGGTGAAGCTCCTTGGGAACAGAAAGAAAAGGAGAATGGCCCGAATCGATTGTTCGAACTTCCTGAGGACGGTTGCGCGAAATGAAGAGGTCTTGGAACTTGGGTTGCAAGCACTTGTCCTGCGAGGTTTTCACGTAGACRCGCGGCACGGAGTCATAGCCTTTGGCTGTGAACGTTGTGGCATCGTCGCATACCATTGGCATAGGCTTCAACAGCATCACGCCCAACTGCACATCCTGTGGACACAACAGCAGCAGAAAAGTAAATTCGGGCCACAAAATTGCCGCGCTTGGAGCAAGACGTACAGACGCTCTAGCTGCAAATTGAAGGAACAAAAAGGGAACTCAAGAATGGGGCTCACCGTTGGGGAACAGGTGCTGAAATAAGCCCGTTTTGCAGCTTCTTCTTCCACCCAACCAGAGGTAGGCATTGTTCCCGCTCCATTCGCAAAATGGTATCTCACATCCTTTTTGGACTCGCTGAACACCTGAGTGGACAGACAGACGGAAATTAATAAAAGCTTTACTTTTTATGAATTATACTAGTCTCATATTGTTTCGATTATTACGTTTTAGAGTTGCTCTGGTTGACGAGAAAAATTTGAACCGTAGGTGAACAACCCTATTTCAAATTGCACAGTGCACTAGTTAGTACTTTTTCGCGTTGAACCAAAGTACGAGAGCAAATTTATAGGACCCCAATTGATWAGATGTCAAGCATAGCACACACTASCGTAGTATCCGTACTARTCTTCATTCTTAGAATKGACTCGCAATTGAAATTAGTTGAAGAGAATGTTCCCAGAAATGATTTCAGCTGACCTCCTCATAGACATCGCCGAGGGCCTGGTCGCTGCACAGCATGGGCGCCGCAATGTACACTGCAACGTGAACCTTGCCAGGGTACCTCTCTGAAGCTCGCGCTACCGACTGCCCTCCGTAACTGTGGCCCACTAGAATGACCTGCACAGAAAGGAAACGCGACGGAAGTTTTAGAAAASAAAGAAAGACAGGAATTGTGGTTTAAGAATTGTCATGGTGGACACTCGATCGAAGAACTGGACTTCCTACAATTCGAGGAGGTCATGCAGCAGGCGCGAATTCTTTACCTTTTCAGATTCTTGAAGAGATTCAAGGACGGTGTAGAGAGGCTGGTTGTAATGGTCGAAGGATTTCACGTCATCGGCGCGCACAGTGCTAATTCCCGCGCTTGTCAGATCCACCGCCGTCACKCGATGGCCAGCACTTTCCATCAAATGTTTGGTCTTGAACCAGCACCAGGCGCCATGCTGRTACCCGTGCACCAACACAAAATGCTTCCTTCCCATTCTTATTGATTACAATCAACCGAGAGAATTGAATCGACGACCTTGACAGAAGAGAGTGAACTGATGATGATGACGACGATGATGAAGAATTAACCAGAATCAAGCAAAACATGGGCGAACGAAGCTCCCTTGATCATTCGAGAAATATCGTAGAGCTCTAGCTTTGCCTGCGCGCTGGATTTACCATCACGTATACGAGGATCAGATCAGAGCTCGAAACTAAATACCACGCATCCTCCAGTCAGAGATTCAARAACCTCCTCCGAATCCTCCGAGAGCACTGTAAATACTCGTGATCTAATGTAGCAAGTACCACATTTGGAGACCCAAAATGCTCAACGAAGGAAGTAGAGCTAGAGACAACAGTGACCCTCTAGAGATCACTCACCGGGAGCTTCGTGTACACCAGTGAAGATGGGGACCCCGTGACGGCCGTGAGGTGTCTCACTGCTCCGATTTCCCTCCGACCTGTCAGTTTGCCACGTCCTCGGTTGGCCTTTAGATTGCGTGTGGGTGGAATCTGTGCGTTGGATGGGTGAGATCCAACGGTGGAGCGCGTTTAAGGAGTGTGGAGGGGGTGCTCCTCGTGACGGCCTGCCCCCTTTTSGGGGAGGGCAAGTGAGTGGAATAGTGGATCGGAAAGCGTCCAGGAAAGGAACGACTTTTGGGGGGTGGGGTGGGTTCGTGACAAGTGTCTATTTGGGGAAGGATCAATAGGGGTAGAGTCAGGGGTAGAGTCAGCTCTTTTTTGATTCTAGCGAATCTTAAGAATATATAATAAGGTAGGCACACCCAAAATCGACCCTGATCTAACTTAACTCCTAAAGGCCTAAGCTATTCCAACTTCCAAGGATGTTTTTCCCATCAAAAAGAGCTTGGGTTTATAGCTGTCCTCAATGAAGAAAATTTACTTTTTTTTCAAAAACTGATCATATAGATGTTTAGAGAGCTTGCTTAATAGTCTATATTGCAATTTTGAGTTTGAAATTGTAAAGGAGTTGTGAGATTATAACAAAAAAAAATGTGTGTTTTCTATTTTTAGTATGCTATCCTTCACCTCAATGTTTTAGAAATTTGCAAATAAAAGTCTTTTGGGATTGGAGTACAATCCCAAAAAACAAGTACAATTACAAATAGTGCTAGCACACTAAAATGCACTTTCAAAAAACTTAATTTCACATCAAAAGCTATCAAATTCATTATACAATCAACCTTGAAATTGTTGTAATGCAATTTTATTTTATGAATAGTGGTCACAAATAACTCCAAATCAACACTTGAATATTTAAATTTTCAATGGTAAAAATCATGAAAACACTTTTTTCTTTCTATTGGGACCATTTTCAAAGCAAATGGATTTGTATAATTTTGTAGATCTCAAATCAAGTATAATTGGCAAGCTTTACTCTTCAATAATGGTACATATATGTGTTTGAAGACCTCTTTAAAATCCAATATTCACTTTTTTCAGTGAAAAATGAAAGACTCCAATAGTTGACCTTCAAAATTGCCCGAATTTGTTTTCTATATGAGTGTAAGAATTTAATTGCCCATGCCAAAATGAGCCTAAGATTTCAAATCGACCATATATTGTTGCCCAGGCAGTTAGGAGTTATTCCTCATAGGACGGATTGATAACCATGGAAATTGTCTATTTTGATGCCGTGGGAATCACTAAACTCAATAGTGAAATTAGATTGCTCGTCACTAATTTCTCGACATTCTAGTCTATATAAGTATTTATAGTTATTGTACAAAAATGCACTACTTTTGAGCTAGTTATCAGTGTAGTTGGAACCTTCGTCACTTCGTATGTACAAATGGAAGTATTTGTAGAAATATTTGTACTATGATTGCTTGTAGAGTAATCTTCTAAAGATAAGGCAGACTAATTGTAAAAGCAACCTAATTTCACTATTTAGTGTACACTGAAGAATGGTATTAATGGGACCCATACTAATTAATTGATATTCCACTGAACAGGGGTACTGTTCAGTGTAGTTTAACCCTTAAAGGACAGATTGGAATCAATAGTTTAAAATAATCCTAAGGTACTCATTGGAATTCATGGTATTATAGAAGATCTCCCCTTTCCACATTATATTCCACATTATTATAATTCTACAAGATGAATATTTGCACTTCTATTCTACAGTAATTGATTTTTTGTATTCCATCAAACGCAAAATGTCTGCCTCTACGGTTAAGAGTTAAAAGCGCCATCTTCAGACTTTGTGCATGTCAATAATCAATTATGTATCTATGTGAAAGAAAAAAACACTTTTAGAACCAAACTTTGACCTTTTATAACTTCTTGCATATTGTTTCCAAATGTCACATTTTTTGGTGCATTGGAACTTCTTTTCACTTGCCAACGATACGGTATGAAAATCTGACCAGCCTTATTTTGATAACTAGGCACAATGTCAATTTGTGGCGGCATTGGGTGTACCCACCTTAAGGTGAAAACCAAGGTTTGTTTTTGAGGGGGGTCTTTTTGGTGCCAGATTGCACCAAGAAAAAAATAGTTTGCCTAAAAGATGGCAAGAAACCATGAAGCTTTTTTTGCTTGGAAACGTCAAATCCATAACACAATCTTTGATGAAATCACCAAATTGTGGATGAAAATAGAATTATGGCCATGTGATATGTATTAATGTAATATTTTCTGTCCAATATGTGTGAATGTTGATAATTTGGAACTCCGTTATATTATTTTATGATGTCACTGTGGCACTTCATAAAAAATGTAATAAAAATTTTAAAAAATCGTGCAAACACACATAATTGTCACAATAACTGGAGTACCCTACGTGTAAATTAGTTTTGTAAATAATTAGAGAAAATTTGGAAGATATATAAAATTTTAAAAATTGTGCAACTATTTTTGAAAATCTAAAGATGTTTCATTGTTCTATGTTGATTCTGGATATTGAAATGAGAAAATTTAGAAAAATGAAAAACATTCATGCATGAATAGAAAAACAAATTGATCCAAAATTAAAAGTGTCTAAAATTTAGGGAGAGCAAAGTGTCAAAAGCCAAGAAATCTAAATCGAGTTGCTGAATTAACGTGAACGTACAATAATAAGCAATTTAGTGTAGTTGGAGGCCCCTGTTTCAAAAACAAATATAAATAAATAAAAAATTTATATAGTATTAGCAATTGAAAATTATGAATTTATATCCAAAAATAGAAGTTTTGGATAAGACTTGTAATTACTGGGAATTTTCTATGTAGAAGATACTTTGGCCTTTGAAAGGCCATCACGTATAGCTTGGGTTATTACATTGAAATCTAGATAATCAATAGTCCACCAATTGCAGTTGTTGATAGAGATGGTTTGATTGCACTTTGGTGGACACTTTCAATGGAAGTCTACTTTTCAAGTTGAATGGATATACAAACAATTTTGGACATTTTCACCTTAAGTATATTGCCCAAATAGTAGGGTGGTGCTAAGTTTGAAATCTTAGGTTTTTCTTCTTGATTTGCCGAAATAGTACTGATGGAGTCTCATGAGCTTTGATGGACGAATTCATAGATGGATAAACTAGTTCATGATGAAATGTGCATTGGTATGTAATCAAAGATTTATTGGTGACAGATATTTCCAAATGCTGGWTTTATGYAATGGRGTTCATGARAAATTATACTTTGTTAGTATTCTAAATATGAGTTCATATTTTATCCAATCTTGATCTTCTTGCATAAACCCAAAAGTTTGAGGGCCCWCTTGATGGCTCTCCTCAAACCAAAGCAAAAAAACTAGGTTTTCTAAAATGCCTACTTTAACACTAGTTGTGTATGAATGGACTTCAATATACAAAAATTGGCTCAACTTTATAGAAAAGATAAAAAAAAATTGGAATTATAGAGAGAACTAGTTTTTGATTTTGTTTTAATAGGTGTTGACCAAATTGTCTTTTAAAGGCTTTGCTATATATTTGTTGTCATATTATTATTGTGCATCCAATAAGTTGGAAACAAATTAGAAAGTCAACCGCCTTAACCAAAAATGGACAAAATTATGGTAGGACTTGTAATTGAAAAGAAGAAGAGACAATCTGTACCYACATTGATCTTTCTATGACAAAGAAGATCAARRTACAAAACTTTCMCAATCTYAGAGCCAGTTGCCATTAGACAATTAGACCTCTAATTTTTGGTCGTCCRRCCAGGTTYCATTACAAGGTCCTCCATATCTRGAGGTCTGTCCAGCCGTCCAGCCTYCGGTCCATGTAAGCCGGAAATACAAGCTTGGAAGGCCTSGAGGGTCGACCRGACCTCCCTTTTTTAARTRCACAACAAAATAAAGTTACAAAAGGAGYTCTTGCTTCAATGTTTTTARGAGGCACTYTCAAGAGTTGCTACAAGACTTGCTAAARGAGTTGCTACARCSTTTGGCTTCSGATTTGTAGCCRTCTAGTTTGCAATGGAAAGCCATAAACACATTGTTCATCTCCAAGATGAGGTCCGGACCCCTCCGATGGTTGGAGGTCCGATTGCCTAATGGCAACCCGCTCTTACTTCCCATGTTGCTTGTGGGGGCTGCTCTAATTAAGGTTTAATAGTTGCAAATATAATGTTTWTTTTCTTTTTTTTCCTTTTTTTWAATTGCCKATTAATACCTCCAACAATGCAGCTTGCCCATATACCGCCAAAGATGCGGCTAAATTTAGTCGGTTTTGAGTGTTTCCGACAAGCTGGGGAGCCACCAAACTAATATAACCGGCTCCTCCTCCAAAGATTAGTTGGCCGGAATGAGTGGCCGCTGTCAATTTAAGAAATTTCGCCTTGAAGGTCAAGCCCTAATCCGTCCTGGTCCTACCTGGCCTCAAGGGATTGGCTCAGAAGTTTCCCAGCCAACATTAAGTGACCGACTGACGGCGGGCACTGGTGCAACAAGGAACTGAACTACTGAAGGAAGTGCCAAATTGGATTTTCACATTCAAAAATTGGAGAGGTCCACGTCAGCTAACCTTACCCTACCCCTACACTAAATAAATAAATAGTGAAATTAGTTCCCCCCCACTGATTTCTCGACATTGCACACTATATAAATRTTTATTGTTATTGTACAAGAATGCACTACTTTTGAGCTAGTTATTGGTGTAGTTGGAACTCATGAACCTCCATGTATAGAAATGGAAGTATTTGTAGAAATATTTCTTGACTTTGATAGCTTCTAGAATAAGCTTTCTTGGGGTTAGGCAACCTAATTGTAAAGGCAAACTAATTTCACTATAATTTAGTGTAGGTAAAGCATAAAATCATTGTTCATCGTATGCAAGAAACCTTGGGGTAGTTGCTCATGAAGTCAATTCAAGTGGAATGTTCACAAAAATTTGAATGCATATGATGTAAGTAGTACCCCGTTGGTAGGAAACTAGGAATATCATTTTTTTTTTTAACCAATTGGGTGCCCAAGTCAAAAGTTAATTATGTACTCCCTTGGTACCAAATTGGATTTCAACATCAAAAATTTGTAAAGTCCAAGTGAGCTTAATCCGTTAAAGCACCAAATGATTGTTCAACATACACAAGAAACCTTAGGTAGTTTCACATGAAGTCAATATATTTTGGTGGGATGGTCAAAGAAATTTGAACTCATATAAATTGAGCTTTGGTAGGAGTATTATTAATTTTCACCGATTGGATGTTCTAATCAAAAGTTATGCACGCACTCCCTACAAGGTAGAAATATCATTATTTCTTTTTCTTTTTCGATTGGGTGCCCTAATCAAAAGTTATGTTGCCTTGAATTTTTGAATTTTTCAAGTGGCTTGGGCAATTTTTTTAGGGTAGCATGTACAAAAGTTGTCTAGCCTACTTCTCAAATTTGGCAAGTATGTAACAATACAAATRTCCCAAAAAATCAAGCAAAAAAATTCAAGCACTTTAAATCTCATTGTAGGAGAACTTCAACTCAAGAGTTTGCTAATGAATTGTCAATCTTAACGTACATTCAACAACAAACGGATATTTTGTTAAAATGGCAATATTCCACAAACTTGGCACTTTTACGTTTAGACGGTGCGGTTCGAAATGTACAGCGATCCTAGATTTCAAAATATGTGGTCCAAAATCTATACTTGTGCTAGAAAATGATTGGCAATATGGCGTATGAATATTGCCATTTTAATTACCATTCTATTAACAATGGATATTTGCTTAAAAGGGTGATTGCAAGAAACACCTGTCGATTTTGTTGCGTTTGGTTGATTTTTTTGGGAGTACTTTAAAATTAGAAAATTTATTGAAAAATTAAAAAAAGAAAATATGACTAATGTATATACCTAATACCTTTAAGAAGGAGATACACTAGGAAGGAAAAGTGTAGAAAAATTCTCTAAGTAGGAGAACTTGAAAAGTGCCAAGTCTCTAGAAAATACATACTTTGATATTTCAATTATTAAAAATTAGGATAAAATTTTCAAAAGTAAAATAAAATTGTCCATTTGAAACAACTTTATGTGGATGTCTAGTCATAAAAAAATCCACCAAAATCATTTTTCATTAATCAAAAATTCGTTGCAAATGGTGCTCACTTTAGGCCAATCTAGAACTCACTTGCAATAGGCAATCAAAAGTCCCTCTCCTACAAAGTTGTATTTCCATATTATAGAGCACCCCACAAAGTTTCGTGACCTAACTTTCCAAAAAAAGTACTCAGTAATATTATAAACCATCAAAATTGCAAGTATGACATATTTTCAAAATTCAATTTTGGTCATTTAAGTAATTTTACTAAAATTGAAAAAAAATTCATGTTTATATTCCATACCACCATAAAGCTTGCCTCTAAATTTTTTGTTCTTTCGAGCATTTTTGAAAAAGTTATGGCCCCAAACAACTTCCACACACAACGTGTGACGCAAAATAGTACAAGTGTTTCTTGCAATCACCCAAAATGACGGTAGTTTGGAAACTTGGCACTTTCATGTTCAATCAGACCGTGCGGTCTAAAATGTACACCCCTCCTAGAATTCAAACCGTGCGGTCTGAAATCTATACTAGTCCTAAAAATTGAGTGGAAAAATGGCATATGAATATTGCTATTTTAACGAGGCGAAACTTTTCTTTTTAACAAACTTAATGGATCAACAAATGATGGATACATCGGCAGGTAATGTTAAGTTGCGGCTCCTCGAAGTCGTGGCTCACTACAACAGCTCACTGGCAGTGAAAGACCCCAGCTAGCTTGAATAGTGGCACTCCGGATTTGATTAACAAAAAGAATAGGTGCACTGCAATTACTGGAATTGTGAGCTAGACCGACAGTCTGATATGATCCATGCTCACGGCACAAGGCTCCGTCTGTTGCCTTTGCATAGTTACGTAACAACAGTAGGGCGTGCATAATCGACGTTGACAATCGATCAGCTCGGTTGGCTAGCTGGGGAGTCAGTGTAGCTCACCCGATACAAATTATGAGAAATTATCTACAGATCGAAAGACAGCGAAAGTGGAGCGAGGAACCGGTCGATCTGTTTTTTAATTTGGCCGGGTACATGCATAGGCGGTTAATTAATTAAGTTTCCATATATATATGCCAGTGGCAGGCACGCACTCCGGATTTGAACAATCGAAACTTAGAAGACTCATTGCATGATATCGATAGGTGCATTCAAACTGTGAAACCAAGATCGAGCTATCAAGCTAGCTAGTTCAACACGTCTGATATTGATCAATATATGATGCTCAACCAACTAATTAATTGAATTATATGAATTTGTTGGCGGCAAGTACAAGGTCGAAGTCCGACGTCGATCTGCTGCCATTAGCTAGCTTAGGCTCACAACAAAATCAAGGCGTCCATAACGTTGACAATCCGCTTGCAAATGGCTGCGGAGAGTGTGCAGTAGTTCACCATACAAATGAGAAATCGACAGACAGTAGCACTTTGCATGCATGGAGGAACCGATATTTTTTTCTGCGTACGCCCGTAAATTGGCGGTACTGTACGGTAAAAGTCCCCAGTAGCACTCCGGATTTGAACAATCGAAACTCCGACTGATATTATCTAGAGGTGCACTGAAACTGTGATATCGATCGAAGCCAAGAAGATAGGTACGAATCCAACGCCTCTGGCATATCAATGATGCTCAACCAACAAATTAAAGAAATGCATGTGTTGGCTGCACAATTCAAGACTATATATGTCGATCTGTTGCCATTAGCACAACAAAATTACGGCGTTAGTAATGTTGATAATCAGCTTGCAGTATAGTATTAATTCGCTATATATGAGGATATGAGAGGACGTGTACAGTAGCTTACTATACAAGTGAGAAATCTACACAGTATTGTATTGTCTGTGCATGGATCGGAGGAGCCGATATTTTTTCTGTGTACCACAGGAAGACCGGGAGGGTGATACCGGGGAGAGTATTTAATTTCAGTATGTAACTATACTCTCCCCAAACTTTCTATTTCTAGGAAGTTTCGGGGTATAGTTACATACTGAAATCTTATACCCTCCCCGGTAACACCCTCCCGTTCTCCCAGTGTACGCCCGTACAGTGGCGGTAAAATTAAAGTCCCTAGTAGCACTCTGGATTTGAACAATCGACCGAAAGACTGATATGTGTATATCGATAGGTGCACTGAAACTGTGATCGATCGAAGCCAAGATCGAGCTAGTCCAACCCTTCTCATATCGATCAATGGTGCTCACTGGTGCTCAAGATTGGAATGAATGAATGAATGTGTTGGTGGCAGCAGACATAGGAAGACCGGGAGGGTGATACCAGGGAGGGTATTTAGTTTCAGTATGTAACTATACTCCCCAAACTTTCTATTTTTAGGAAATTTAGGGGGTATAGTTACATACAGAAATCTTATACCCTCCCCGGTAACACCCTCCTGTTCTCCCAGTGAGATTGCGCTATTCAGTTAGCACAACTGAATTACGGCGTTCATAACGTTGACAATCTGCTTAGATGCGGAGAGTGTAGTTGACCATGCAATTGAGAAAATCTACAGACAGAGAGTATGGCGAATTTCATTAAATTGGCGGTATTCAATGTGCCATTTTCAACCAAGCGGTTTGAACTTTGAAAGAGATTTTCAGTCATCTACTACGACGTATCAATGGAAGCTCTTGGGTGATTGGCCTAGGCTGGAGTGGGGTGGTTCAGCCCCCMTTTTGAACCACCATCCCCCTCTAGGTGTACTAGAAAAAATTGCGAGGGCCAAAAATTGAGCCCCCTTTTTGAAACACCATCTCGGGCTGAATTGGATGTGAGGCCTTGTCAGGACACGCTGTCAATCGCGCTCACTATTCCTACGGTGGTTTGGCCCTGCAGGACCTCTTTAGCCCGGCGGGCCAAAAGCTCCCGAGCTCCCAGTGTATGTAAATACCAAAAATCTATGACACATTTAGATTTGAGACCGTGCTGTCTAAAACATCTATGACGGGTATAGATTTCAAACATCAAAGGCAGAATGATATAGATTCCAAAAATCTATGACTGATTTAGATTTCAGATTGTGTGGTTTGAACTGTAGAAAGTGTCAAAATAACGGAATGCCGCCATTTTAATGAAATTCGCCATCAATGTGGAGCAACTCATCTTTATTGTGTACAATGCATTGTACATATCAATGATCTTTTTTTAATCATTTTGGAGAAGTAGACAGTTTTTTCTTTAGTAAGTACTCATATCATACTCGGGTGATACTTAGCTGGTACTTGGTGGTATCTACACTAGAACTAGGTGATACCTAAGTAAAGTAGGTGATATTCTAATTGATAAAACTCTTATAGTCAAAATCAATAACAATAATAAGATATTTTAAAGTTTTGTATTCAAAATAACTTGAACTTATAGTAGGACCATTTTCACCTACTTAGTCCGTGAACACTGAACAACTATCATAACATGTCAATAAATCACCCACCGAAAAGCTGAAACTGAATTTTGGGGAGGCAAAGCTTTTTGAAATAATTTTCAGTAAATTTTCCTTGAAAGACAAGTGGAATTGTCATCTAACCCCAAGTCATTTCATATTTTTTGGAGCTTTGTGGAATTAGTTATGAAAACTTGAAGTCAAAATGGAATATAGGGCTCTAAAATTGCCCACTTCCTAAAATGTAAATTGCTTGTACATGGTTGAAAGCTGTAAAAAGAAATACGTACATAACTACATATCTTGTACATTTGAGGATGTGGGTAGTTCTAAAGCCTGTATAATTTTAGAGCCTACTACCTTAGTAGTTTGGACTTGTACTTTGACTTGAGTACTCATGTAATACTTGGATGATACTTATATTAGAACTAGATGATACCTAGGTAATATAGGTGATATTCTAGTTGATAGGCCTCTTTTAGTCAAAATCAATAATAATAAGTTTTTAAAGTTTTGTATTCAAAATAAGTAACTTGAACTTATAATATATATGGTGAATTTCATTAAAATGGAAATATTATTGTGCCATTTTTGACATATATTGTGCCATTTGAATGGAATGTCGTGCTATTTCTAACATATTTTGCACCATTTTAATGGAATGTTGCACCATTCTAATCACCATTTTAATGAAATTCACCGTAGGACCATTTTCACATCCATCAAAAACTAGTAGTTTGGAGGAGAATTGCTAGTTTACTTAGTTTATTGTTTATTGTTAGAATGGTGTTCTTTGGGAAATTAAAAAGTTGAAGTGTGAAGATAAAGGATCCACATGTAGGCAAAAAAATTAATAGGACCCACATCCAACCGGTCTGCAAAAATAAAAGATGGATATATAGCCACCCCTTTCATGAAATTGTTAGATTTTAACCACTTTCCATTTTCAATCCAACGCTAATATTCTAATTGCTAAAGACAAGAATATTCATGGACAAAGCCCGGCAGGTATCACTTTAGGGTTGGCCATTGAGGAGCTTCGAACGCTTGCACGAGTAGAAAATTCAATTTTATAATCAATTCGGATCAAATTTTTCTAATCAAATTCAGATCAACGCGACCAAATCAACAAAAAAAACTTAATTTTCTACTAGTGTTGGATAAGGCAAGGGTGGGTATCACTTCAAGGTCAATTGTGGTAGCCAATTCTAACTCTTTCAGCAGTATTTGCTTGACGTAACAAAGTTTGGAGTTTAGTTTCAAAATTGGCATGTCTTTGGAATAGGAAGATTGTAGCCTTTGCAAATTTGAAGTTGGAAGGAAAGTGGCAGGTGAGAATTTGATACTAGAAAAAATAAGTTAGGAGATTTTGATAAAAAGAGGATGCAACCAATGTCCTTGGGAAAAAAAATTGTCTCATTCTACAAAGAGAGAGGGCAAATTACTAGGGCAACTCCAAAAACTTCTTGAACGTTGTCTTGTCCATAGTCAAAAAAAGAGCATCGTCAATGGATCCACAAACATAATGGATCCACAAGTCCAATGTTCAGGATGTTTCTTCAGTTTTACCAGCTATTTTTCTATATAATTCCAACATCAAACTAGTATTTCAAACACCGAGTCCAATTATTTTCTCTATTTTGTACTCTTAATTAGAAACTCTATAGATTTGTTCATCAATTTCTTCCTAATGTTTTCAAATTGCAATGACATTTTTTCCCAATTCCACTAGCTAACTTTGAACTAACCGCCGTCATTTTCTCCAAATACTAAACAATTTAAAGGGGCCATTAGTAATGTTTGGGCTCGTAGATTTCGTGGAGGACACAAGGTTAGCTTGTGGGTCGCCATGCTCCAACTAATTGATAATGTTGGGCTCGGTAACTAAAGAAGGGGGAGCTGTCAATCCTCTCATTGGCGGTAAAAGGCCCCAGCTAGCCAGCGGCACTCCAGCTTTGAACGACACTGAAAATCTGAATAGGAGCACTGAAACTGTGAGACCGACAGTCCAACGCTTCTGATATGAAGCTCATGGCAAAAGCCTAATGAGTGATTATCAAAATGATCACCCATTTCCGATCACTTAACTCTTAAAGGACGGACCTTTTGCCGCGAGGAAAAGGTTGGCCATGGATTGTGGACCACCGAGTGTTAGCCGATCAATACACCTCTGAAAGTATTTACCTTGAATTGCATCGCTCCAAGTTTGTCCAAACTTCCTTACTTGGTCGGCTAAAGGTGGTTCTCCCTTACATGTTTTTTGAGGCTCAAGGAATGTTGCAAGTTCCCAGCTACGTTCGTGCATTCTCGCAACACTGCAGCAGCAGCATGATGTGGTGAAGCAACTACCATGTCAGATTTTAAAAAATAAAAAAATCCTTTTTTTTTCCATTCTAGAACCCCCATTTTTTTTTTTGGTAATTATTTTTTCTGATAGCACCAGTTGTTCCATCACTGCATTGAGAACGGCAAGGGGAACAGGCCCGTACGGCCCTCTAGAAGCCTCGTTTCTCATCTATTGATGGTGGGAAGTAAAACCGCGCAACACCTAAAAATGACAGCAACACCTAGAAATTTGCTACAACACCAAGAAATTTGATGATGGGCATAAGAGGACTTGTCCTCATTGGCATGAATTTCCGCGGCTTTGTGTTACAATTTGCAGTGCCTAAAAATGACAACACATTCAATGATCCTATTTCATGCTTTCCATATCAAAGCACATTTCTACATTGATGTTATCCATTAAAATAGATGAAAAATACCTTTTTTACATTCACTACAATTTATATCTGTCATCTAGAGGACCCAAAATGTCCTTGTCGTCCTTTAAGGTTTAACTCTTTGAAAATCATCATATCTAAAATAGTGGAAATAATTGCTATTAATAAAAACAAAATAATTCATTTGAAGTCAAACTATTATAGAAGGTCTCCACTTTTCACCCCTAATTCCAAGAATGAATATTTGAACTTCTATCCTACACAAGAGAATGTCTTGTCATTCATCGGACACTAAACATTTACGGCGTCCTTTCAAGGTTAATCCTTAAACTCTAGGTGGGTCACCGGGGATATGAGTGGTGATGTGGATATCACTAGTAACGTGGATATCATTGGTTTAAGAAAATCCAAAAGCACGCATTGGAAGTCAAAACTATTGTAGAAGATCTTCCCTTTCCACGCCTAATTCCGAAGATGAATAGTTGCACTCCTGTCCTACACATTCAAGAAGATGGATTGCTCTCTCATTCATCCACCAAAAAATGGCCTTGGCGTTGTTCATGGATTAAACTATTTAGCCTCTCTTTGATCTTGGGCATGGGAAAAGTAAAAAAAATTGTCCTTGTGTAGAGAAATAGATTGTAGAAGGATTTCATGATTTTCTACATTTTTTTCTCCTGAAAACCAAAATCAACATGAATTTTCTTTGTGCAAATTCTGTTTGTCCCATTCTTCATATATAGGCAAACCTATTTCCAAGCATAGGATGGTTACATAAATCAATGTAAAGGATCATTGTGGCTTTCAATGTACAAGTCTTAATCATTGTATGCTTTCAATGTATACCTCTCGGATATTTTTGTTGCTCCTGCGTGTAAGCTATCTACACTTTAGTTGATCAAAATTAAGTAGCCTAAGTTGCAAGAATGGAAACCTGATTGGAAATGAATGATTTCCTTTAGCACAACTAATAACTTACAACATGCATAATAGAGTTGGAAATTAGTTTATTGTTTGTTTTTCAAACAAATGAAATGGAATTTCATTGCAAAGAGGTGAAATACAAAAGCACTAGTCACAAGTGGCTTGGTAGGGGATTGACAATCATCTTGGTTGCGGAGAATATAGTGACCTATCTTACAAATCTATAAACAATGTGGAGGAAAGGAATAAATATCTTCTGTGTATAGTACACTTAATGTGACAAATAGTTTGAATGTGAGACAAGTGTGATCCAAAGAATGATACTGTTAGGAACGTTTGACACCAAGCAATCAGACAAATTTGTTGAGTAGGAGGCCCAAAATCCTCACTTGTAATTGGACAAAAGACTCAAATCTGTGCAATTGTCCTCAAGGGGATTCAACAGGGCCTCTAGGTGTCAATCATCTCTTACAATGGCAAGTATGCAAGAGATTCCAAAATGTAACTAACAGAAGGGTAAGAAGAACTAAACTCCACATATCATGAGGCCCTTTTTTTATGTCAAAAAACATTCAAAACTGTCATTTGTATTGCAAAGCCCAAAGGCTTTACTGATTGATTTTTTGCATGATTATCTAACTCTAAGATGTTGCACTAGACTAGTATATTAATGCAAGGAAGAATTTTTTGAACTTTTGCCTCACAGATTGCAAGATAATTGCATTTAAAGTGAAAAAAGTGGCTTTTTCAACATGTTCTTTGTTTAGCGCCTAAAGTTCCATTGTTCCTACAACGGGACAAAATGGATTTGGGGCAAGCTCTTACAATCTCAATATTTGTTGTGATTTTTTGAATATTTTTGTGAAAATAATAGTTATAGGCAGTTAGAGCATCTTTTTGAAGTTATGGGCAATTATGGGCTGTTAGAGCATGTTCTTGGAAGTGGAACTTTTAGAATTCATTTTTTATCTCAGTTTTTATAATTTTTTTAAGAGAAAAGGTTCCACAAGGTCAAGATCTTTTGCTAGAACAATCTCATCGTTGCAATTAGTGTGTTTCAACTCCATCTTAGAGTTATTAACAGTTTTGTTTTCCCTTCAATCACGAACCTACTTCTACTAAATAATTTTTTAATGAGTGTAAACTAAATGTGTGTTTTTTGAATTTTTTTTCATAGACTCTCAACTCAATTTTTCATCATAGAAAATTAGAATTTTAAAATGAATAGTTATGAATATTTATTGGGTGAAAATTGAACAACAAACGCTTGACTCCACCAAAACATTCTCTTCAACACAACAATTATTGCAATTTTGTCAAAAACACAAATAAGCCAAAAAAAAATTTTCTCAAATAATTCATCGGATACGTGATGATGGATATTCTTTTTGATTTAGGCCACTAAGAGCCTTGTAGTTGGTTGGAAGACAAAATAGAAAGAAGTCAATCTCCCATCTGAAAATTGACTCTTAACCCCAAAGTGACATTCAATTTTTGGGGTTCAAAAACATCATTGCTTTTGAAGCTTTATGGATTCAAATGTCTTCAAGTTATACAAATCTCAACCGTACAATCTTGTAGTATATATGTTGTAGATGACATGTACAAAATTTGAAGTCATTTGGCCAAATAGATTGCAAGATCATAATGTTTTAGTGTTGAATATGGATGCTGAAATTTTCTCCAAAAAATATTTGAATCTGAAATTTGATTTCTAAATCTACTCAAATGAAAAAACTTTACACTACAAAATGATTCAAAACTAGTATACAAACACATCGGTGAAGAAAAAATTCACTCAATTGACTCATTGTGTCTACAAAACAGCTTTGAAAAGTAAAAAATCAGCAAGAAAAATTGCAAAAAACACATATAAAGCCCAACTCCCTTCTACTATAATGCTTCTCAGTCACTCATTAATTTTTGGATTGACATGAAATTTTAGCCACACAAACCAAACTAGTATGCGCAACTTTTCTAAAAAGAATTCTTGAAAATGGACTTTGTATGAAGAAGAAACAAGCCTCCAAAGTTTACTATACTCCCCAAATGGAAGAATTTTAAACTTCGAATTGCTCCCAAACATTCAAAACAACTTTGATTGACATGAAAACTTTATCACAATAACTGTACTTCAAGGAGAAAAAAACCCAACAAATTTTATTAAAAATGAGAAATCAATGAAGGAGATACAAGGCCCCAAAGTTGCAACTCTAAATGCAGTTTGGTGGACTTAAATTGAAGTTGTGAACTTCGATTGGCATTCAAAAAATCAATACAACTTGGATTGATCTGAAAGTTCTACCACACAAACTAGAGGAGATAACGCAACTTTTCCAACAAGTTTTATTGAATTTGGACCTTGGATGCAAAAGTTACAGCACTTTGAATTAGGCTTAAAACTGTGTGAGGACACTTTCTGTCCCCTTTGTCATTTTGGGGTTAAATGCACTCTTCGTGGACTTCCTACTTTAGAATAAGGATGAAGTCCTAGATTGTCACGTTCGCTTAAGCCGGATTAGTTGTTCCTTTCTCCTTCTTTTTTTAATCTAAATTTGACCACCGTTCCCTTCAAAAAACAATAAGGATGAAGAAGAGTATTGTAGCTCCATCCAAATACAAAGATGGGATTAAAAAAAAATCATTGGTGGCATGCAAATTTCTTTTTTTTTTAAACCCGGAGCATGCAAACTTTCTTTCCCTTTTTTTGGCTACTCATCAGTGTTTAGGAAATTTCTTGGGCACTTCACCAGAAATTTTTCCTTCAATTCCCATATTGAACTCTTTTTCCAAGTACTCAAATCTTATAATTATTTCCTCCTTTTTCTTTACTTTAGACAGACTTTTAATAGATTCTTTCACCGATTTTCAGCGAATGTTCTCAAAATAATGCAACCAATCTTTCTTTCTTCAATGGACCAATAGCATTCATTCCACCGGCAAACTTTTGACCTAGCCGCCGGTTTTTCCCAAGTACTCCTTTCAAGAGAAAATCCCACTGCCATAAAAGTTTCGGTGGACCCTCAGACAAACAGACCAAAAGCGAAAGGAGGCTTTCTAATTTTAGCGCCACGTGGCTGGCCTCTTTCTAGGAAGCAGTTGGTTTTAATTTGGACTTCTCACAAGTAGGGAATCGCATAATAAGTTAATTTAGACTGGGCCCACCAGTGAGGGGGCTTCTTGAGAAATTGGGCCAGCCACCAGTTCATAATAATATCCAATGATTTTTTAAGATTTTTTCCCCCTTGGGTCACCCTACACTAAGGTAGGAGGCTCGAATTGCGAGCGGTGATTTAGAATTGCTCCTATAAATGATGTTGGAATGGACTGGAGGTGATTCTTCACTGTCATTAAATGAATCGAGAAAAATATTATTTATTATTGCAAGAGCTAGTGAGTCTTCTTTCTTTTCCCATTTCTTTTTAGAAGTTGCAGTGAACACTTTATGAAAGACCTAGGATCACAAATAGGGACCTACAACACATCTCGTTTGAAAATTCATAACTAATTCAAAAATGATCCAAAAAATATGAAACAACTTGGGTTAGATGACAATTCTTCTTTTCTTTCAAGGAAAATTTATTCAAAAATATTTTGAGAAGTTTCACCTGCCCAAAATTTAGTCCGAGAGCTTAGATGGTCGGTTTATGGACCAACTACCTTAAATATGGTAAAACCACCCATTGTCGAAACCACCCACCACTTAACCCCTCAGAGCAACCCCACCAATGAGTTCCCTCTCTCTAAATAGAGATAGGGATACGGAACCTTCACCTCACCAAGCTTTTCCAAGTTTTGTATCCCTCCATTTCATAGAACTCGCAAAAAGTTGCACCCCAGTTCTGTATTGCGAGCCTCATTTGGAGAACTCATTAGGTCTCATCAGTATATGAGGTCTCAAAAACTAATAGAGAAAGGGATACGGAACACCTGGTGGGGATGCTCTGAGCACCTAATGGACAAAAAGTATCCTCACACAGTCTGGTAGTCCACTTTGAAGGGCTCTAACATTTGCATCCAATATCTTATTTCAATAAAAATTTGTTGGAAAAGTTGCGCATACTAGTCTAGTTTCTATGATAAAATTTTCAGATCAATCCAAGACATATTGAGTTTGTGAAAGTCATTCAAAGTTCTCAAGTTCAATTTAGGTTCAGCACACTGCATTATGATGGTTGCAACTTCCAGGGATTTTATGTTTTTCATCAAATGTTTGTTACAAAAAAAAATTGTTGAGTTTTGTTACCATAAAGGTCTGGTTATTGTGGTAAAACTTTCATGCCAATCCAAGTTGTTTTGAATGTTTGGGAGCAATTCTAAATTCAAAGTCAAGAAATTTTTGCATTTCAATGAACTTGGGCGGCTCGTAACTTCTTTGTATATGATTTTTTTTCAATAACTTTTGTTGAAGAAGTTGTGCTTACTAATCTAGTTTGTGTGGTTAAAATTTCATATCCATCCAAGACGTTATAAGTGACCAAGAGGCATTTTAGTAAAAGGAGGTTCAACCACAAATGTGATTTTGTGCTACTTTGTTCACTGTTTTTTGACACTTCAAATCCACTTTGCAGACACAATGACAATGAGTCGATTTTGTGATATTTTTTTTCACCAAACTGTTTATATTCTACTTTAGAATCACTTTGTAGTTTTAAATTTTTTCATTTGAGTTGGTTTAGAAATCAAATCTCACCACCAAATGTGTTTTCAAGAAAATTTCAGCACCTTTTATCGACACTAAAACAATATAATATTTCAATCTATATGGTCAAATGGCCCCAAAGTTGTTTCACAACATCTACAACATGCACACTACAATATTGTACTGTTGAGATCTTCATAACTGATTGAAGACTTATAACATTATTTAACACATATGATACAAGATGCAAATATCCCAAAATAACCATGAATGTAGTGTAAAAATCTCATTCTAAGAGGAATTAAGCAATATTGGTCACGTTGACCAAGGTCCAAAAAAAGTCTTCTAACTTCAAACATTAAAATCATTCAATCCATGTAGTTTCTCAATTTTTTTTCACACATTCCTAGAGTAGTCTAATACAGATTTGTACAATTGAATTTTTTTTTAAATCCACTTTTTTCTCACTGCCTTAGAAAGTGACAATTTTTTGGCCCTTTGGGCTTGATAAATTTTATTGAACTGTATACGGTAGAGTGATAATTATTTGAATACATTTGAACCATTGAGGTGAAATTTATATTGTAGGAGTTTAATTTTTCAAGCAATTTAGGTAGAAAGAATATATATATATATAGTCTTTTCTTTAGTCTTTTTCTTTTAACTTAATTTTTAGAATTTTCAAATAAAACCCATAGTAGAAGATATCAATTGTTTACTAAAACATTTTCACCATAGGGATTAATAATTTTCAATTTCTTGTAATAGTGCTTAGTGGTTTAGATTTTTCACTTATTACGTACCACTTTCAACTACAAAATTTTGAAAAAGTATATATGAAAGTTTTTTTTGTTTAATTCCACTACATATTATCAACCCATTTTTCATCATATTGACTAAATTGCACAAGCTATGGGACATATGTGTATTTTTCGAAAAATGTTGAAAGACAAAACTTCACATTTTTGAAGGGCTAGAGAAAATTACACTTCAAAGTCTAGTCACTAACATTGAACTTGCAATCGCTAGAGATATTCATTGTAAAATTTTGGGACAATATATTGAAGAAATTAAGTCATGACATTTTTTTTAGGTATTATGGATTGATCACTAGCAAATCACATAATATGTATGTATTAAAGTTGGAAGAATGTGTAGTTGACAATGCAAATGAGCAACCGTGTGTGTTTAGTAAGGTTAAGGGACTTAATTTGGACCCTTTAAAAAGTTTTGACCATAAAAACTTATGTAAAAATTCTAAAAAAATTTGATGAGGGTAGGAAATTAAGATGTTGCCTTCTTCATACTTGTTTTTAAGAACAAGTTCAAACAACAAACTTGAGTTCACACCTAAAGGCCCAAGTGGTTGATTAACAATCAATTGAAAATTTGGGTAGGTTTCTACAAAGTCAATTTTGAATTTTTCTTTTTGAATTTCGACACAAGGTGTGGACATGTACACCGTTGGCAAGATTATTATTATTTTTGACCAGTTGCTTCTATCAAAATTTGTAATGCTTAAAGGTTTTTGGGCTAGGCGGGCAACCTCAAGCAATATGTGAAAAAATAGTCCTCTACTATGAATTTTGCCACATGTATGTACAATACATTTTTCAAGAAAACAAACATATGTGTAATGCAAAATCACATTCTAGGAGTTAAAGTTTGTTGGCCCAATTAGGCAGGATTGAAAAACACTTTATTTTTCTAGCTTCAAACACAATTATCATTCAATCCATGCGGTCAAAGTATCTAGAATTTTTTTGAACTGTTTTTGTGCATTTTTTCCTCACTACCCTTAAAGTGGTGGTTTTTGCAATTCCTATCCAAAATGTGCCTTGATCTTTTTGGATTTATACTTATGATTGACCTTCTCAAATGTTCACCTGGATTGTCTCAAAATCACAAATCGAATTGGTCAATATACTTGGATTTTGGAAATGGAAAAGAACTCAAAAAGGACAATTCAAATGCACTATTTATTGCACAAAATCAACTAATCAAACATTAAATGCTTTCCAATCCAAATGATGCTCCCGCTCTACCTTTTATAACATTGTATATTGATGCACGCTCTTTGCACCCATGTTCCTCATAAACAAAGGCATTGCATTATTTAACATACATGAAAGAAATTTATTGTTTACGCAATTAAATGGATGTTTTTCAAAATTTTCCAATAAATATTTAGGATAATGTGAATGATTGATGCAAAGAGTGGTATTAGCAAACCAAATGTTGTTTGTAGGTGTAATTAAATTCATTTTTTAAGACTTATGCTAACACCTTTAAGAATACCTTAGTTAATCCCTAAAGGACAATAGGATTCCCTAGAGCTTTTTTAAAGCTTGGGTAGGGTAATATGAAGACAATATTCATCAATTTTTTTTAAAAATTTAGAGATACTAGAGATTTGTTAGCCCTTAACTCATCTAACTAATACTCATGGGATAAATATATAAAGGGTGGAGCTTATAGCCACGTGACCAAAGGCAAAGGTAGTAAAACTAAGTGAAACCCATTCTAGGGCAAACCTTTATTGAGAAACAATGCCCTAGGGCAAAAATATGCTTCCAAGGTAATACGACTAAAATAAACTATCCTAGCTATTTGTATCACAATTGATAGTTGCTACTCCACTCCATTAGTGTGCTATTATGTACCAATAATGTACATTTTAAAATTTTAATACTAAAATTTTTGCGCTTTTTTAATTTGTATTASCCATAAAATGACTTACAAATAGTCAAATGACACAAATATGGGTTACCTTACTCTTTTATAGGCAAAATACTACATAGCCATTGTTGATTTTTACACACAATTGAAATTGTGGTTTAACCCCTAAAGGACCAAAGAACCCACTTTGAGCTTTTTGAAAACTTGGGCAAGCTCTACTAACTTCATTATTTGGAATTTTTGCATGAATTTTTTAGGATGGATGGTACTCACCATAACCTACGTGTGAAGCTTTGTTTGATTCATGTCATTTCAATAAATATTGCAAAAGTTAAAAGTTTTCTTTTAATTTCAATGTCAAACTGGGCACCAATAAATTTTTTCTGAAAATACCAAAAAAAAATTTAAAAATTTAATAGATCGATTCCTACTAAAAATTATGAACCATTAATTTCCAAATAATGAGGTAAAAGTTATGAAGAGTTTTATTTTGCAGGCAACAAAGGTAGAAAAAACATATAAAGTCGTCTTTTGCTCTCAATTTTGAAAATTTTCAAAAAAAAATGAATGGAAAGTATAATAATTTCTTACTAGAACACTTTCATCATTGGTATTAATAATTCTCAAATTCTTCTAAAATTTATTAGCATATTGGTTTTATCCTCCATTCAGTAACACCTTCCACTTCAACATATTTTTTTGAATGAATATGAAAGTTTTTTTAGTTAAATTTTTTTTCGTATGTTCTCAATCCATTTCCCAACAATATTGACTAAATGCACAAGTCATAGGACATACTTGTCTCTTTCTAAAAGTGTTGAATGACAAAACTTCACCTTTTGAAAAAGCTAGAAAAGTCTACATTTTTAAGTTTAGGCACATTGAACTTCCAATCGGTGAAGATATTTATACTAAAATTTTGGTACAATGTACTTGCATTGAGAAAGTTAACTAAAAGATCCTACGGTTGAATTAATTAAAATATTCATATTGGCAAAGATATTAACCTTGCTTTGGGGATGAGTATCTTGAAGCAGTTTTATCTAAACACGATGGTCCTTTAGGGGTTAACCATTGAATGTTGAGGCAAACATTTTGTGTCCAATGGATGGCAAAGAATGTAGGACAGAAGTGCAACTATTCATCCTCAAATTTTTGTGTGAAAAATGAGAGATCTTCTACAATTCTTTGGCTTTGAACGAGCGCTTTCAAATTCTCTTAAACCTTGAATTCCCACAGTATCAAAATGGACAATTTCCATGGTTACAATAATGACTCATCCAAATTAATATCCAATGAAAGAAGGTCCCCACGTAGTTTCAAGCGGTATTGGACCCAACTAATAAGTACTTTAACACTAAAAGGACAAATTGATGACCATGGAAATCATCAATCTTGATACTGTGGGAAGCACTAGTTTAACCCCCCTAAAGTCCCATTGGCCCTACGGGGGCCAAAATGCAACTTCGGATATGCTTGTACAGTCTCAATATTCATCGTAATTTTTTGAAACTTTTTTGTGAAGCTAGAAAATCACATAAGCTTTGTGGGAATATATTTTTTATTTCAATCGGTACTCGGGAGCAAAAGTTATGGCACAAAAAGCCAAAAATGGAGGTTTAAGGGTAGCACAAAAAAGAATCACAAAAAGTCAAAATAATTTTTTTTTAAATTTTTTTCCTAAAATATTACATTTTTGTGTACATTAAAAGATTTGATTCATTCTATTTGGATTAGTAATGAGAAAGTTATGAACAATCTTGTTTTTCGGGCAATCTAAGCAATTTTTTTGAAAAATAACTTATAGGATTCATTTTTGAATGCAATTTTCACAAATTTTCAGAACAAATTGTTGGACAAGGTGAAGTTTACTTTCTAGAACAATCTCACTATTGGGATTATTGTGTTTCAATCGCATCTTAGAGCTATTAACCATTTAGTTTTTCTTTCAATCTTGGACCTACTTCTACTTAACAATTTTTTAAAGAATGAAGATCAAGTGTGTGTTTTTTGAAAAACAATTCTAGACTTTCAACTCAATTCTTCAACATAAAAGACCTAAAATTCAAAGTCCATAGTGCAAAAAAACTCCACAAATGGCGGTCAAAGTCATCTGAAATTGCAAACCATAGTTTAAGAAAACTTTCTTTTTCAACTTTGAATGCTTATATCTTCCAATCTATAGGGTCAAACTTCATGAAATTTTTACCACATGATCTCAGACAAGTGAAGTACAAGATCTTATGGTTGGGTTTTAAGAAAAAGATTGTTTTTGCTTTCTTGGATGAACATAGATAAAATGGCAATTTTGAGTGGTTTGGGGCCAAAAAATGTCCTTGGGACTTTGGGGGTTAAAAAAAATCCAAAAGTACTCATTGGAAGTCAAAGTACTAAAAAAAATCTAACCTTTCCACCCCTAATTTTGTGGATGAATAGTTGCACTTTTGTGTTGTACAATTTAATTCTCTATCATTCATTGGACGCAAAATGTCTGCCCACGTCATTCACTGGTTAACTTTTTCGCATACGGCATACTGTGTCACCCGTTTTTAATTTTTTGCATAGACTGAACCTAAACCGAACCTAAACCGAACCTAAACCGAACCTGAGCTTCGTTGCAGCTTGTGGGTCATTATTTGGGGATCTGTCATTAGTAATAGGACAACTAATTATAAGTGGGAGAGCCAAAAAAGTTGGTGATTGGAAACGGTCCAACCGGATTTCTTTGAATGTGGATGCAGCACTTGGTGGTTTAACCCTTAAACGACGCCGAGGACGTTTTGCGTCCGATGAATGACAAAGAATCTTTCCTTGTAGGACAGAAATGCAATCATTCATCCTCGGGATTAGGAGTGGAAAGGGGAGATTTTTTCTAGTACTTTGACTTCCAATGAATATATTTAGCTTTTTCAAAGGAGATGATGTCACACGGTAGCAAAATGCATGATTTCCACGGCCACCAATCCGTCCTTCAAGGATTAACCCTTAAAGGACTGACCTATCACCGCGGGCGAAGGCGGGGTGCAATATGTAGTGCTTGACCGAGGGGAAAACACTGTTCACACACATGTTTAGCTTTGGATAAATTGTACAAACCAGTACCTGATGCTATCCATTCAAAAATTGCGAGAAGGACAACGTGGCNAAAACACTGTTCACACACATGTTTAGCTTTGGATAAATTGTACAAACCAGTACCTGATGCTATCCATTCAAAAATTGCGAGAAGGACAACGTGGCACAAAACACTGTTCACACACATGTTTAGCTTTGGATAAATTGTACAAACCAGTACCTGATGCTATCCATTCAAAAATTGCGAGGAGGACAACGTGGCACAAAACACTTTCATGTGAAAATCTTTACTATCTTCATAGAATTAGGGCTACCTAAAAATATGGAAGCAATTAAAAACACTAAATTAGACTTCCCATGATGATTGACATATGTGTGGTCACTTTCAAAAAAGGAATGGATGAAAATTAGTGAATGTCCACTCACTAGATGAGTTTTTTGTCATCTAAAGGACAATAAATGTCCGCGGCATTGTTTAAGGGTTAACCCCTAAAGGACGGACCTATAACCACTAATTCAGAGCCTTGGTGCTCATCACTAAATTTATTACCATTTTGGAAATAGATATGTGTGAAAAATTTTATGTTTATTTTTCAGAGATGATATTACATGTCTTCTCTACTTCACAAAAAATTTAGATTTTTTTGAGGAAAATTGATTTTTATGAGAACTTTTGAGAAAAAGTGAAGAAAAAATCACATTAAATAGAAAATTATTTCAAAAAATATGAAAATTTCACCATGTGTGTACATTACAATAAAAAAACATCATGGTGTAAACTCAATTTCCATGTCATTCTATAATTAGAATAGAATGAACATTGAAATTACATCCAAAGTTCAAACTGCAATAAAATATTCAATATTATGAATTTTTCCAAAATTCCAATTGGAATAGAAACTAGAGTAGATGGCCTTCATTTTGTTAGATGGTCTCAAACTCAAAAAATATAATTTATTTGGAGAAATTTCAGATTTAGAACAGTGAGAAGCAACTTCTCAAAATACACTAAAATAGCAAATTTGGCCATCCATTTTTTTAGTTACTTTTCAACTACGTGAAAGCAAACACTAGTTAAACTAAAAATTCAATTGAATAGTCTTTGTAATTCAACATGAAAGGTCAACAAAACAAAAAGGATGAAAAAACTACTTCTAATTACTTCTAATGACCCTGGACTATCATCCAAACGCCACTGAATGGCGCTGGCGACAGTCCATGGTTAAGGGAGACTGCTCTTAAAGCTACCATTTAAGAGTTGATTGCGTTTTTAAGGTCTCAGGGAAACTAAACTCCTTGAAACAATTTTTAGTAAATTTTCATAGGAAGAAAAAAGGAATTGGCACCTAACCCAAGTCGTTTCATTGTTTTTGGACTTTCAAGGAATTAGTTACAAACTTTTGAAGTTGTAATGCAGTGGTCACTAAAAGCGACCACCTCCTGAAATGTATACTGCTGGTACATTGAAGTAAGCAAAATGTACCTTTGTATAATGATTGCTTTTAGAGCATGGGCGCTTTAAGAGCAGACTAACTTAGACAATCTTTGTACCAATGAGGTTTGGAAAAAATCTTGGAGGTGGTGGCTACAAAGAAATTAAGGTAGGTAGGAGCACCCTATGGTGACCGTGCACCTAATCACATCAATTTCTACACATGATAGCAATATCAGATGATGAATGTACATTGGCCTAACTGGTAAGCTATTTACAATCTACCTACATTTACGTTCTAGAATTATTATCTTACATAGAAATTGATGCCATTGGGTGCTCCTACCTTAAACCACCACATAAAATAAAATTACTAGTTCGCCCTCACACCATCGTTAAAATTTTGATTTTGATTTTTTTCTCCACACAAAGAAAAAGACAAGTGCGAGGAAAATTAAGAGCAATTGAAATTATAAATTTCCAGAAAAGTACAAACTTGTAATGAATTTTTGAAGATTGCGATGCCCAATTGGTCCAAGAGTTCCAAAAGAGCATCTAAACTCACTACCTTCAAAACCAAGAAATTTTTTACCTACAATAGTCATTTTACTCACCTAAAGTGGTTAGTGTAGTAGTTCKTAAGATGCCAACAACATGAATGCCTAAAAAAAATCAGTTCTTGTTGTAGTGGATTTATATTGAAAAAGTAGAAATTCCTTTTGTGGTTACCAATCATCCCATTACCATCACCTAAGGTTGTGGCCTCTAATCCAATTCAATTTGCCCAAATTTCATTTATTGTTTGTCGTGGGGTGCTGCAAGACTTTGATGGCTTATTCCCTAAGTGTTTTGTAATGAATCTTTTAAGGTGGTTACATCCAAAAGTGCCACAAATTGGTAATGTGTCTAATTATTAATATTAGGCTATTCAAAATTTTATATTGTCACTTGTTGGCAAGTGAAAGGACCAATGCACCAAAGAACATGCTTTTTGGATACAATATGGAGGATCAAAGTTTGTTTCTAAAAGCGTTTCTTCCACATAGGCACATAATTGGTTTTGGAGATGTACACATTTTGAAGATGGCGCTTTAAGGTCAAGTGCCATTTTGGAAGTGCCTACCTTATCTATTATGGTGTGGTCTTAGTCACTTTGCAATCTTAGAGATTGACTTCAAACATGATGTTTGCATCTTTCCAAGGGATAGAGATTTGATTCTCGCAATTACTGCCACTTTTTGGTTCATTGTGTACCAAAATGTTTCAGATTGGATTATTTTTCATAACCCCTCCAATTCATTTTATTTGTGTGGGGGGAGGGGGGTATGAAAAATAATTTTTTATTTGTGTGGGGAGGGGGGTATAAAAAATAATTTGATCTGAAAATAATCTAAAAATCTCAGTATCCCTTTCAATTTTATATTTTTCAAAACGAACTTGTTTGACAATCAATATGGGTTAATTGTTTTTTGTTCCATTTCTATATCCTTATATATATCGTATGCATATTGTATCTCAGTATTCGTATTCCAAAATTTGGATCTAGATCAATGGCAGGGAAGGGTTTTTTTTTTTAAATTTCAAAAATGATCAACGGCTTTCATACATCACAGATGCAGTGGAGGGCACACCTTCCAAGGACGCCTTTTTTTGGTACATTGGTACATTGTGGATAGTCACAATTTGCAATCTTGTAAGTTTTGAAGTTTTTCAAAGTGACTAAACTGAATTAACCCATCCCAACATTGTATCCATGTTGCTCTATTACAAATTTGCATTCAACCTATAACATTAAATGAAATATGGACCAGATGGCGGTGACTAAGTGGACACAATTAAGTCATATTGACCCAATAGAAAGAAAAATAAGTCTAACCACTCTAAGTGGTTGATGTACTTGGAGAATGCTTGTTTAGCCCTAGAGCGCTCGACATCCATTTTATGGATGTTGAACAGATAGATACTAGATACTACAGTTTCATCCTCCTAATTGCTTGGATGAAAGTTCTTCTAATTTGTGGAGATACTAGATCAATTCTTGTTATCTAAGGGTTGGATTTGGTGTTATTAGATTACATATTTTTCTAAAATAATCAATGTGCAAGTATGTCAAGTGGTTGTCCATGCCAAAATTGCATTGACTTTAGTTCAAACGTGCATTTGCCAAAATGAGGTCATAGATTGTAAGAACTCAAAAATTTCAAAAAATCACCATGTCAAGATAATCTCATTTCAAATCCCTTCCAACAAATTTTACTCCAAAGACGATAATATTTTGTTTGTTGTCAAATTTTGAAGGAATTTTGATATTTTCCTTTGAAAATTTATAAAAAAATATCGGTGATAGGATTAGTGAATTTAACCGTACGGATGGAACCTACAACTTTCAATCTATGACTTGTTTTGTATATCAATTCCAAAATATGCTTCCAAATATAATTTTATAATGATTTTTCTCAAATTATCAATTTTGGAGATGAATCAAGACGCTCGAGGGTTAGGGTCCTAGGCAAAATGAAACTTCTACTTTGTGAGTGTAAAACCATTACTAAAAGTGTCTATTTTATGGCGTTGATAATGTGGCAATTTTAGAAAATATTGTAATTGCTTTAATTGAATAGGATGATCCATATAGATGCATTTTTTCATGATTTTGTAGCAATGTAAAAATGTTTTGGACCATTTGAGCAACACACTTTAGAATTCATAATAATTTCATAGTTTGTCGAAAAATCATAATTTCAATTGCTATTGATTTCTTTCACATTTTTTAAACAATAAAAAATATGCATTATCTTTTACAACCATCTCAAGATTTTAAGGCTACTACTCTTCCTATAATGGACTAACCAACTTATATTGAACAATTTTGATCTACCATTACAAGTTCAAAGTTAAACTTGTTCAAAAAAAGTTATTGTTGGCACTTTATGTAGGTAGAAGCACCTATTTTTAACACTACATATGAGAGTGTATTTCTAAATACCACAAGTGAAAATTATATTATTTTACGAAAAAGAAAATACAATAAAGATGGTTGTTAGTGAATTTTCAAGGTAATGAGAGAAAAATATAAATTATCAAAGTGAAATTCCAATAAGCATCCCAAAGCATTTTCTTCATTCATGTACACAAACCCTATGTTTTTGAAAATTTTAGATGGACATACTTCTAGGAATGGTTTAGGTTGTAGTGTTGAAAAGGACTGTCTTCACCTTATACACAAGCACTCTTGTTTTTCCTAAAAATGGCAAGCAATTCATCTCATTTTGGAAGATTAATAAATGTAGTCACTTGAGTTAGAAAGATAATTGCAAAAAACTACCTTTACAGGAAATATGTGAGATATTCACACGTGTAATTGACACTAAATACATTTGAGAATAGATATAATATTTAATCATGAAATTTTGAGACAAGGTGTAACACAAACTCCTTATTAAGGCTCTAGCAATTTGGGCATCTTCCCCACCCTAAAAGAATGGTGACCTTTTGCATTAAAAATCACAAGAAAGAGAAGACAATTAGTCCAACTCTCTTGGATGGTTCAACTTGAGAGGTAGGAATGTGGACATATTTTGCTACAACACTCATTGACTTTTGAAATCTAGCATGCATGTCACAAATAACATATGGCATACAATTGTCCAAAAAAAATAAGTCCTCAAATAACATTTCCTTACATCTCCAATCTATTACTCCCAAAAATGCAAATAAACTTAGATTTGAATAGAGTAAGATTCAGTTACATCTTCAATCTATTGACAAAGTGCTAATAATTTGAAGAATCCTTGAATGCAATATAAATCTAGATTTGTAGAATCCTCAAATTCAAACTATAACTAGAACTGAAGAATCCTTGAATGCAACCAAATCTAGATTTGTGGAATCCTCAAATTCAAACTAGAACTAGAACTCAAAAATCCTTGAATGCAACCAAATCTAGACTTGAAAATTTCTTATTAACCCCTAAAGTCCCAAGGCCTTTTTTCTCTCAAAATCCATTCAAAACTACCATTTCTAATGCAAGGTGCTAAGCTTTCAAAATTTTCGATTTTTTTGCACATCTAACCGTAGGGTCTTGCACTAGACTAGTATATAAATGTGTATGAAAATTTTCACAAACTTTGACTATATAGATTGTAAGGTATCTGCGTTTAAAAAGTGAAAAAAAACAAACTTTTTTATACATTCTATGAGTTGATTTTTTGGCTTTGGAGCTTCCTAATCAAATGTTTTTGCTCTACTGAGCTTGAAATTAAAATATTACGTTTTGAAGATTCAAGTTGAGGATTAGGGGAAAAAAATTCAAGAAAAACGCACTTGAAATTCAATCATTAAAAAATGTTAAGTAGAAGTAGATCCAAGATTGGAAAAAAAACTAAATGGTTAATAGCTCTAAGATGGGATTGAAACACAATAATCCCAAAGGTGAGATTTTTTAGCAAGTAAACTTAACCTTTTCCAACAACTTTTTTCAAAAAATTGTGAGGATTGCATTTAGAAATGAATCTTGTAAGTTATTTTTTCAAAAGGATGCTTAGATTGCTCGAAAAACAAGATTGTCCATAACTTTCTCATTATTAGGCCAAATAAAATGAATCAAAGCTTCAGATGTACAGAAAAATATAATCTTTGAGAAAAAAATGAAATATAAAAAAAAATCATATTTTTGTGATTTTTTTTTCTGCTCGACAAACTGAAATTTGTGCATAGTCTGGCATTACTTTTGCCCATGGGCACCGATTGAGAAAAAAATTATATTTTTAAAAAGCTAATGTGGTTTTCTATCATCAAAAAAAGTTTCAAAAAATCATGTCAAAAATTGAGATCACACGAGCTTGCCCGAAATCCCAAGTGTCCCCCGAGGGGACACTTGGGGCTTTAGGGGTTAACAAATAAATTTAGATATGAAGAATCCTTGAATGCAACTAAATCTAAAATTTAAAGAATCCCTAAATAAAAATAAATCTAGATTTAAAGAATCTTTAAATACAAATAAATCTAGATATTAAGAATCTTTGAATACAAATATATCTAGATATAAAGAATCCTTGAGTACAAATACAAATAAATCTATATTTGAAGAATCCTCAAATATCAGACCCTCCCTCATGTCCCGTTGGAGATGCTCTAACTTGGAAGCATTTCAAAGCTATTGACGAAGCAAAGTTATGAACACCCAATCTTGCTTCTTCCCCTAAAGCATGTTGCCTCTGCTCATACGGTGAAGATGCTATTGTCCAATCTGAGTACAAAGGCGAGTTGCACTTAGTAGAAATTGTTTTTTCAGCAAAGATTTTTTTTGTGCGATTGGTAGAGAGTACACCCTTACTTTGTGATTTTGACAACAATTTTTGAAACAAAATTGTGCTAAGAAAAAAATCTTGTATACAAGGACCGTGGAAGCTGGTTGAACTTGAAGGCATACGTTCTATTTCTCAAGCCACATTCTAAAGGACGTCCGGCTTCCACTAACAAAAAGAATGAAAGGACATGGGGAGCCGATTAGCAGGGAAAATGTAACCTACAGCAAAGGTTGCCACTAACATGGGATAGTGACTTTGGGGCAAGTTGGCCAATCAGAGTTGTTTGCCTCCACAAAATTCAGTTGGAATGACAGTGTCATGGGACGAGGATCCATGTTTCAGTTGAATGTCGTAATTTGCTACACTTGACTCTACAATTTCCTACTCTTCCAATTACACAAGCACCAATCCAAGCAAGAAGGAAATTACCACATCGTGATAGTGCAATGAAATCACACAAGAACCAGTACGACAAAATACAAAGAATACGATATTGATATAACATGGGCCCAGTTCCTGCAAAATGTCCAAGAGGTACTGAACACAAATCATCCCATGCCATCTCTTACACACAAAGCATAGCCATTGTCACATAGCTACGTTACGTAAAAATAGAAGCGACCCTAGTGCTACACAAACCAAGCAGAATGTGACAATTACTACTCATCGACGTCGAACTCCTTGGAACTTGAGGTCACTTGGTGTGGATTAGACATTTGATCGATATCGATCCAAACCCTAAAATATAAGAGCTGGATTGATTATATTGCCCAGTAACAACTCAAAGTGCAAGTTCACGCAACTCAAGGTGGCCTATTGTGGATCAAACATTGGATCGATATAGACTGCAACCCTAGATCCTAAAAGCTAGCTTGATTAGATCAAACTAACTTTGGAACAGGGATATTTGACTGTAATCTCTTTAGATCTCCTCAAACCTCAACTAGATCCAACAAAAAGATCCTCCACAACTCAATCGACAAAAAAATAAATTATTTCATAATTATCGACTACACAAACGCTTCTTGATTTTCAAAGAATCAAATAGACCTCGGCCATCCAACCTCAAAGAATTAATCAGATTTTGACCTCCTACCCCCAAAATTGGGCCTTTTGAATTAAACTATTACTCTAATCAAGTGGCAAGAATGAAGTCACATGTGCAGTCTAAATTGTTGGAGTATCGAGCAGAATCTGTTAGGGCAATCCTCGTTTGTCTTGAGGTGCACCTGCAACAGCTAACTAGAGAGCATGTCAGTAGAATACATGACCTTGGAACAGAATCCCTCATAACAAAAAAAAGCCAACATTACATCAGATAATCCCTTGTTAGAAGCCAAAAATTTGTTAGGCAATGAAAGTAACATAAAAAATACAATAGTGCACCAAACCAAAGATTCCGCTTCACAAGCCAAATCTATCAGAGGATGAAAGTAACATAATAAAGACAATAGTGCACCAAAATATAACAAGGGTATTAGCATAAAAACAAACAATCACTGGTATTGAGGTTCAATCCACATTTATAGACAAAAATGTATGAATTTTGAGCTAGCAAGCTGAGTTCCACGAAGCATCAAGTCTTTGTTCACAAAATTTGTGTCCRCACTTCTGCATGTATAGTAGTCCACTCCAACATTTAAGCTTCACAAAATCACTACACTTTTGTAAGCATGCACAGAAGTAATCATCCATGGCACATCACGTGAATACAGAAAGTTAAACTAGTCTGTGAAGGTGAAAAGTCCAACAATCCTTGTGTCAACAACATACTCCTTTAAAGACTGTGTCGAGATTTCCTTCTAGAAGCGCCACGACATCCGCATCGCACAGCCGGGTCTAGTGCCATGTTGAAGTCCCAATTCTTCGTATTCCATGGACGCTTCATGTTTGTGGCCTGAATGATAACGATGTCCAAGTGGGTGTTAGATTTCTTCAACGCTACCGATTCAATGCTTCATGATGGGCATAGTAACATGCATCACGACACATCCACAAATTCCCACAAGCTTCGCAATACCACCTTTGGAGGTGCCCACATATAATGCAACCTCTTTTTAACTTTGAGTGCAAAGGAGCATGAATACGAGGGGGCCGCCCAGGCACATGTATGTGCCCTCCTTTGTCAAGCACTGATGGCATCTCCTACAAGATGCTTTCCTACAGCAATTTTAAATGCCAAATGCGACATGGTTCTCAAGCCAAGATCCTCCATCTCCTTCACCTAGGTGACGTAGGCATTTACCATCGTTTGGTCAACCACAAAGAGGAATAATTTTATCCACCACTTGTGGCAATGCAACTGAGAGGAGTAGTTACCTCGTAGGTAGTCAGTGACATCAACATCTCTCATATACTCTACATACGCCTTATGCATGGGTGATGAAGGGATAATTAGTTGTCTACGAAGACCAGGTATGCGACGTAGCATCTTCACCCCAGACTCCTAGGGGGCCTTTGCTGTGCTAAGCAAGGTTACTAATTTTTTGTCTTGCCAAGATACAACCCCCATTTGCCGATGAACATGGGTGGCAATAACCATGGATCCCCTAACCTCACTATTTTTCTCTCGGTAAAGCCCGGGTGGTAGGTTTGTACTTGTACGACGCACTGTGCCGGTTGCCCACACACCCTGAACCATCAACTCGTGAAACAAGTTCACACTTGCAAATAAGTTATCAACCACTAAGTGGTGGCCCCGGTGCTGCAGCCCTGAAATCATCCTTTCCACGACATGGTATCCCAAACCATGAGGACCAGTACCCGTCCCTTCACTGAAATACACTTCAATCTTCCATACAAACCTGCTTTTTGAGCTTGCCAATAACCAAGCTTTAATCCCAAACCTCAAAAAGTTTATCAAGCATAAATTGCCTTATGAAGCGATATCGACCCTTGTACGGGATGACACACTCATCTACTGTTATCTCTCTCCAAATTATAGATTTCTTGGAACACTGCGCTAAATGATTCAATGAGCCATCGTGTTTTGGCAATCCTATCAAATCTAGGATCCTGAACATCTCGGACTACTTGAGTATTGTCTACTAAATGGAGACAACGAAGAATCTGCTTCCACCTTGCCAGCGTCATAATTTGTGAAATCAAGTCGCAGTAAATGAATTTCTCACTCCTCATCCAGTAGTGTTTTACACTAGGTAGCCTTTTGCAGCCCGTGAGGATGCAAATGCCAATCCAAGCGCGAATGTCTATACAATTGACGTCTATCCAAGCAGATCCACCTTTAGTGCGTGAAGGTGCATTTGGCTTATGAGGAAGCACTACATGCACATATCTGTTTGTTTTTAAGACGATGCGATCTAAGGTTTCATTGGACCACAATATCTACTTCAAAATCTGAATTGCTACTTTCTATAGTATCCTCATATGTTGGGATCCAATTAAAATCACTAGAGTCAGCCTCGTCACTACAACGGAAGAGATCATCCTCGTGATCTCCTTCACTCTCTCTATCGTCAACTAGCATATACTCAGGAAGGCTAAAACTTACCTTTGGGAAGGTAGTTTGTGTTGTAGATTCTTGCGTACCGTCGATCCCTTCCACATCAGATGGAAAATCATAGTCAGCGATTGGTTCACCACGTGGTTGTGGAGCAGTTTTCAAGTTTGGGATGTTGTCGACAACATGCTCAGTATCTCTTACGCCTTCAGTTCCCCCGAGTCCACCATGAATCTCTAGTGTATCGAGAAACACCACAGGCACCCTACTTGTGAAACCATGTTGCCGCTTTGCCCAACCGTAACCATGGCCGCCTTCACTGCCCGTAGCCCGCAAGTTTTGTGCAAGTACAATGCGCATGTCTTTGTCTTCCAAATATATGTTGTTTGGAAAGCCACCTAATGCACATACGACCATTTTTTACCAATTCTGCAATCCACACCTTCACCAATGACATCTCCTTGCGTCCATGACGGCGTGTCACCTGTGTAGAATGATGTTTCCGACAGGAATCGATTAGGAACTAGTACAGACCAACCTGCTCTTGCCTCATTCCAATCACTATAAATCTCGCGCAAGTGTGCCTTCATATCTCCAACTTGGCCATCGATGGATTTCCCTAGCTGGAGTGCCTCCCCTGGATGTGTACCTGCAAAACCAGCTTCCTTGTGAATGGGGTCTATCGACATCCACGCCTCCTCTCGAAACAACATATCCCATAGATTAACGTTGCGCGTATCCATGCTCCCAACCGTGTGTTGCGACTCTGGCGCTGTAATGTCAGTAAATACCTTGCCATCTTCTTCTTGGAAATGGGAAATAACTTCTAGAATGTTCACATCATTTTCTCTTTGTTGCTTGAAGTCGGACAAAATTTTTGCTACCTTTGCCCTTGTCAAAAACCCCAAAGTCTCATTTGGGATAAGAAGCCAGGGAACCCAATTTTTTGGCTTCTTCTCTTTTATGAGCACTGTTTTTCTTTTTTGGTCCCTTCGATACCTACCATTCCTCCCCTTTGCTACACAATTGTAAACATGGACGATGTGTGATAGTTAGTGCCATTATGAAGAAAAATTGGAGGAATGAACCCAATTTTGCTAAGTCCTATCATAACCAACTAAGCATGTGAACTTTATTCTATGATCTAGCATGTGATTTATACTCTGTGAACATAAGAAGGCAAAAATATGTAATCAAATGCTTTGGGTAGAGTTGCATACTTTGTGAACACGTGCCGGAGTCAAGTGGAGGTGGTCCAATGTCATTGGTGTATGGCTTTATGGCATTGGAGTCATTGCTGTTGGGGTCGTTTCGGAGATAAATGCACTCTTGTCCATCTGCATATTTGATTTCTTCTGCCAAGGCTTTCCACGCATCCGCACGGGGATATGGACTGCCACCCCCTCCATGTGGATTTCGTCCCCTTCTTGTATTATTGGATCCTTCTTTGCTCTCGATTTGCGAATCCTTGTCTTCTTTGGAGGTACATCGGTATTCTCGGATCCAATCTGGGCCAATGGCATCAACTTTGGAAAGCAACCCTCCTGTACACGCAACACCTGCAATCCCAAAAGCAATTTAAAACAACATGAAGATAAGAACAACATTCTTTAATGAGGAAGGATATGATTCTATAAACAAGGAAGGACATCCCCTCAAAAAATCACTTTGAAAAAACAAAGTGCATCAAAATGTCCTCAAACCTTGTAGACTGTTGATTGTTCTCTCATGAATTGTATCACTAAGTAATAATAACATGAGAAGATACTGCCACAAGTCTATATTACACATACCTTCTCTTACAGTCTTACTTGAATCCACAACTGAGAAAGAAAAAGCAGTGAACCTCTGTTTTTTGTATTAGACACAGTTGAATGAACTAGGAAAAGAATTTTATAAAAACACGTGATACAAACATTCTAAAACCTCAATCACATCATACAAGGTTTCAAATGAATTAAAGCTAGAAAAATGATCGAGACTCATAAATTGAAGTAGTGCATGTTTTAGCGTACAAGTGTACATCAAATTATTAGTTACAAGGTCACTTGGTGTAGAGCTCCAAAATTGGAGTTGGTCACAAATTCCAATTGCGATCACTTATGGTAGTTAAGCAATACCTTTTTTATTTGTGGCATTCGAGTAGACTTGGTCTTTTGGGTCAAAGGAACATTTTCCTGATCTTGGATGTCATGCAACATGGGCTGTGGTTGGGCAACCTCCTGTCCATCCCACTCTTGCATTTGATGTCAACAAAGAACAAGACCAATTACCAGACTTTATATGAATTTATAAAGTGTTAGTAAGTATGAGTTTGAAAACAATTAATCATCCTGCAATACAACTACCTACAACATTTCTTAAGATGGAACAATTTTTTATAAACTTGCTGATATTCTTGTTTAGTAAGATGCAGCTCGTGTTCAGTCCTTCGTGTCTCGATGGATGACAATAGGATTTTCCTGGGAATGGAAATAATGCAATACACAAGCAATGCCCAAATGGTACTTCAGGTATATAGACCAACTACCTAATGTATCCCTAGTAATCAACATGTAGTAATCAACATGGAAAACATTATAAAGAATTACTTACAAATGTACTATAAACAAACTAGATCTAATCTAATCTAACCAAACTTGCACATAACTTAGACAGACTCCACTTTATGTGACTGAAACTAGACTTTGGTGCATGACCTAGTAAGGCCCAATAAGGTGGCAAACTGGAAAACAAGCAATTTATGGCTCTGTTTTTAATGCACCGTCATAAGAAAAATGGAGTATTTTATCAAAACTAGAGTACGAGCAAGGGTTCATGTAGATGACTAACCTCTGCAGGGAAGATGGCAAAAGCTGTTATATCGAGTAGTGATTCCACAACAAAGAATTCTATATTTAGATGTACCAAGATATTATAAACCGAAATTTGCCATGCTACAATTTCAAAGCATGCCAAATTGCCAATTTATAGTATTGAGCCATGCAATGGACACATTCGATAACACACATTTTGGGCAAAACTGCATTTTCAACTCATTGTTCAGACTCCTAAAGCATAAGCATGTTTCTTTCGAGGTTCTTGTATGAGAGCCTTGAAGCTCATGTCATTGCAAATAGGAATGTGTATTTGCAATGTCCTACAAGTTAGCTTAAACGTGAGAGTGCCGGAAGTGATCCTGGTCATCTCAAAAGTTTGATGAGCATCCCAAGATCAACAAATTCCAAACCTGAATTCCAATGCTAGCTACTATAGTCGACTCCAGGAGTCGACCAAGTCACCAAGGACTAATGCATCTGGAAATGATATCAATACATTGGATACTGAATTCAATTCATTAGGATTTCAATTCAAATTGGATTTCAAGCTGTGGACCAGAATATGACCTGCTTGGAACAGAACGTGACCCTCAGTTACACAAGATAATTTTTCTAGCTTTTGAAAATCAACAAGAACTAATTCAAATTAGTGTTTGGTAATTTTATTATTAAAACTTTTATTGCTTTAATTATTGATAAAAATTACCGCAATAAAAGTAAGTATTCATGTAGTGTGGAATGTCGAGAAATTAGTGAGGGGCAACCTAAGTTCACTATTTACTGTAATTAAATGGGTACAAGTCATTTGAGGAACTTTTTCAAATTATTGGCAATGTTTTAAATACAATACTATATACTTTAGGGTCAGATACGCAGAAGTAATACTTACAATTTATTAATAGTACTAATTGGAATGTAAAGATTCTAACAATGTCTGTAAACACCTACAACTAGAGAATGAGCAGTACTAGATTCCACTCCACCATTGATCTTTTCAGAGCAAGCAACATCTGAATATATACCTCAACAATTTGACCTGCAATTCCTCTTCAACCGAAACTGCAACCGAATTCTATGGGAAACTAAAGCAAAAGCAGGAAGTCTTTATCATCTGACTGCTAATCAAATTTCTTAAACCTCTTGCGAGCCATTTTGCTGACCTTAAAACCCTAAGAAGCACTTTGCTACTCTCACAACAGCTAGAAAAAAAAAGACCTCAAATCGCACAAATTGGACACCCTGCCTTGAACCTAGAGTCACATAGCAGAATTCTGAGAGTGACAATATACTCCCACCGAGGTAGGTCAAGGTTGCTAGAGAGGGACTACTAATTGACATATTCAAGCATTTGATGTTTGCAAGCCAAATCTAACCTAATTTTGTCATTACGTACATATCATTCTGTAGTATGTTTCAAAATAGAGTCCTAATTTGAAAGTATTATCCCCTAGCCAACATTTCAAATTGAATGAGAATATAAGTCTTGCATTCTGGCATCTCCTATTACTGACAATAACCAACTGCAAATAAGGGAAACGAGGAATTGAAGAAGCTAGACCCTCATTGAATTCAACATGAAGCCTATACAGCATCATCGGTAAATTCACGTAATTGCCACAAATAAATAAAAACTAATTGCATCATGGTGAGGGGTGCAATTGATCCTAAATTTGGTCGAGTTTAGTCAGAATTAGGAAACCCTAACATTTTGATCTAAGTCCACTACGAAAGCAAGCATTTTGGATTTTCCCTAAGACTGCAGAAATTCATTTGGCTAGGGTTTAAATAGCTCATGGCCACACTATTGCAAACATTGCATCTCCAATAGGGCTGGTCAGAAATAGAAAGATGAAGAAGAAACTTACTTGGTATGTTCTTCGATAACCCTCCATGAGTGGCGGCAATGGTGGCTGTTTGGTGTGGTCGCACATGCTTGCTCTCGCTCGCTCGAGCTTCTTCATCGTAAGCTGGAGTTGGATATATATGTCGTCGAAGGATATGTGTCACAAATTCAGGAAATTGTTTCCTTTCACACCAACCAAGCAGCCTAGCTGCGTGACAATACCATAAATACCGACAATGATCAACCTCAACAAATGTTCCTCGCCGGTTCCACTTGCTGGGCCGTGGCTGCGCTTCAAGATATGCTCTATCACAAAGGTGAGCAATTTTTTGGGTCCCTCCTTTAGATAGTCCCTACGCTCGAAACCAACGTTGCAAATCCTCCAAACCTTGAGGCTTGACCCTAAACTCTCCCTCCTTTGCCAAACTCCCACCCTCCATGAACTACTACCACTGAGAGGAAGGTGTGCTTCCTCAAGGCAGGGCTCATCTTTTATATTTTGCAGCACTTCCAGAAGATGCATTTCTTCCTCTTTCAAGTCACAATCTGTTGGAAGGCGGCTTCTGCACTATAAGCCGCTTGACAGATTGTAAATTCGATCCCCTTGCGTGAAGAACTAGTAAACAATTGATGTAGAACCTCCGAGCTCCTCATCAACAAGCACACTTCACAGAATCCAAGAGGACGTCCCTCTCCCTGGATGTACTCCCCAACTGCTAGTGACCGGCTACACCTGTTCAAGTATGGTTGTATCTGACATAGAAGATTTGCCACGCGATTTCAACTTAAGAGCTACGTATACCTTGAAATACACAGAAACAATCATTCTCCCAGGTGGGGAATACGCATACTTGAGCCAAATGTTTTTTCCAGAAACCCTAATAATTCTTTGCCACTTTGTCCCCAATCTTCTTGTTTCACAAGTTTTCACTAAATATAATTTAGGCCTCTCAAATTGAAGAATATAGGTTTTAATAGGCTGTTTCTGGTCATAACATCCTTAAGGGGTTAATATCCTTCAAATTGAGAGCAAAAGAAGACTTTATATGTTTTCTCTATCATCATTGCTTGCAAAATAAAACTTATCATAACTTCTACCTCATTATTCATAATTGAGTAGGTACAAATCCATACAACCCTCCAAAATAATTAATATCTTTTAAAAATAAGTATTCTATTGCCCAATTTGATATTGAAAATTTAAGAAAATCCTTCAAACTTTTGCAATATTATTGGAATGATGTGAATGTTTGAAATTCTTATACACTAATAGGTTTCTATGAATCTTTGTTCTTCCACAATAAAAGACAATGACATGTTTGTTGGAAATTTTTAATACCACTCTATATTACAAGTAGCAGCAATCCAAGATCATAATGAAATGCCATAAAAATTAAAGATCCATGGATATCATTTCTAAAAGAGAACATCAACAAAACTTCTGAAATTTTTTCACTTTCCATTTAAAGTTTTATATGTTTATATATTTTATGGTTTGAAGTAAATAAATATGTTTTATGATTTTTATTTTATTACAAACTTCATGATATTACGTTTTTCTAGCAACGACTAAATTAATAACAACAAATTGAGGATTTTGGATTTTGAAAACGCCAATATTGGAAGTTTTTTAAAATTAAAAGTATTCATTGTAATTGGGACAACCTTTCAATGACTTTGAGTTGACTTTCAAGCTTGAGATAATTGTCAGTTAGAACCTTTCTCCATGGTGCTTTATTGCTTGCTTGCCAAAAAATTCTTAAGTCATTTTCATCCTTGAAAATGATCAAAATTGGAAAAATAGTCAATACAACTATACTAGGTAAAAAAAAAATGTAGCCAATAAACAATTTCATTGTAGGAACAACCCAAGAAAGCAATGAAATGCCATGATACAAAAACACATATTAAATATTTTGAAAGAATTTTAACCCTTAAATAACCCTTAAAGGATGGACCCATCATCGTGGGAAAAGGCAGGGTGCAATATGTAGTGCTTGATTGAGGGGGAAAACGCACATGTTTAGCTTTGGAAAAATTGTACAAATCAATATCTCATGCTACCCATTCAAAAATTGCGAGAAGGGCAGTGTGGCACAAAACACTTTTATCTGAAAATCTTTACTATCTTCATAGTATTAGGGCTATTTAAAAATATGGAAGCAATCAAAGACTCTAAATTTGATTTTCCATGATTTTTGACATATGTGGTCACTTTGAAAGGAACGGATGAAAATTGGCTAGTATCCACTCACCACATGAGTTTTTGTCTTCCAAAGGACAAAAAATATCCGCCTCATTCTCCAAGGGTTAATAACCACAACCTTCACAATTTGAAGACTTACACTTTCATTGTTGGTCTCATTGATGAGGTGATGTGTACTTGTAATAATTTGCAATGCCTCTAGATAAACTCAATCTGGTCATCTAAAACCTCAAAAGTCTTGAAAGTGCAAAAATCCGTGATGTTCATAATTATGTGTGATCTAACTCATTTATGTACTCTAATTTGCATAGTCACATGTAGCATCAAGACCTTTATTTTTCATATTTCTCAATTATTAAGATTTGTAAGAGATTTATAAAGTAAGGTGCTGTAAAATCAAACATAATCCTATTCTGTCAAAATCTAAAAGGACATGTCATTGTAGAATGCCTATTTAAGACTTTTAAAAAACCCTTAATTTAGGACACTTTAACAAAAATATATCTTGGATAATTCTCAATTGGAGTTATAAAATAAATGCATTCAATACATTTTAACAGAATTAATTAATTTTTGGTTTAACAACAAACCATCTTAAGGAAGCAAGATTTATTAATGAAGAACGTAGTAGTAATTTGTTGTTAGATTTGTTTTCCAATAAACTATGGTTTCCTTACTTGAAAAATGATGTAAGTTTGTTGTATCAATCATGATAAGACAAGCTCACATAATTATTTGTTTTCAATTATATGATTTTTTGGGGGGGGGAAAATATGATCATGAAAAATTATTGGCAAGTTAATACCTATGGGGTTGCTAGGTAGTATCTAGTAAATAGGCACTAAATCAAAAATAATATTACATAATTCAAAATGACATTTTTATTCACCACCAAATTGTGATCCTACTCACATTTGTTTGAAATTACCTAATTTTCAAAATCTTGCCATTGATCTTAGAAATCACATTGTATTTGTTCTAACATCAAATCCTCAATCATTGATCATAATTTTGTATAATAGTTTACAAAGAGAGGTAAGTTTATACATTGAATATGTTTAATTGCAGATTTTCAAAATCAAATTCTATAGGTTGGTGGAGTATACAATTAAGACACGTTGATATTATGGGCCTCAAATATTTACTTCGCAACCATTGAGACCATGTAAGGTAGAAGCACCAGTAATCAACACTTTTAATGCCTCTCCTATGAGGGTGGTCCAAATGATGGTTTTGTAAAGAATGTTCCAGCTAAAATCATTCAGTAATTATGTAAGGTTCACACCATATTCTACAAGTTTTCTAAGTTGAAAGCATAGGATATTTGTTTATACCCCCTAGACTCTCTTTAATCCCTAAAGTCCCAAGGCATTGTTTTCCATCATAAAACACTCAAAACTACCATTTCTATTGCAAAGAGCAAAATACTTTTATAATTGTTTTCTTTTTTGCATATCCAACCATAGGATCTTACACTACAATAGTGTAAAAATGAAGACAAGAAATTTCTAAATCTTTAATCATGTAGTTTGCAAAATATTTGCATTTAAAGTGAAGAAAACTCAAAAGAAAAAAATTCTCTACTTTAAAGATGGAATTGGAACACACAAAAAAACTTAATAGCACTAAGATGGAATAAAACCATACTAATCTCAACAATGAAATAATTTTAGCAAGAATTCTTGTGAATTATTTTTTTAAATAATTGTGAAAATTGAATTCAAATATGATTTCAACAAGTAGTTTTTTCAAAAAGATTCTTTAATTGCCCAAAAAAACAAGATTGTCCATAACTATCACATTACTATCCAATTAAAATGAACCAAAGCTTTCCATGTAGGTGCAAATACAATCTAAGAAAAGCAAATTTAAAAAAAAATATTTATAGTTTTTGGATAAAGGTGGATGGCCATTCAAGGCCAGAATTTAGATGATGTAATTAAAAAAGGGATGGTTTATGAACCTTTTATGTTACTCGTTGTGCTTGGATTTTAAACAATACATTTCAACCGGGGAATTCTAGCATGTGAGTATAGAATCTATGAGCCAATGAGCCTAGGAGTTTATAGTATAGACAACCTCTATGATTATAGGTACCTATGTTATAGAGTTTTTCCATGTTATATATATATGTTATAGGTACATATGTTTAAAACAATTTTAACCTCTAAATGCCCAAGGCCTTTTTTGAATTTGCTAATAAGATGAATCAATTTTTTTGAAATGTAACCATACAAATTAAATCTAGACATGTTAGTGCAATTTTAGATGACTTTGACCACCATTTGTCAAAAAAATTTGCACTACAGACTTTGAATTTAAAATCTTTTATCTTGAAGAATTGAGTTGAAAGTCTAGAAAAATAATTTAAAAAAACACACACTTGGTTTTCAATCTTTGAAAAATTGTTAATCAGAAGTAGGTCCAAGATTGAAAGAAAAACTAAATGGTTAATAGCTCTAAGATGGGATTGAAACACAATAATCCCAATGGTGAGATTGTTCTAGAAAGTAAACTTAACCTTATCCAACAATTTGTTTTGAAAAATTGTGAAAATTGCATTCAGAAATGAATCCTATAAGTTTTTTTTCTTCAAAAAGCTACATAGATTGCCCCAAAAACAAGACTGATAACTTTCTCATTACTAGTCCAAATAAAATGAATCAAAGCTTCACATGTAGACAAAAATATATCATTTCAGGAAAAAATTTAATTTAATTTAATTTTTAATTTTTGCAAAATTGTTTTTGCTGACCGCCGAGTTCAGTTTTGGGTTTTTTGTAGTATAACTTTTGCTCCCGGGCACCAATTGAAATTAAAAATATATTCCCACAAAGCTAATCAATTTTTTCTATCTTCTAAGAAGGTTTCAAAAAGTTTCATAAAAAATCAAGGTCACTGCCCAAAATCCAATTTATCCAAGGGGACAATGCGACTTTAGGGGTTAATGCCAAGTTATAATTGTTGAATATGCATTGGGAGTAACTTGAACGTTTGACAAAAATTTGTTAGAGTTGCAAGTACTTTACGTAGCACTTTTGTAGTGGCACCCACAGATCAACATGGTGCAGAACTTCCCATATCTATCAAATTCGTACAAACAAGCTACTTAGTGATTCAGGTTAGCCATCCTATTAGGTGCAATAGAAATTGTCCAAGGAGGAATTGAAAAGGACAAACCGAGAACCAAGAGATTGGATTGTCATTGATGAGTCTCCCGCACCTTCTGCAATGAGGAAATAAATTTGTTTGGACAGCACAAGAGCGAGATCCGGACTGCGTTCGTGCTAACACTACCATTGATTCTTCCTAGACCATGAAAAACCCTTCGTCAACTAAACATCCTGTTTCAGGCCTTTACCACCTTCCAGTAATTTTCCTTGTTTACAGATGGGCTTGCTTCTCTCCCAGACTGCCACAGTCACCAATCCGAATTGATTTCTGTTCGAAGCACCTGTCCACATAGTAGAGTATGTTGGTCTCCACGGAAGCTTTAAGTCTGCTAGGCCGTGCCGTTGGGGCAAAGCAAACTCTACATCAGAAAATTTCTAGGAGCTCGAAACACCGCATCAATTTGGTCGTGCCCTAAGTAATTGCAATTTGCGTAAATGCTTGCGCATTCAGACGTGCAGGGTATATGACGAGACTCACGAAAATGTACATTCCCCGGGCAATGGTGACAAGCCAGGGAATGCAATTCATGTATACAGTTACTGCAACATACCCTACCATGATCACTGAAATGGGGACTTCCGAAAAGCGAATCTCACTTTCCCTCTCAATTGTCCTGAGAATTGTCCTGAGATCACAGCAAGGGTTACAGATATCTACACTTTCAGTAAATTTATCATCTAGGTGTTGAACACGTTCAAAATCATCAGTACAGAACAAGCATTATATCTGCAAACCGTTAACTGATATCATATCCCCCCTGATACACACACTGATACGCGCAGTTCGCAATTGATCACASCACTGCAAAGACGGATRGAAAATCCGCACGCGGTTGCAAAAACACATGCRAGGGTTGCAAGAAAACCAGGGAAGGATGTCGCAAACAGTGAAAAATACAACTGCAAGGACGATCAAGAAAAGCTCGCGATGACAATAATCTTGTCACCGAGGATGATCATACACCGGACACTTTAAGATGATTCCAATCGAAGCGCACTATACAGATTACTATGCTTCACAGACTGACAATAATTTTACTCTGATCACACCTTGATGGGATGTGATGCTTTTACCGCCTGGAGACGGGGTCGAAGGTGGAAACTCCAGCCACGGCCACACCCAAGACGGTCACCACCACTCCTCCGGCGACGACGCTCAGAAGCAGGTTGCGGAGCGAGTCGGACACGCCGGGTTGCGCTGCTTCGGCGATCTCAGGCACCACGGAAGCGGCGACAAGTGCCAGACCGGTGAGGCCGACGACGTTGTGTTCCTTAGTAGCACTGTAAGAATGCCACAAGACTGCTGTCAGAGGTGAATTTAGATCTTAAGATTCCACTATCGCTTAAAACAAAGAACAGAATTCCAAAACTTATAAAAGTTGCAAGGTCGCTAGAGGAAATTCCGAGAGCAAATACAAAGCCGAAATTTGACATACAGATTGTGGCCATAGCCGTAGCCATTCGAAGGACAGGCATGCACACGAAGAGAGCTCAAAAGAGCTTAAATGGCGCTACAAGATCGCTCCGGGGATCTTCAACAGCAAGTAAGAAGTCGAAAATTGAGATCAAGATTGTCGCCATAGCTAAAGGAAAGATAAGCATCTACAGAACGAGCTTGCATATGAACGAATGCTCTGTTCACGGCTGCAACTAAAATTGCTCTACTATTCCTCGAAGGAGCTAAAATGTCAAATGATTAATATCCGGCGGTTCACAAACGCACTAAATTGACCAAAGAGAATAAACCGCATGCCAAATAGCGACAGCGATCCACGCACCAGAGCACTTCCTGGACAGCCAAATGCTCACTCGCATTTCACAGTTCTGCATTGACCAAGCCACACTCGCATTTCCTACCTCCACCACAAACCGATCACTCACTCACTCCTATCATCTCCCTCCACAAACAAATCAGCAACGAAAAACAGAGAGAATCACACAATCACCTCATGGAGACGCGGCTGCCGTTGGACACCCCGAGCGCCACCTGCTTCCTCGACATCAGCAGAACTCCCTTATTATTACCCCCGGGCGCCTTGGCAGCGACTCCGCGGGAGGCCAAAGCGGCCACAGCAGTGGTCGACGTCAAAGCTGCGCACGCCATCGCTACAGACTCCTTTCCACAGAAAGTCCTCCCACACCACAAACAATAATCACGAAACACGAAAGAGTGAAGAAGAATGTGTAGCTGCTTGGTCTGTGATAATAACTGAACCTGGAGTGAGTGCGCACTACCTTGTTTTGGTACAAAGAACACACGACATAGCCAGACTAAAAGGACAATTCCGAGAAGAATTTATGAAACGGAGTTCCAAAAGCTACAGACCAGCCAACCGCGAGATGGATCRGAGGAAGCCAGCCATTGACGGACGGAGGGCAAACGAGGGTAAGTTACTAGTAGTTCTCATCCGATGGGGGACGGAAGGGAACGCGGGCGGGGAGCGTAATATCCTGTGCAGGGGAGGGAAGGCGGTGATTGGTTCATGAAGGACCACGAGTATGTTGGCGGGTGGTCTAAGCCAGTTGGGAAGGGGGATTCCGGATGGGAGCGTCGTGTGTTATCCTCGGTCCCCCGCGCTATCTTTATGGAGCCGGGGTGAACTGCCATGCTCGGCCACTCCAACTTGAAGTCATTCCATGGGTGCAAGTAAGTTAGAAGTCCCTATTGTGTGCATCTCTCCTAGACCTTGTACATCTCTCCTAGACCTCTCTTCGGCATTTTGAGGCTTGTAACTGCAAATATGAAGTCAGAATTTGCAAATTCTATAGTGCTTGGAAAATTAAAAAATTCAAGGTTTTCTCGAGTAGCCGAGCGAGGGGTCAATTCACCCCAGTCCTTTATGGGCTCCCTTTAACTCTCGGCCAGGGTGAACCGACCCTCTTATTGCCTTGTTTTTTACCCCTAAAAAAACACTAGATTTTTTATTTTCTACATATGATAAAATTTGCAAATTCTAAATTCATATTTGCAATTAGTGGCTCGGAATCAGCTAGGGATGGTAAGGACATTGAAAATCAATGTGACACAAAATAGAGGTCAATTTTTACATTTACCTTCTAAAGGGGCAATAAGGGGGCATGTTTGCCCTTGACCTTGCTCTCCTCTTGATTCGTAAAATTTTGCCACTATTATACTTCATCAGTTTGGAACTACACTCTTCATTCTATTTATTGTGGTCCACACTTATCCAGCAAAGGTCCAAAGCACCAAATTTTGGTGTTGAAAACACTTTAAATTTATATAAAATCTAACCTAGTTTCTAATTTTAGTAGTTTGTATTTTTGAAAAAATCTTTTAAAGTGTAATTTTAGCAACAAAAATCCAAATTTGAGAATGATTGATTGTGATTCATCTATTCAAGATTTTGTACAAGGGTGTCCATGGCAATCTAGACTTTCTATAGTGTTGAGGGCTCTTGAAAATGAGCCTCAAAACACTAGATCTTAAAGAAAAAATCCCATTAGAAATTCATTAAAAAAATAATTGTACAATACATTTTGCTTGGGGGTCACTTAGTTCTACTACAACAAACCACCTGTGAACAAGTGGTTTTGAATAAACCATAATTTCAACCTAAAATTTTGAGCATTGTTTAACCCTTGAACAATACGGCGGACGTTTTATGGCCAATGAATGACAGAGAATCAAACTATGTAGGACAAAATTGCAACTTTTCATCTTTGGTAATAGGAGTGGAAAGGGAAGATCTATTCTAGTACTTTGACTATATGTGGCTTTTAAAAGTAGATGATGTCACACGATATCAAAAATGCATGATTTCCACGGCCACAGGTTTGTCCTTCAAAGGTTGATAATGACTGTAGGTTTCTATTGCAAAAATTTCCAACTCAAGTAAAATATGAAATGATTTCTAGAGGTCAAAGGTTGAAAATGAACTAAAATGGCATGTTTTTCAACTCAAAAATTTATAGAGAACACATTTAGATGACCACCGCATCAATATTCAACTCAAAATGAGCTTTCAATAGAGATTAGAGAGTTATTTCTAGGATTTTTTTTTTCATTTTTTAAACAATTTTTTCTTATATGTTATAGAAGTGTGAAAGTTACTTTTCAGTTCTACAGTGTATCCTTTTACTTCAAAAATTTGTAACTAATTATTACAAACAAATAAAAATATCAATAATTCGAAAGATAAACTTTCAAAGTAGGAAAATTTGCTAATTTTTTAAATCTAATTTTATATAAAATTCAAAAAATAAATAGGAGGTCCAAAATTTTGTTTGCACGTGGTTTTTTATGGACACTCTGAGTGACCCGCCCGAGTGATTTTGAGAAGTCATAAATTGGTTGGGGTTATGCATGTTAGGCTGTTAACCTCAAATTTTTTTGGTGACCAACTTTTTAGATTTGAGCTATGAATAGAAGATTGAAAGACTTCACATTATTTTTGCAATTTTAACACTCCCATGATTAAACATTATAATCCTTCAATCCACAAGTGATATTGTTGTGTTTTCTTTTCTTATGTGATTTCTAATATGTCTAATCTGAATTTGTATGGGTACAATTCAAAAAAATTGATACAACTTATCAAAATGCTAGCTTTTCGTTCAATTTAGAGAAAATTTCTAGAAGCTCAAAGAAGGCCTTAGGCATTCAAAGGTTTTATAGATACTACCACAAGTGAAGGTTTAATTAGGCACTCAAGTGTTGAAATTGAATTTCTATGTCAGATTATCAGGGTCCACATCACCTCATACCATTCACAACGTAGGTCCAAACATCACATAATAAAGCTTGTGCACTCTTCCTCACAAAGAGCTTTCCGACAAATCCAAGAATGTGATTAAGGGATGCACGGTTTTAAAGATCTGAGTGTAACAAACAACAAAACAAACAACCTAATCCTTTGCACTATCTTTGTTGTCCCTTGCTCTCTTGCACATGGACGGAAACAACCAAATTTTGATTGGTAAATTGTTTCCAGTCATAAATACTTCAATTTAAAACTACACTGTTCATTTCAATTAGTGTGCTTTACACTACATAGACACTACTATAGTACTTGAGATCATTTCATTTAGTATTGCTCCCATGATTTAGAGAATCCTTGATTGATTTTTGATTGATCCATGATTGGTTTTTCTTCTTACTTGAATAGTATATGCCATATTTAACTACTTTTGGAGTTTTAAAAGTCCAAAATCAATAATGGTCATCTGGAGAAAAAAAATGGGTTATCCGGAGATTATGCAAAACATTGGGAGATCTGCCAATGTTATAATCTGGAGATCTTTCGATGTAAAGTCTAAAATTCATTGAATAGTCCAAAAGTAGTTAAATATGTCATAATATTACAATTCAAATATATATACTTATGTGTTATGATGCACAATAATTTCAATTCCATATACATTGGAAATCATCAATCAAAGTACTCATCCAACAATCAAAGTAACAACTTCCAAAGTACAACACCATTTTACCACTAAAAGCTTGTGGTGAAATACAGTCTAAAGTAATTGATGATAGAAAAAACTCTAATTTTTGTGGTTCCATATTTATAGGAGTTAAACACTATTTGGAAAGCAACAAAAAAAAGAATAAAATGTGTAATCACTTTAATACTATAAAATGACCCCAAAAAATGAATAAAATCACCAAAATATTTCTACAAAAATATTATATTAACCAGTACTGTTTGGATGAAAGCTAGTACTAAAGGATCATTTTGTGGGTGAACGTGAACATGTGGATGGTTCTATTGATTTTTCTTTGCTTGCATGCATTGTAGGATGCCACTTGTTTTAAAAATAAAAATAAATGATAGTCATGGAATTAGTGGTGTGGACTGTTGCATTCATGGCAAAGCTAGTTCTTATAATACAATAACTTCAAAACATACAAATACAACCATTCATTAGCATAGCATTCAGCAGCATGCTCTGGCACTGCCTTAGCTCTGGCACTGCCTTAGCTTAGGGTAGATGGTGTGGAATATACTACACCCAACATCCTTCATCAATGGCTAATTGGACATGTGGAGGATGCAGAGGATATTGGGTGTGGAATATTCCACACCATCAGCGTAGAGACCATGCTTACTACTAAATGTTATGCAGAAGATTTCGGCCCAAATAAGTCCATGAGTTTCCCGAAGTTTCTGAACTGTAAGAACTTGCCACATCAACAATTTGATGTAGTTGAGACCGTGACACATTAGATAATATTAATTATTTAATTAATTTCTTATAATTTTTGAAGTTTTTGAAATTAAAAAAAAAATAGTTTAAAATTTTTAAAAAATTTTGAGTTTTTTGAATTTCTTTTGTAAATTAAATTTTTTTGGTAGCAATGGCTGGTTCACAATTCTTGGACAACAAGGATAACCATTAGATGTTTTTTCAGCCCCGGAAGAGCTTGTTTCGGGGCTATTCCTTGAAACTGTTCACTACACAGGGAACCAGCCACTACTAGTCTGAAATTTTGAATTTCAAATTTTTTTTTTTTTTTTTTTTTTTCAGAAATCTTAGAAAGTATAAAGAAACTGAAAATTGATTTAAAAAATTATTATTATTATTATTTAAATAATTAATAATTAATAAATACTAATAATTAAATAGTATTATCCGACGTGGTAGTCTCTGTGCCACGTCAGACTGCCTATGTGGCAGAGTTCCCAGAGTTCCCAGAGTTCCCAGAGTTCCCAATGTGTTCCCACGGCCGGGAACTCGCAGTCTTCTAGAGGGGCCAAAAAACATCTAATGGCCCTTGGCCTCAAAAATCTTGTACTGGTGGAGCCATTTTTGGATAGGATTCATTTTTCATCTATATATTTGTATTTTATCCATTCAACATCAACAACTTTTTTTATATTGTGACGGCCATCATTCATAGTTGGAAGGAAAAAAATTGATGTTTGGAACTAGAAAGCAAGTTTTGAAAAAAATCTTCAAAAATTCRTTTTTTGGCAAAATTTGTCAATGAAATATTATTATTTCAAGGTTAGCACCTAAAGGACCAAGCTGCCTTTTTTTGCAAGCCATAGAAATTTGGATACCTCACTATGAATGGAATTTTTATTTTTTTTCTTTGAATTTTTTGCACAGCATGTGGACAAGGAATATCTTTAAGGCCCAACAATTTTCATAATTTTTTTTCACCAAGTGGGCAATTCCTGCAATTGAGAAAAAAATCAATTTTTGAAGAAACAAAAATTTTAATTGATTTTGTAGATTTCTATACATGTGAAAAGTTTTGAATCATTCCATATTAAATAAYAAGATTATACTTATGAGGAGTTTGAGTTTGCATCAGAGCAAGCAACCTTAAGGAAGTTTGAGTACCTTGAAAGTAAGTCAATGCTGCATGGTCAATGTAATCTTRTTTGTAATATATATTCTTGTTTTGGAGTTACATTAGGTTTCAACACTCCAATTGAATACCTCGAGCTCTATTTGAGATTGAGTTCATACTTAGGTTCATTTTCTTATAATTTTCTTAATAATAAATCTTGTATATTGATTTAAGTTTTTGGTAGCTCCATGTTTTGATTGGAGGACTTGCTACAACATGAGTTTGAATAACATTTTTGAGACCTAATACAATAAATTAGATCTTGTAGAACAATGACTATTGAAGAATTGTCATTATTCATTTTGTTATCTGGTTGAATTTTCAAACTCAACGTTGTTTTGTAGATTTTTGTAATTTCAATCTCTAAAGAAATGACAAAGATTCATAAACCTTCAAAGAGAAATTTCTACAATTTATCAAAATCAACCCTTACATCACAAAGTTTAGAACCTATGGGTTGTCAACAACTATCATGTGGTTATTGTTGTTTCATGGATTCGCATGTTAATTTACAATTTATTGCATCATTGCAATGCATTACTTTACAATTTATCACATCATTACAATGTGTTACTTTCAATTGTAAGTGATGAATTGTAACGATAATCACATACTACATGTTGACAAACTCCAAGTTTTAAACTTTGTAATGTACGGGGTAATGTACTGCCTAAGGGGACCAAAAGGATCCTCACATAGCCAATTCAAAGTGCTGTAATTTTTTGCATCCAATGTCTAAATTCAATAATACTTGTTGGGAAATTTGTGCTTTGGCCTCTAGTTTGTATGGTAAAATTTTCAAAAAAATCCAAGATGTATTAATTYTTTTGAAGTCCTTCAAACACTACAAGAAAATGGAGGTATAAATGACTTGTCCACAATGACTGCACCAGCAACAATGATTGCAAAATAGTCATTTTGAAGTCATTTTAAAGTCATTATTGTCAGTGCAGTCATTGTGGACAAGTCCTTTATACCCCTATTTTCTTGTAGTGAAAGTTCTTAGGTTCAATTTGATTTCACCAAATTGCATTTTGACGGCTACAACTTTTGGACTTGTATCTTCTTCATCCAAAGTTAGTTTTCAATAAAGTTTATTGGTTTACGTCTCCTTTAACCTTTAAAAGTCGATCGACAAGGACGTTTCGCGTCTTTTGGAAGCCAGAAATCAACTAGAGTGGATGCACAAAAGGTGTTTTTCATCCATTTTTTGGGTAAATGTGAAAGTAGAGATGTGCTTTGACATGGAAAGTAAGAAATAGGGTCATTAGATGTTTTTTCAGCCCAGGAAGAGCCTGTTTCGGGGCTGTTCCCTGAAACTGTTCACTGCACAGGGAACCAGCCACTGCTGGTCTGAAATTTTGAATTTCGAAAAAAAAAAAAAAAAAAAAAAAAAATTTCCAGAAATCTTAGAAAGTATGAAGAAACTGAAAACTGATTTAAAAAATTATTTTTTTTTTCAAATTTTTTTTTTAAAATAATTAATAAATAATTTAAAATAATAATTAAATAGTATTATCCGACGTGGCAGTCTCTGTGCCACGCCAGATTGCGTATGTGGCAGAGTTCCCAGAGTTCCCAATGTGTTCCCACAGCCGGGAACTCGCAGTCTTCTAGACGGGCCAAAAAACATCTAATGCATTGAATGTATTGTCATTTTTAGGTGCTGCAAATTGTAACACAAAGCCACGGAAATTCATGCCCACGCCGACAAGTCCCTGTATGCCTATCATCAAATTTTTAGGTGTTGTAGCAAATTTTTAGATGTTGCTATCATTTTTAGGTGCGACACGCTTTAACTTCCCACCGTCTAACACTTGACTGTCCACAGTCCTTAACCTGCCTTTTCTCCACGGTAATAGGTTCGTCTTTTAAGGGTTAAAGTATATTTGTTGTGGGAAATTTTTCATTGATATTAAACCATGATCAACGAGGAGGCATTTTTTGGTCAATGAATGAGAGAGCATCTCATGTGTAGAACAAAAATGTAATTATTTGTTTTTTGGAATTAGGGGTGGAAAGGGAAGATCTTCTACAATAACTTGACTTCCAATGCGTGCTTTTGGAGTTTTTTAAACCTATGATTCCCACAATATCAAAATCGATGATTTCCATGGTCTCCGGCTCGTCATTTTACCCATGATCGTAGAGGCGACGTTTTGCGTTCAATGAATGATAGAGAATCAAACTGTATATGTCAAAAGTGCAACTATTCATCCTCAGAATTAGGGGTGGAAAGGGAAGATCTTTTAGAGGACTTTGACTTGAATGAGTACTTTTGGACTATTTTAAACTAGTGATTCCCACGGTATCAATATAAATGATTTCCACGGTCACCGGTCCGTCCTTAAGGGTTAATTTTGCCACGGACATGGGGGTTTCTGCCTTACCCCAAACCCGCTGACTCCCCTGAAACCAATTTTCCTCTCTTTGCTTTGGATGGGGCGGAGCTCCTTTACTCTGTTCTCAGTGAAGCAGTCGCCGCTTTTGGAGCGCCATGTCCATGCTTTCACCACATGTCCAATCTGCGCAGCGCACCACCATTGATTACTATTGTCACTCTTAAGGATTTGGCTGATAAGCGAGTGGCTCACGAATTTTTCACTTTCCAGAAATTTCGAGAAAATCAATTGGCCTTTTGAACGGTGAGAATTCAAGCATTGCTTGAAAAGATTGAGTCGATGGACAAGATTGAGTAKATTGAACAGATTGAGCAGATTGAGAACTAAAGTGAGTACTTTGAGGAGCTTGCTTTTGTAATCGCACACGTTCTTTTCTGGAATCCTAGTGGAAAGTTGTTGAAGCGATTGGAGGTGTGTTCACGTTACTCTAGGGTATCACGTCCATGTTGTTYGAAGATTTTTGTTGAGTTTTTGAGCGAATGCGAGCTGGAAGAAATGCGGATTGTAAGGATTGAACTAAGTTTATAGTCTGCAGAGTAGGAGGCGTGGCAGAGGTGGAGATTAGGTTTTGGGGGGTTTGAATTCGAAATTGAGCGAATTTCGGTTTGTAGAGGTTCGATTGATGAATGCGGCTATGGTGACCGCCGCGCTKGCGCCCTCGTGTGCTTGCAATGTTCGCACAGCGGTAGGGCTGTCACTGCAGTCCCAGGTGTCGACTTCCGCATCATCGCACATGGGSGCTCAAACCCTCACACGGCATGGCAGGTACTAATCCGAGTCTCAAGTTTATGATTACAATGCAACTATCGGTGAAATTGGTTCACGCTTTGACCTAATTGAACTCTCATCGAGGTCATTGCAGGTCATTGCAAGTGAGCTCCGGAAGAAGAAGAAKCTTCAGTGTGCGCGCGTCCGTAGAAGAGGTTGGATCGTCTTCGAGTAGTGACGATGACGCTGATGATTCCAGGATTTTGAAACAAGTAGAGAGAGCGGATTGGCGAGCATTCCGAGCTCGTCTTGTGCGCTCGGGCCTTGGCACTGGAGGGCTGGACTCGGTTCAAGACCAGGAGCAGGAGCTTTGGGCTCACCCTCTCGTCAAACCCGAGGCTGGATGTTTGCTTATCGCGCATCCCAATGCCTTCACCAACARCCAGCAGTACTTTCACCGCGTCGTCATCTTCATATTCGCCCACGAGTATGTCCATGGCCTCATTCTCCACTAATCAATATCTTTGCAACCCTAATTCGGAACAGTCTTCTCAATGAAACCTAGCGGCCGAAAATRAACCTCGAAAATCGTAATTTCATTTCAGTCTGTTCTTTAAGTAAACCCTGCCGATTGCAAAACGACTACGTTTTGTAGAAGACCTGTGCTGTGTGGAYTCTCTACTAGTGAACATGAACCAGTGCTAGAATGAAAATTGACGTTTCTGTGTGCCTGTTTTGGCTTGGACATGACTTTCTTCCTTCTTTTCTAAGCCTTTGCCATGGCCGCGACCTGATTTCTCCCGAATCTTTGCTATCCTAATCTATGGACTGCTGTTCAATCTAGAATGAAATTYTAAACGGGGGGCTCTTGTGTGATATTATCAGTGCGGGTGGCAGTGCTGGCGTAATTCTCAACAGGTATACTACTTTACCGAATTCCTGTTAAATTTTCTTCTTGGGATTTGAGCGACAGATTGCGAGGGGCTTCATTTACATAATGCCAATGCAGGATTTGGAAGTCAATGTGACCCATCGCAATGGTTGCGAAGATTAGAATAATTRATTCTAGCGAATTCTTCTCTTCTTTGGCAGTGCTAGATTTTGAATGTATTGACTGTTCTGATCTTTTAGCATATATCGAATCACTATCTGAAAATTCGAGGGCAATCCCTACATTATTTTCGAGATCCTCCAGGTGCTAAGTATTTCTGATAACCGTGTTCTTGATTGCCATTACCTTGCCCGTCGATTATTTCGATGAAGRAGGTGCTCATGATATTGTTGGCATGACAACAGGCCAACTCAGTATTCACTAGGGCAATTGGAAGAGTTCAAAGACCTAATGCCGGAGATGACAGATTGTCCGCTGTACTTCGGAGGCGAYGTGGGTCCGGAGTGCACCCAAGTCATCCACGGCGTGGCAGGCTTTGAGGACAGTCGTGAAATCATGAACGGAGTGTTCATGGGCGGCACAGCCAGGATCCAGGAGAGCGTCCGAAGCGGCAAGAGCACTCCCAACGACTTTCGCTGGTTTCTTCGCTTTGCAGGTGATGGCTTCTGTTCCTCCTATCCGTAAGTTGGGAGCAGATTAAGAGTTTCTCTCTGTAGAGATTTCAGATCGTTTTGAGAATTGCCTCCTCTTGCAGAACAGAAGGCTCGCAATTGAAYTGAAACACCCCCTAATGACCCAAAGCACCCACTGTGGGTGGCCTCCTTGCTTGTTTTCTGGCACCTTTTGTGGTAGGGTTGATTTTGTCACAGGTTAATGCCACCACTCTAACTCCAACCTTCGTTAAACCTTTCGGAGTTTCTTGAGAACGGTAGCTTTGCAAGTTTCGTGTRGGAACATGTACACGGAAAAGACTAGTCACCACTTCGAACCGGCACAGTTTAACATTGGAGTATTGGTTTGTAAGATGGCTGAGTCTTATGATTGACACTGTCTAGTTAATACTGTCGGTTTTAATACACTCCTTGGTTGTGTTGTTGGCTACTTAGTCTACGTTAGAGGCTTACCACGATGGAAGAAAACTTGAAGGAATTAAGTCGGAGCATGTTATTGATCTATTAGAGCAGTTTAGGTGCCGCCGCCCCCACCCCCACCCCTTCACCATTTTTTACTCAAACGGGCTTGCTGTAGGCATCCTATGAGGCACRTGAAAGACGATATTTCAATTGACGAAGGTGTTGTAGTGGGCATTATTGCTTGAAAGTCGGGTAATCTTATTGTTCATTCCATGTGGATTGAGCCCAGTCACCCAGTGGAAGTGCTGTTGCATGCCTCCCCTGTAGTGTGGTAGAGCTTTTATGTACAGGCATGCTTACCATTGTCACTGCTAAAAGCTGTCAGCTTTTCCTTCTTCTTGGCTGATGTTTGTGTCTAGTTCTGACAGTTTGTTTCTCTGTTGGTGCAGGATGGGGACCAGGACAGTTAGAGCAGGAAGTGGCAGCCGGAGTGTGGTACCTGGCTTCTTGCAGCAAGAAATTCGTTCTAAAGCAGTGCATACAACTGCCGAAGCCCCTGTGGAACGAAGTCATGGAGCATATGGGCCCTCCTTACTCTGACATTGCAAAACGTGCTAAATGAAACTGACCATTCTCGTGCCCATGTATTTATTTTTAATTTGATCGAGTAGACCGGAGCTTTGGCAGAAACTTCCCTCCTGCTCCCAAACTTCGTACCCCYATTTTTGGCATTCATGAATTGCTCTGATTTCTCGTGCCTTTAGTTGCCAATTTCTTGTAGTTCTGGGCTTAGKGTTAAGGGATAAAGGGTTTGCTGTTATCAACAAGGATGGGGAGACATTCGCTTTCTTGACTAGATTGGAGTGGATGGTGCAGTTGTTAGCTTTTTTCAGGTGTTTGTATACTTTTGAACGGCATCTCCGTCTTTAGGCTTAGTCAAAGGAAAAGTTCTAATTGATGCGCTTTGTATTGATCGACATAGGAAATATGCTGTTAAGGTCTGGATTGTCACTTGTTTATATATTTCAGTGGTGCTATTCTGTGCAGGAGATCTGCCTTTAGCGTGCAGGGCATCGAACTGACTGAAGAATTTTGTTGATTTTGTTGGAATGGAATGAAAAGATCTTAAGTATGTATCTATACCTTAAATGAGGCTGATTGTTTGTTTTGTTTAGCTAAATTGGACTGTCTCTGCGAGGGAGGGGTACTAGGACTTTGCTTCGTGGTGTTTGGACCTATTATGTGGAAGTTATGAATTTTTGAGTTATTTTTGAATTTCAATATTAGACAATTATTTTTACTTTTATTTGATTATGGCAATTGGCATGGCACATTGGCATGGCACATTGGCATAGATGAATGATGGTTTCTTTCTAAATTTTGATTATGTTGTTAGTTAACCCCAATTGCAACAATTGCAAAAATGCTTGTAAAGGGTGGAACAAATTGTGATCCTACTCCAATTTTGTTGTGTTTCAATAATAAATGTAGTGACTTGTTCACATTATGACAACATAACTTGGAATTGACCACATAATCGGGTTGAAATAATGATGGTTATATAAATTCAATGAATACAACCCTGTAATTTTTCCACTTGATTACTAATCAAACTTTCTATAATGTAAAGCGTCTTCCACTTTGATTGAGAGCCATGCCTTGATTTCTTTTCTTTTCCACAAAATATAAACTGCTAGTATGATGTGCATGAGGTAATTACACCTCAATGCGTCTTGAGTAAGTAACTAAGTTTTCTTCTTATTAAGAAATTGCCTAATTTCTGGTTAAATCGAATTGGAATTCACAATAATACAATTCTAGGTTCTTTCTTATGCATTTATTAGACACCATATAAATTATTATGAATTTTCAAAGTATTGAAATAAGATTTTCTTAGAATCAATCTTAGACTCTCATAAATAGAGGGAGTACATTTTAGGCAGGAATTTATAAAAATATTGCAACCATGAAGTGTTCAATAAATAACTTTTCATATCACCATTGTAGAAATGAAAAATGCACCTATTGGTTCATAAATTGGATCAATTTTGGCAAAGTACCTTGGTAGTAAGTCTTGTATTTTTAGAGTTAAGTATATGCAATACACTTAACCCTAAATGGATAGACCAATACCATGGATTTCAAGCGTCAACCTCCATCACTTTGTTTGTTGCCATTTTGCAACTAGATATGAATAAAAAGTTTTATATCTATTTTTCAAGATGAAATCATATGTCTGCTACAAGTCACAAAAATTTCAAATTTTTTGAAAAAAATTTGAAATTGATGTGAATATTTTGAAGAAAGCAAAGAAGAAAATTAATATAAAATACAAAATATAGTCAAAAAGTCTAAAATTATCACCATAGATGTATAATGTAGTGTGTAATATCATAGTATATAACAAAGTTACCATGTCACTCTAAAGTTAGAAAAATCAACAAACCATGGTTATAGGCCCAAGGGTCATATTGTTATAGGGTGAATGCATGAAAGACCGACCGGTTTTGGTAGCGTTCACTAGTACTGGCCAGTACTAGCGACCTTTTGGAAAAAAATATTTAAAAATAACCGCCGATTCTCGCAATTGCAGCTCAAGACCTGCAATTGGCGCCGTCATGGGCAGCGGCAGGCAGGAGAGAGTGAAGCCGGGACCCGGACAGGAATCCGTGTGGGACTACCCGCGGCCTCCCGCCTTGGAACCTGTACCAGACAGGATCCGCATCGAGTTTAATTCCAAAACAATTGTGGACTCGACGGGAGCGTACCGCGTGCTGGAGACGAGTCATCCGCCAGGTTCGTTAGGTTACCCGGTTTCAATTTGAATTCTGGAGTCATTGTCTCTCTTTTCTCTCTTCTGTCTCTGTGGAATGTCCGATGAGAGAGATGAGAGAGACGAGGGTGGGGGCGTTGCAAATCCAATGGGGGGATTTTGATAGGGAGTGTTGATTGTTGCTTTGTGAGCGTTGGTATGAAGAGCTGCAATTTAATTAACTGTCCAATTTAGAGTTCTTAAGTTCTCTCTCTCGAGTCTTTGATGCTGGGTGTGCGTAGTGAATGAGAGAGGTGGGAGAGACGAGGGTGGGGGTTTTGTAACCCTAATTTGCGAATTTTGGTAGGCAGTATTGATAGTCGCGTTATTAGCGTTGGCTTTGGAGAACGGCACTTCACGATGTCTAGGGTCAGATTGAATCTGAACGTTTTGAGAGGTCATAGCTTAAGAGCGCACGATATTCAAGAACAGAGGAAAACGCAACCGRCAAAGATGCTGAAATTTGACCATTTTTCTGGACAATGCTTACCAGTCTATTTTTAGCAAAATGGATGAAAAGTTTGAGGCCYCAGTGGTGTTAACTTCCCAGTTCCTTCGTAGTAGGAGTTGGTGAACTGTTTGCCTTTGAATGGTTGATAGTAAATTTCTACTTGTTGAGGTGCATTCTTGAATTAAAAGTTGACCACAGGTTTGTATTACTCTAATTGCTAAATCAAGACTCTTAAAAAAGAATTCTCCTCTATTTCAGGCTTTGGAATTTCACTCACTGTTATGCACCATTCTTTGCGAAAGGTGGTCGAAATCTACTASTGCTTTCGATGGAACTTCCCTCACAGCCACGTTCCTAAGTCCGATAGAGACACGAGGATTGGAATTTTCCTCACCCTAATTTGTGAATTTCAATTACGTAAGGTAGAGGCTCTATTAACTATACAGCACATTAGGGGCCCCATTGACTATACAAGTGATCTTTGAATTGTGCTAGCTATTTGTGAAAATACTTGATCTATTCCCCTTTCTTATTTTTTGCAATTGCTTTGCAGCTTACCACAAAATAACTGTGCAAAGTTGTAGATGATGCGAGTTACCCATTCTTGTTATTTTGCAATTGTTTTGTAGCTTACCACAAAATATATATGTGCAAAGTTGTACATGGTGCGAGTTTCATACTGTTGTAGAGCTTCCATTCAAGGTGAATGGAAGCTCTCCCTTCCTGTATGGTGAACGGAGAGTCGGAGACCTTACATTGTTCCAGACTCATACCCACAATTTCGATCCTTTGGAAGGCTCTGACACTACCGTGGTCAWYAACGTACTGCAGTGTACTACATCCCTCAGGAGGACATCAAGATGGAATTCGTGAAGAAAGCATCKGGAAGCTCCTTCTGCGAGTGGAAAGGCAACGCGACCTACTGGACTGTGCAGGTGGATGGCCGGAGTGCTGAGAAAGTGGGATGGAGCTACGAGAGACCCACGGCCACTTTCCGACCCATCAAGTCGTTTATTGCCTTCTACGCTGGTCCTATGGACGCGTGCTATGTCGGGGAGGAGCGAGCGCAGCCGCAACCTGGCGGCTTTTATGGAGGCTGGGTGACGGAGAAGGTGGTCGGACCTTTCAAAGGAGGCCCGGGYTCTTGGGGATGGTAATCTGTCGACAAATTTGCTGCAAACTCTCCAGCAATTGGCACAAGGCTGTATGTACTTTTAGCATTTTTAATTCGAGATCAAGCTAGGCTTTCGTTGTTGGAGATTCTAGGGTTTCTAACRGCCACATTTTGTAGGATTCATGCGGCAGAGTGCTCTGCACAAGTGACGTGAACAGGGGGTTGTAATACTCATGACCTAATCTGCCCGAGAATAAGCAGGTTCATGTTATACTCTTTGAGTGCAACTATATTGCTGTTCATGTATAAATATACTGGATGTGATTTGGATTCTATCAATATGCCAAAGAATGGTGTGTAACGTCCTGCTAATTCTCCACACTAGTGTCAGTCTGGGAGCGACCATCAAGAATTTATTGAAGTGATTGATGCTAGGGGAAATTTTCCAAAATCCTTGATTCCAAGATGTAAGCTTAAGTGGATCAAAGCTGTGATTCTTTTTTGAATTAAGAGATGGGACCAGGGTGTCGAAAGGTTCTTGCAAGTTATGCTGTTCTTCCGAGAATGTCCATGCAATTTCCACCAGGAACCCAGTACTTTGAGGATAGATTCTGGGCACAGCATTGTGCGGGTCAGAGTGTAGAAGCAGATCACAGAGGCGCGTGGGTGAAATCACAAGTTCTGACGCTTCCTATTAATATCCTCATTTTTGCAAATCTAGTATTGAATGAGAGTCAATGCAAATTTGGCTTGGTCAACCACTTGACATATTTCCACATTTGTAATTTTAGAAAAATAATGTGTTTTAGTAACACCAAATCCAACCATTAATTGAGACAACTTCATAAAGTATCTCCACAAATTAGGATGACTCTCATCGAAGCAGTAATAAAAATAAAATAAAAAGTAATTTTTAATCTGTCAAAGTGCTTTAGGGTTTACCCGTAAACAACACCACATGTGTTTGGCTTCCAATATACAACAAGGAACTCTGCTGCCCAAGATAGAAGTACAACTATTCATCCTTGAAATTAGGGGTGGAAAGGGGTGATCTTCTAAGGTAGGAGATCCTAAAATGGAGAAGGTTCTGAAACCAATCAGGCTCTGGAGGTACATTTTTCACTCTCCAATATACAAGTAGTCTACATTTGAGGAGGTGGTCAGTTTTAGAGCCCATTGAAATGCAATTTTTTGYAACTTCAAAAATTCATAACTAATTCTACAAAGCTCCCAAAAATATGAAACTACTTGGGTTAGATGCCAATTCTACTTGTTTTTCAAGGAAAATTTACTGAAAATTATTTCAAGTAGTTTCACCTTGCCAAAAATTGAGCTTCAACCTTTAGATGGGCGCTTCATAGACCYCTTACCTTACAATAGCTTGACTTCCAATGAGTGCTTTTGGATTTTTTTTTTTTTTTTATACCAATGATTCCCACAATATCAAAATGGATAAATTCCATGGTCACCAATCTACTCTTTTAAGGATGAACTAAGAATAAGCTATGTCAGTACAAAAGAAACACAACACCAAACTCCATCACTCATATCCAATGCAGTTTGAGGTGTTTCACCAAGATTCTATCTAGGGCTTTCTTTTCCCCTCAAACTCCGTCTCATGGTCCTTCATTTGCACACACTTTACAATTAGCTCATGTCCATCACGGGACAATATATCGTGCCCATGAAATGGGCCCTACAGGCTAGATTTACCGTCKGGGAATACACAGGAATCTTTTTTTTTCACAATTTATTTGTGCAATTTCTAAATTCAGATTTGCAATCAGAGACCCCAAATTAGCTAAGGGGGGTAGAGAACATACCCCAGTGATGGCTCAATATAGGGGGCTTTTATTTACTTTTACCCTCAAACACTACCCTGTGGGGCCCATTTCATGGGCACGATTTAGTGTGCTGCATGTCCATCTGCTCAATTGATTGACTTTTAGGAACTGTTGAAGAATTTACTGCAAACTTTGAACACATGACTCCACGTAGTTGGATCCTTTTAGATGGACTTCCTGAAAGTGTTGCTAGGTGCTTTAGGTTACACTTTTAATATGCTTTCTGAAATGTACACCTTGGGTACAGGAGCCCCCTCAAAAGGCAGGGTCAACAATAATTCCTGGTTTCCACGAAGACTTGAGAGCGAAGGTCCACTGGAAATTCTTAAAGTGGTCATCATAAATAATTTGGAGTCCAAGTTGGAGTTTACAATTATGTCAAGGCTTAGCAACTAAAGGACCCGGGGTGCTTTTTTCCAAAGAGAAATTGTCAAAAATTGTCATTTTTTTAGTTTAGTGAGTTGCTTGAAATGAATGAGTTCTCTGCACACAATTTTTCACCATTTGGCTATAGTCAAAAGATGTTGACTATTTTTAGTGAAGGAAATTTTTATTCAGGGAGGGGGAGAAAAATCACCAGATTACAATTGTATTTTATAACCAATAGTCAAGTTTTATCTACATATCACACAATTTTGTTATTGATATCACCAAGTATCACTTTGAGTATCATCTAGATATTACATGAATATTGAAGAAATATTTAGCAACTTCTCCAAAATGATAAAAGGTAATTGCCCAAAATTAAAAATTAGATTCTTTTTTGGACCTTGACCCCTAAAGTTCCTTGACTATGTTCTCACCAAAAATGCTTCAAAAATGCAATTTCTAGTACAAGTATCAAATTTTTGAAACATATCATTTTTTGACACATGCAACCATAGGATCTTGTATTACTCTAGTTTGAGGATATGTGGGAAAAATTTCAGAAATTTCCACCATTGATTGTGGCCCAGATTTCACAAAACTAAAAAACCCACAATGGGGCCACTTCATAGGTGACCACAATGGAAGAAATAACCGCAATGGGCTGTCTTACCTTACATATAAATCTGAAGAACGAATTTCAAATTTTAATTTCTTGAAAAAGTGATTTTTTTAGATCTGCCCTGACTGCCCGAGTTGAGAAATAATCAACATATCATGCAATAACTTTTGACTCATATTTCTGAATGTCATGAAATTTGTGCATATGAACTGAAGATATTCCTTGTCCCCACATTCTATTAAAATTTCAGCCCAAAATATGCAAATCTCTAGTCACATGTACGTGCCCAAAATTTCTACGTTGCCAAAAAATGCATGTTGGTCTTTTAGGGGTTAACCTTACAAAAATGTAATACACTACTATGACAATGTTTTGGAGAAATTTCAAGCTCTTTGACCACGTGGATTGAAAGATTGCAATGTTTGAAGTGTTGAAAAAAACTTTTATTTTCATTCATATGAAACGGAGGCAATAGACTTCAGACCCTCTTGAAGTAGAATTTTTGCTTTTGATGAATTTTCATCTTTCCACCATTGAAAAATAAAAATCTTGTTAGATATACTTGTGCAAAGTTTCAAAAGCAAATATGGAGAYTGGCTTACCTTAAATCACCGAACAATGCAAAGAAGTTAAGTGAATTGGCAATATACCAATCATGTTTTGATGATTTCTTGTGTAGTGAAGAATTTTTTTATTTGAATTCTAAATAGTGAAAAATTAGAGACAAACATTTGGAATAAGTAGAGTAAATTTCAAGAGTTTTGACTTCATACATTACAAGATAATAGAGTTTGAAGTTAGGAGATTTTTTTATTCTTAAAACCTCCTTGACATAGCTAACAAAATTTAACTTGTCTTAAAATGTGATTTGAGAACTAAAATTTGCTTTTCTGACAATTTTTTGTCATTAAATAGCTATGGTTGTTCACTTTGACCTCATTTAGATGTACAAAATCTCTATGAAGTATCATTACATTTTTGTCTTGAGTCCTCATTTTCCAAGGTCACATTCAAAAAGATAGGATATGGATGCCATTTAGTGGTCTCTAGTGGTCTCTACCTTTGGTCTTTTTCTAATCTCATATAAGGTAACCGATGACCAATTTCTAAATGTGTATACAAACAAGCATGTTTACATGGTTTCTAGTAAAAGTAATTGTTTCAACTGTGAACTGATAAAAAAATAAAAAATAAAAAAATTATAAATATTATTTAATACATGTATAAAATCATGAAGTGTGAAGGTGCATTCCAAATATTTGGCCCATTCTAAGGAGCTAAGAGTGGCCCTTTTCCAACCATGCAACCAACTTAGAACCATCCATTTTGAATAATTGAGATTTTGGCTTCAATTAGATGAATGCTTTCTAAATAGRAACTTCTACTATTTAGTGTAAATTTTATCTCAAAATGACTACTTTAGAGCATGGATGTTGTGAGCATTTTAACAAGAGAATATAACCATTTTAGGTGAGCATCACAACTATTTTGCATGCGCATTATGTTTGTATTGAAGGGTTTCATGAYTCCCGATTACGTTTTTTTAGGGAATATACTTCAAAACTTCACTGCATCAAATTTATATATGTTGTCGAAAAACAAATAATCCCAAATGCTATTGCATTATTTGACATTTGCCTACCAATAGGGATGCAAGGAAGCCTTGTTGTTTACAATCGATAAATTAAGATTTTTCAATGAAAGAAAAATTGAYCAAAACCTATTTAACCCCTGAGCGCCCCACCAGTGCCTCAAATATGTCCTTTCCAATCTGAAAGATTTATTTGTTTGACTATTATTATCTTTTCAATGGTACAATTGAAGGAAGTGTTTCTTTTATTCTAGCTCTAGACTTATCTCCACTACCAATCAGTATAGTCAATTTATGTGGATCTTTTTTTAGACGATATTTTGATTGGAATGAATTGAGAACGGTTTGGATTTTAGTAAACATGAGCAGAGCGCTTAGAAGTTAGGTATTGAAAAATTTCAAGTACGATAGAATAGTTTGAGAACAAGACACGACCTTTGTCAACTTTACACTCTAGATTCCATTAGGATGGCTTTGTTAGTTTATATTGTGGAAGAGAAAAAAAAATTATAAACTAAACGGACATTTAGAGCCATGTTTGGGGAGTACATCCGAGTAGTTCATTGTTAGCCAGTGGAATTGGGAAAAGAACCCAATTGCAAGTTTGAAAACATTGAAAAAAACAAGGTGAAAATAGATTTTTAAAATTCTATTTAGATTTTAAAGTAAAGCCACCACCACCACCAATCTTAAGATTTGAAAAAAAAATTCAATACAAGAATTGGAGGAAAATCGTTGCTAAAACTCAAAAAATATTCTGGAGGGTTGGTTTAAAGTGATTGTGAGAAGTTTGACAAGAACCTTATTATTAACCCTTAAAGGACTGACCTATCACCGCGGGCGAAGGCGAGGTGCAATATGTAGTGCTTGACCGAGGGAAAAAATACTGTTCACGCACATGTTTAGCTTTGGATAAATTGTACAAACCAATACCTCATGCTACCCATTCAAAAATCGCGAGAAGGACAACGTGGCACAAAACACTTTCATGTGAAAATCTTTGCTATCTTCGTAGAATTAGGGCTACCTAAAAATATGGAAGCAATTAAAAACACTAAATTTGACTTCCGATGATGATTGACACTTGTGTGCTCACTTTCAGAGAAAGAACGGATGAAAATTAGTGAGTGTCCGCTCACCAGATGAGTTTTTTGTTATCGAAAGGACAATAAGCGTCCGCGGCGTCGTTTAAGGGTTAATCTGATGCTAAGTGCTACCTATTGTAGACAAACCCAATACCAACCATTGACCTAATACCACCCAAATGTAGGACTCTTGTTGATCCTATAACGAGCATCTATGTCAACAATACATGCCTTAACTTTACTTATTGTGAAGTTAAGGCATGTATTGTTGACATAGATGCTCGTTATAGGATCAATGAAGGCCCTACATTTGGGTGGTATTAGGTCAATGGTTGGTATTGGGTACGCCTACCTTAAATCCCCCCCCCCTCCCCTCTCTTTCTTAGCGGACTTCCTTCCATGTGGAGTTTGAGGTCGGTGAAATACACCAATCAATCATTGCTTGTTCAATAAAAGCAGTGTTGAGGAAGTTTTTTGATTTTTTTTTTTTTGAACAAATGGTGAGAACCATTGCATTGAGGCAAAAACCAACATACACAACATCCAAGCCACTAGGGCTTGCAAAATGAAAGGTTTTTGAGTTTTACCAGCTATATTCTTTCAATTCTCAAATTGTTTTTACGAATATAGAGTTTGATTATTTCTTCTATTTTATACTCTCAATAAACAAAAATAATAGATTTTTTCACCAGATTTTTTCAAGATATTAGCATTTGACGTGGCAAAAATCCATTTTTTGGCCCTGCAAAGAAACCGTGCAGCTGCACTTCACAAGGTCAAATCATTATGAAAAAATGTCCCAAATGGCCGTGCTTCTTCGACTTCATTCTTCAGGGCAAGTTTTTTTTTTCTTCAAAAAATGGTGGAATTTAAAGGGCAAAAAAGGAAAACAACTAATCCGGCTCAAGTGGTCGAGTCAACCTGAGGGGCAGGCTAAGAGAGAGATGCCACTTAGGGCTCTCGAGGCTGCCAGAGCACAACACATCATTCTTGCACCAAGTGTCAATCTTCAGGGCAAGTTGGCTACATACATGAATACCTTCATATTATTTGGAGTTATACAACATATAGAAAAAAATAGTAAGTAGAAAGAAGTAGAGAATGATTCAAAATACTAAATTGTTAATAAATTAGTTATAAATGGTTAAAAAAACTCCAGTCCAAATGGTTGAATTGTTGTAATAAACAATCTACATCCAATAGCATTATTTTTTTCAAAAGTGTTGAAATTTTAGTAAAATAAAGGACTTCAAAGTTTTTTTTGGTGTACGAATTCTATAATTGCCCACAAACTAAAAAGCCTCATAACTTTCATCTCGACTATTGAAATGAAATGATTAAAAGCTTTTTGAGTACATACAAATCTGAAGAACAATTTTCAAATTTTCATTTCTTGAAAAAGTGATTTTTTCAGATTTGCCCGGATTGTTGGAGTTGATAAACAAACAACATATCATGCAATCACTTTTGACTCATATTTTTGAATGTCATGAAATTTGTGCTTATGAAAGATATTCCTTGTCCCCACATTTTGTTAAAACTTCAGCCCAAAATATGCAAATCTCTAATCACACGTACCTGCACAAAATTTCTATATTGCCAAAAAACGCATGTTGGTCATTTAGGGGTTAAAACAAGAATTGAACACCTCAAATATTGCATGTCTCTAAGGTTATATACGTATATCCTTTAGTATTTGTACAACCCATTTACCCATTTTGTCAAATAGGTGCCCATTTCATTGTCACCAATATGACCACAAACCATTTGCTTTAAATTGTGGCTCTTTTCTTGATGGATAGTACTTCGTGGTTATAAAATAACAAGGTTTTAGTATACCTCACTTAGGTCGCTTCAAACATGCATCTATTGAGCACTTTGAAGTTTCTTCCAATCTTGACTTTGAAAATCCCTTCCCCTCAATACCAAAAACTCTCCAAATTTTTTAAATTTGAATTAAATTTTATAATATAATTGATTTCCATGTTTTTATGGGACAAAAATAAYAACCAAGGTGGGAGGCTCAAACTCCGACCAAGCATTTTTGAACTGAACATGACACAGAGGTACATTTTGCTTTCTTCAATGTACCAAAATGTACAAATTGTGTACATTCTAGGAGGTGGTCGCTTTTAGAGCCTTATGGCATTTCAACTTCAAAATTTCATAACTAATTCCACAAAGCTCCAAAAAAATATGAAACAACTTGCGTTAGATGCCATTTCCTCTTATATTTCAAAGAAAATTTACTGAAAAATATTTCAAGATGTTTTACCTCCCCAAAATGCAGTTTCAGCGCATGAGGGATTGCTTTATGGACCTCCTACCTTAAGGTAGAACCACCCATTACCAACCAGTGCCCCATTACCAACCATAGATTGACGTATTTCCAACCAAGGCTAGAATGAGTTTTTTTCATCTTTTCAACGTTGGGACTAAAAATTCATGATACATGTTCCAAAGTAGTGCAAAAAAAAGTAGGAAGCAATGAGTGAAAAAGTAGTTTTTTGAATGATCGGAATTGGAAGATCTAGTGATTGGCTATGGGTCCGGAGCACTTTTTGTCTTTCAAAATTCATATTAAATTCAATTCATGCGAAAAAAATTTCAAAGTCTTTGCAATCCTCATCATTTTTATCAACACACCTCTAAAAAATTTTACCTTACATTCCATTGCTTTAGATTTGTCCAAATTCCTTATTTGGTTAGTTATAGGTCGTTCTACCTTAATTGTGATTCCCACTCCATCTATTAATAGATATTTCCACCAATAACTGTGAAAGGGCTCAACTTCAGAAAATCAAACAAATTTTTGAGGACTTAAATGAACGCAATTTGTGTGGGAATACGAGGTCCTACCAATCAATGAGAATCCAACTCATTCAAGTCCATCTTTCAATTTGCATGGTCATCCCTGGGTGGTCCTTTCCTTTTATCTCTTGTTGATGTTGAAATGCCATCCCACGCTCTACTCATGCAAATGTAAAAGTTTGTTTTTTTCAAATTTCCAGTGACCTAATCTCTTTGACCAACAACTTAGTTCAAACTTAAATTTTGACTTACACAACTCGCTTATCATAAAATAAAATAAAATAAAAATTTGCGCCTTGAGTGCCAAAGTACTAGGCAACCCCAAACCAACTGAAGTGTGCCATTGTCACTCTGAGTGAGCCTGTCACTGAGGCACTGTCACTGAGAACATATTATTATGCAGTTGGAATGATGACCCACACCAMCAGATAATTAAATTCTTTGTTGTTTATGTACAACACTTCAGTTTAGAAACTGTAAAAAAACAAAACATACAGGTTAGAAAATGTAAAAAAAAAAAAAGTTCAACTGTACTAGCTGCCTGCCTGGGAGGTACCTTAACGTAAGTAAAGGTGGAAGCACCCCGAACCGTCAATATAAGCAATTAGCATAATTGGAAGCACCTTTCCCTAGAAATAGTACTTTTATAGAATCAGCATGTGAAAATCATGAATATTAAAAGAAAAAAAAATAGATTTTTGGATATCGTATGTAATTTCTGTGTTTTTTCAAAGTGTTGGCTCCGGAGACCACTGAAATTGTCCCATACGTGGACCTAAATCTGAAATCTGCAAAAATCACTAGTTAGTGAATCAAAGTTAGGTATGTGTCCTTCTAATGTGTCAATGAACCAGATTTAAGCATTTGGAGGATACATTAACCAAAGTCTAGGGACACGATTAGGTGAGTCTCGGGTACAAAAATGGGAACATGTGCTCTAATGGGTGTTTTGACTTTAACATAGTGTGCTCTTAAAGCGACCTATGAAGAGTTGACCTCTGATTTGAGGGGAAGCTTAACTCTTTCAAACCATTTTGAGTGAAGTTTCGTAGGAAGAAAGATGGAATTAGCATTGAATCCAAGGTGTTTCACAATTTTTGGACCTTCGTGGAATTAGTAATGAATTTTTGAAGTTGAAATATAGTGGTCAAGAAAAGTACCCCCCTCTAGAAATGTATATTGTTGGTACATTGAAGGAAGAAAAATGTACCCATATGGTAAAAGTCACTTTACAAATGATCAAATTTGGTAGCATAAGTCAAAGTAGGTATCCCCCAAACAGAAACCTTTTTGCTTTTTTGCCTCGATTCTATTGATTGACTTGTTGAAATTTCATATTTTCTTGCTTTCAAGGAAAAGTAGGTTCAATCACACCAAAATAAGCAATATTTGGATACCATATGCAAGAGTTATGCAACCTTAATGTTTTTTTTATAGAGGTTCTACAAATGTTTCTTCGACATATGATCATATTGCTATGGAGGTGTATATAGAGTGATAAYGGTGGGTTTTGGCAAGGTGCAATTTTAGTAGTACATGCCTTGTGTGCACCTACAATTAACTCTAATTTCAACTGAGCATATTTTCTATTATTAATCCCTAAATGCCCAAATTGCATTTTAGGGGGCAACAGAGCAATTTAGGCAGCTCACTACGATGTAGTTTTTATTTTTTTGCTTTCAAATTTTCACGCAACATGTGCCCAAGGAATAGCTTTGAGGCAAGACAATTTTCATAACTTTTGACTAGTACATAGCTAAAAAGTTATTGAGTGATATGTGATTTTCATGATCTTTGGGCAACCCGGAAAAACTTTTAAAATCAATTTTGAAGAAATAAAAATTCAAGATTCATTTTCTAGGTACACACATGTAAAAATATTTCAATCACTCCATTTTGATTAATGAGATAAGGTTATGAGTTTTTGTTTGCGGGCATTTATGGATTTTCTATTCCAAAACAAACTTTGAAATCCTTTATTTTACTTAAATTTCAATATTTTTGGAAAAAATAAAAACTAAGCGAATAGATTGTATATTAAAACACTAAAACCATTGGGATTGGCATTTTTAAATTTTATAACCAAATTCTTGACAATTTAGTATTTTGAATCATTCTCTTCTTTTTTCTACTTACTATTTTTTACCTATATGTTGTACAATTCCAAATGATATGAAAATTTTCAAGCATGTAGCCAACTTGCCTTGAAAAAAGAATTTAAAGAAGAACTACAAATATGGCCTTTATTTAATACAAATGTGACCTTGTGAAGTGTAGCTGCCTAGTTTTCCGTAAGGCTCAAAATAGGATTTGTTGTCAATTCAAATGCAATGTCAATATTTATAGTAGAAATTTCAGAATTTTGTTCTATATCTTTTCATACATACTACAAGATCCTATGGTTACTTGTGTCCAAAAATATTCATTTTTTCTAAAATTTGGTACTTGTATTAGAAATGGCAGTTTTGAAGAGTTTTGGGTGAAAACATAGTAGAAAATATTAGGAGTTACACTAGGCCTCACGTGCAACTAAAAGGTGATTCCAATGTACATTGGTATGCATTATTTGAATATTGTATGGTTAGAGCATCCCCACTAGACTTGCAAACTGTGGCTGGGATTTGGCTTGCAAAATGGGAGGGCATCCATTTTGCAAGCCGGACGGCCCACCCATGGCTTATTAAGAAGCCAAGGAGGACAATAGCAAGGGCAATAGCAAACTATAGTGGCGACTTTTCATAGGACGCAATCCCACTCATGTTGACTTTTCATGCATTTTATTTTGTCTTATACAATTTGCAAGCCGGTTTGCAAGCCAAGCTTTGGCTTGCAAAACCACCCATTTGTGCAAGCCACTAGAGCTTTTGGAGTCAGCCTCTTAAGAAGTTCATATGTTTTGCAAGACGGGTGGGGCACTTTTGCAAGCCACCTTGGACAAGTCATCCGTTTTGCAAGTCTGGTGGGGATGCTCTTAACACTAGAAGGGCTTTTGGATTTCCCTACACAACCCATATTTAGCTTTATGACTCTTCAATTGTCATTCAACATATGAATTGTGATAAATTGTTATTTACATACTATCATGATCATTAAATTTCTTTCATTGGGAGAAGTATGAGCCCTCCAAAAGGCTGTTAGAAGGAATCTACCACAAGGCCCTATGACATTACATAATTTTTTTAATTTTAAATTTTTTTAAAATTTCATAAAAAATAATAATAATAAATGTTTTTTTATTGAGAATCTAGTAGTGCCACGCAGGTTTTCAATTTTTCTTTTTTCCATAATAGCACCGCGGCCTTTAAGAACTCACAGCCTTTTGGAGACCTCATATTTCTCCTAATGAGGATGCCCTACCAATGAGACAATTTTCAAGTTCTAATTATTTACAGTTCAAAAGTTAGTTATACATGTACTGTGCCAATATACCGTATTGCATTCCAGATGCTCTTAGGGCATTTGCAATGCAACCCTGGTATAATGGATGGTAACTGTATAACTAACTTTTGAACGGTAAATGGTGAGAACTTGAAAATTGTCTCATAGGAATTGCATCCGAAATAACTTGGAGAAGGTATAAAAATATTCAAAATTAGACAGTGGACAAGCACTTCAAAAGCAAGGTAGAAATCTGAAATTATAGAGGTCTTAGCAAATCACAATTACCAAAGCAAGATTTAGCCATTGACCCTCTAAATGTGGCCAAATGTGAAGGGTCAATGGCTAAATCTTGCTTTTGTAACTGTGATTTGGTGAGACCTCTATAGTTTCATATTTCTACTTTGCCTTTGAAGTACTTGTCCAATGTCTAATTTTGAATATTTGTATACCTTCTCCAAGTTATTTTGGATGTACTTCCAATGAGAAAATTTTCAAATACTCATCATTTACCATTCAAAAGTTAGTTATATAGTTACCGTCCATTATATCTGAGTTGTATTGCAAATGCCCTTAGAGCACTTCCAATGCAACACAAAAACACACAAGACTGTTGCATTATGACGTGGATACTAACAAAATATGCCTCAAATGCAACCCAACATTGGTCACTCTTTATTCTTGGGCTCGTCACTTTCCATCCCTAGCTCGGCAGTTTGAGGAAATATGAAGAGACCAAGAGGTGGCACACAATAGCAAAAGTAAGCAATGTCATTTCTTTTCAACCTTGTTTTGTGTGCTAATAAATTCAAGCTCTCTTTCTTTGCATGAAAAGTCAATATTTAACCCCTAAAGGACCAACATGTAATTTTTGGCTACATAGAAATTTTGGGCAAGTACGTGTGACTGGAGATCTCCATACTTTTGGCCCAAAATTTATTAGAATATGGGCACAAGGAATATCTTTCATATGCACCAAATTTCATGACATTTGGAAATGTCATTCAAAAGTTATAGCCTAATATGTTACATTTTTTCCTAAATGGGCAGTTTCCGGGCAGATTAGAAAAAATCATTTTTTTTTGGAAACAAAAATTTGAAATTGGTTTGGTAGAGTTATGTACATGCGGAAAGCTTTGAATCAATCCATTTTGATCAATGAGTCAAAAGTTATGAGGATTCTCTACTCTAAAATAAACTTTAAAGTCTTTTATCTTATTCAATTTTCAATGTTTTGGGAAAAAAATAAATTCATAGGATGTGGATTGTTTTTTGCAACATTTCAACCATTGGGATTGGCATTTTTCAATTCCTTAATTAAATTCTTAACAATTTAGTATTTTGAAACATTCTCTACTATTGTCTACTTACTATTTTTTTCATATATGTTGTACAGTTCCAAATGATCTGAAATTTTTCAAGCATGTGGAGAACTTGTCTAGGAAAAAGAATCCACTGAAGCACCACCATTTTGGACATTTTTCCTTAGAAAAGTGAGCTTGTGAAGTGCTGCTGCCCTATTTTTTGCAGGGCCAAAAAATGTTTTCACTGACTTTGAATGCTTATATCTTGCAATCCACGAGGTAGAAATTTCTGAAATTTTTACCACATGTTCTCAAGTCATCATACTACAAGATCCTGTGGTTACAAGTGTCAAAGAATTTTTATTTCCAAAAATTTGGTAGTGGTAATATAAATGGCAATTTTAGAGGACTTTATGTGAAAAAATAGTCTTAGAACTCAAGGGGTTAATGTAAAATCTTTCTTTTCTTTCTTTTTCTAATGAGATTAAGGTTCACTTGCGGTATGGATTGCTGAATTTGCATCAGGACAATTTTTTTTCAAAAGTTGCAGAAACCAAATGAAGTACGCCTATCTCCACTTCATAATCTAGATATTGTGCTTGTAACAGTGTGCACATTGGAGGTGCTCTTAGAGTTAGGGCCGCTTCACACTATGGCCGTCCAAGTCGAGAGGCCGTRGGATTGAGAGTCCAAACTTTGGTGAGAGTCCATGGAAATGGGCAATAAATAGGCCCAAGTTGGAGCCTTTGGCCGGCCATAGTGTGAAGCCTCCAAAGGCCAAAGTCCAAGCCCAAAGTCCAAACCTACTCCATTTTTTAAATTTATATTCTTCCTCTCCACATTAAAATCCATCCAATTTCTGAATTTTGTGTGAATTGTTACTCATGTAACAATTTTTTCAAGCGGTTGGTTAAAAAAACATGAGAAAGGAGTCAAAAATGACCTTGGAAAAAAAATTACAGCACATGCCCTCACCATTGAACAAGGATTATGAAGGAATATAAATGGAATAAAAAAGTGGGATTAGACATTGAAGGGAAGTAGGTACATTGAATGCTAAGACTCATGGCTTTTTGTAGTAGAGACTAGGGTTCAAACCTCAAAATACCAAAATACCAAAATACCAAAAGGGAGGGAGCATCCTACCTACTACTACCAAAACAATCATTCCGATAGGACAAAACAATCTAACGGCAGAGATTTCGACAAATTCTAATATTTCTAATTTTTTTTTTTCTTGAAAATTCGACGGACTCTTGATCAGAGTTTGGGTCGCCAAAAAATGGCAACCCAAACTTTGATCGAGAGTTCGTCGAATTTCATCGCCATGTAGGCAGTTTTGAGGGCGACGGACTTTGGGCTGTGCCGCATAGTGTGAAGGGTCAAGAGGCCAAACTCTTGGGTTTCTGAAATTTGATTGGGTGAAATTGACGGACTCTCGACCTTGTGCTGTAGTGTGAAGCGGCCCTTAAGCTTACAAGGCCCCAACCCCGTATGTAATTGAATGCCTCTGCCCCTCTTCTCTCTCATAAAACTTACCTGCCATTGTCGCCAAATTGTTATTGAAGATTAGGGCAAGCTTGTACGAGTGGATGAAGCCATACTTAGGTGTTCGGGTACCAATATCCCACATGAGTTGTACTTGACTACTTGACATAAGGTAGACTGCTCTTAATGCAACCATTTAAGAGCTGATTGCGTTTTCAGGGAAGCTAAAGTGCTAAACTCCTTGAAACAATTTTCAGTAAATTTTATGGGAAGAAAAAAGAAATGTGCATCTAACCCGAGTTGTTTCATATTTTTCGGACCTTCAAGGAATTAGTTACAAATTTTTGAAGTTGTAATGCAATGGTCACTAAAAGCGACCACCTCTTGAAATGTATACTCCTGGTACATTGAAGAAAGAAAAATGTATCTCTGTATCATGATCGCTTTTAGAGTATGGGCGCTTTAAGAGCAGTCTATTTTAGGGCATGTGCAATGCAACGGTGGCATAGAAGCCCTACAATGGCAAATGAAGGGCCCTTCCACGTGGTTTGCACATAGTACTAGTTTATTTTTAGGACAAAATGACCAAATGCAAAGTCGTCAATCCAAACGTCAAATGGACATTTTTGTATTATAAAAAGAAAGAAAGAAAGAAAAGAATCTTCATTATAAAAAGGCTTTCCATGAAAACAAGGGAAGGATTGCATTGGTTAACACACATACCAATGCTTGAAAAGCGTTGACAACAATGATTATTCCTACACGGAGCCAACTTGCCGGCCCTTCACATTTTGCAAATTTGCCAATAACGAGTGGTGGCATACCTGGGCCTTGGAAGTGGAGGGCCCTTTCCCGATTGCATTGGAGCCGGGTTTTTTTTATTAGAAATGCCAAAGCACTCTATCTAGTATTGATACTAGGCCTTTTCCCAGTTCAATTGCAGATGCTTTTACATTGGAAAGCATGTTGCCAGTCATGACATGAACATGCATACCAGAAGAAGAAGAACTACGGACCATAATATGCTGCTATTAACTCCTAAAAGCCCAAGGGGTTTGGATAAAACACAAATGTATTATAAAATATAAATTCTATAATTTTTTTGAAGTTTGCGTCAAAGAAGTTTATGTGAAGCACAAAAAATAGAAGATATGTGTACAATCAAAGTTATAAAACTATTTTCGGATTCTCTTCAAATGAGTTTTGAAGATATAAATTCAAAAATTCACCAAAAATACAATTTCTATCCTTTACACTTGAATTATTTTTATTGGTCAAAATTGTGGTTTCTATTGAATTGTAAAAAAATGCGTAAGATCTCGTCATAAAATAGATTTTGAATAACTTTTTTTGGGTGAATCTTTTGGCCTTGAAATATGGCATACATATAATTAACTTAAAGATAATTCTTTGGTAAAAATTTCGTGGTAAAATACCAATTTTTGAGCTCTCGGGAGGCTTTCAAAGTTGGCAATACTGAAAGTTTTCTCACTGCAAATTCAAAAACGACATTTTGATTGGTACCCCACTGTACAAAGAACACCAAGACTAGAAGGAATGAAGACCAAGACTAGAAAGAATGAAGATCACGACTAGAAGAAATGAAGATCAAGGAGGAGCAAAGAAGATGAAGGCATGTGGTAGATGGAGGAGAGTAGGGTTTGTAAACCCTCTCTCTCTCTCTCTCTCTCCTTCTTCCCCCTTCTCTCTTTTTTCTTCCTTCTCTTCTTCCCCCTTGCACTTGGAATTTGGAGAGACTAGGACACACATTGAGAGAAGAGTTAGGGATGAGTAACAACCTAGGTGATTTGTCGAGTAGGTCCCCACTTCTTGTAGAAGGGAAGTAGGGAGAATGAGAGGAGTAGAGTTTTGAAGGAGGGGGTGGCGGCTGCCCTATGCCTTGAAAATTGTCAACTTCGGGGAGCAATAGCTAATGAATAGTGAATGCAATAGGACTGAAATTTGGAGGAGTGGTAGATTATAAAATTAACTTTTTAAAAAGACTAGATTCAATGTAAGGCGATCTATAACGAAGATACGGCACTCATTTTATTACGAGGGTGCTGGCTGCCTTAGGAGATCAAGACTGCCAACTTTGGAGGACAAGATCTAATGGACAGTAAACACGATGGAGCTGAAAATTAGTAAGATGGTGCGCATTGAAGCTGGTTTTTCAAAAAAAATTGTCTCAATCCATTTGGAGCAAAGACGAGGCGGTGGTGGTCATTTTAGTAAACAAGGCTCTGCTGCCCTAGATTCAACCCATGACTTGAGATCAAGACTGCCAACTTTGGAGGACGAGATCTAATGGACAGTAAACCCAATGAAGTTGAAAATTGGTGGGATGGTGCGCATTGAAGCTGATTTTCCAAAAAGTTTAGTCTCAATCCATTTGGAGCAAGGACGAGGCAATGGTGGTCATTTTAGTGAGCAAGGCTCTGCTACCCCTAGATTCAACCCACGACTTTGAGGTTTATGATTTGTCTTGGCCTTTGTCTTTGAGTGAATTGCAAGATTTATTGCACTAGTCATCAAAACTTGTTGGACTTGATTATGTGAGCTTGTATATGGTGCACAATAATGTATGATCTTCATAGTTAAAGGTTTGTTTGATATAGAATTTGATAGAAATTGGTGTATGAATTTAATGTGAAAGGAGAATGAACTTGCTTGAGGAACACTATTAGGGTCAGAGTCTAAATATAGTAATTTGTAGCCATTCTTTCAAAGTGTCCATTGCTTGAAGGCATCTAGGGTCTATACACTCTCCACCGGCCCAACTCTTGGGTTCTTTTTGCTACACGGTAAAAAGTACTCACAGTGTACTAAAAATTTCATCAAGTTTGACCATATAGATTGGAAGATATGAGCACTCAAAGTTGTAAAAAAAAACTTAATTGAATTGCGGTCAGCAATTTCAGTTCACTTTGGCCACCATTTGTGGAAATGTTTTGCACTACAATTTTTAAATTAAAAAAAGAATTGTTAAAGAATTGAGTTTCAAGTCTAAGAAWCAAATTTTACAAAATAAACACTTGATTATTGAAACACAATAATTCCAATGGTGAGATTGTTCTAGCAAGTAAACTTAACCTTGACCAAAAACTTTATTGAAAAATTGTAAAAATTGCATTCAGAAACGAATCCTATAAGTTATTTTTTCAGTAAGATGCTTAGATTACCCAAAAAACAAGATTATCCATAAGTTTCTCATTACTAGCCCAAATAGAATTAATTAAAGCTTCACATGTAGACAAAAATACATCATTTTTGGATAAAAATTTTAAAACTGAATTTTGAGTTTTTACAAAAAAAATTGTTGCCCGCCGAGTTTAGTTTTGGATTTTTTGTGGTATAACTTTTGCTCTCGGGCACCAAGTGAAATACAAATTATAATCTCACAAAGCTAATCAATTTTTCTATATTATGAGAAAGTTTCAAAAAGTTTCACCAAAAATTGAAGTCACAAAAACCACCCAAAATCCATCTTTTTCCCTCGCGGAGACAATAGTCCTTTAGGGGAATAAATCTATGACTTTGTTTTTGCAAGTCTAGTTTTTCCAAGTAGAGTTCATGCAAATTTTGGCTTGGTCAACTACTTGGCATGCTTCTACATTTGTAATTTAATAAAACATATATTCTAGCAACACCAATCCAAACATTAGATAGCACAACAACTTGATAATGTATCTTCATCAATTAGGATGATTTTCATTCAAGCAATACTGAGAAAAATAATTGTGCATTTGAACAATGTATTTGTCATCCAAAAATTGGATGTTAAAGTGCGAAAGGATTAATCTTTGAAGGTTTGGGAGCCCAATTTTAGAACRAAATGGACATTTTTGTATATTTGACAATGAATGTCTATGCCTTGTGGTATAAAACAATAAAAACAAAAAACTATATTTATGTAGATCTAGATCCAATGACCTACTGTAACACTTCCAATTTGAATCATTCTTGCATTTCTTACATGCTCTTCCTATATGTCTAATGGTCACATACTCTAAATGTCTAGCAATCACGTATTTTACATGAATGGTGACTAATTTGAGCACAATAGATTGTAGATGTTGAAATCACGTATTTTACATAAATGGTGATTGATTTGAGCACAATAGATTGTAGATGTTGAAGTGACATTCAAATGAAAGATGTCCATTGTTAAATTATCAATCTATGTGGCATGCCTTGCCTTACTTTAACCCCTCAAGGACTAACACGGTTTTGACAATGGAGGATTTCAATGAATTGTACCACTTTGATATTTTCTTGCACATAGATGTGCTTAAATTTTTTAGTTTTAACCTTACAAAAGTAAAGACTACTTTATATAATATGCATAGAATTAATTGTAGAAAATTTTGACCGTTAGATTTTTAGATTATAACAATTTAGGATGATGAACTAATTGCAAAAACTTTGGTAATTTTATCTCTTACAATGAAATTACTATGAATTTTGAAAGGCCAAAGTTGGACTTGACCCATGATCAACATCTATAGTCATCCAATTCCGATCATTCAAGAACTACTTTCCCGCTCATTGCTTCCTACTTTTTTGTTCACTTATGTGTCATGAACTTATTGGTCCAATCCCTAAAAACTCAAAATCACGCATTCCAAGGAAAAAATGGAAATCTATTCCAGCCTTAATAAAAAATACAACACCCTATTCTATGGTGATGGGGCGTCGGTTAGTAATGGGTCCCTCTACAATAAGCATCTTCTCGAAAAAATAACCTGTAGGATTCATTTTTAAATGCAATTGGCTTAGTTTTCTTGCTAGAACAATCTCACCATTGGTATTAGTATATTTGAATTCCACCTTAGAGATATTAGTAATTTAGGTTTTCCTTCTATCTTGTACCTACTTCTATATAACAATTTTTTAAAGAATAAAAATTAAGTTTATTTGGAATTTTTCTCCCCTAGATTCTCAGCTTAGTTCTCCACCATAAAGTGAAAAAAATTTAAGTTAAAAAGTTTCAAAGTGAAATAATTTGGTCGCACAATGTGCTGCAAAATTTGTTTTTTCACTTTAAATGTAGATATCTTGCAATCTGTGCGGTCAAAAATTCTGAAATGATTTCCACACATTCTCATACTAGTTAGGTGTAAAATCCTACGATTAGATGTGCAAAAAAAATAATTTCCAATTTTTTCACTCTTTGCTACTTGAATGACGATTTTGAGTGTTTTTTCACAAAAGAAAAGGCCTTCGTCTTTTAGGGCTTAAAGGGTTAAAATAACCACTTCTGTGATAGTTTTGCACTATTGAGAGGTGGAAATGCTTGGTGTGGTGACTATGTCGTGTCATTATTGTCACATTAGGTTTTGATTGTGGCCACTAAATCAACCCTTATAACCCAAATCTTTCTATATTGAAGAATGTCAACATGCAAAAAACAAATATCTAATGGAATCGTTTTACATGTGTTTTGAATAGGCAAATAATTAGAATGGGATGGTTTATATAGGAGCATCTCCATCACTTGRAGAATTCATCATCAACTATAAAAAATGGTTGTTGAGTTTGGAAGACRTATCACTTATTATTACACTAGAGTAAATGACTATTCACACTTCCAAGCAATTTTAAGTATACCAATGTGCAAGCCCAAAAAGTCCTGCATCAATTTTTCATAATAGCTTGCTAATATATATGAATGAAGTTTTATAATGTTCTTATAAGAAAATGTAACTTTTATAAAACTTCATTCATTCATTGACTATTAAATGGTTACTATGTCATTTAGGGATTAATAAAGTAGACGGCTCTTCAAACATTGATGTGAAAATTGAGTGTGTTGATTCCACTGCACAATGGTGCAAATGATTTTAGAGTTTTCTTCTACACTTTGGATAGGGCTTTCATTTRTTTTATTTTGGTGTAAAAAACAATGTTYATCCAAATTATGAATGACAATTTATTTACTCATTCTAATTCAAGGTGTACATTCTTCCCCCCAAAACCTACAGCATCCTCAAATTTTGTAGCAATTAATGTAGCAATTTTAGAATTAAAAAAACAAGAATCTACTTACCAAGTATTCTCCCCAAAATTTGTATGAATGAAAATTTATTTATTTATCCTAAAGTTTGTACAATCACCCCTTCTAAACATGCACCATCAACGTAGCAATTTCGTCCAATGAGAGAATAAAGAATCTAGTGCCAAGTACACCCTCCAATTCAAGTTATCCACTTTTCAACAAAAATTCATTCTAGAATGAAAACTTGTTTTAGATTTTTGTACATAAGATTGTAAGAATTCAAATGCCAAATCGAAATGTTTTTTTATGCACATTTTTTGCCAGTTGACTACAGTCAGAAAGAAGACATCGTCTATCTATACATTAAGTTAGCATGGAATATTCTTCCTCAATTTTTTTGTTTGTTACGTTGAGATCTCCCGGATTATGCGTCCCCCGGTGGTGTGCTTAGTACCGTCGGAAAGCCCTCGGTGAGGAGGGGTGTACGGGCTTGGTTTCATGGTGTTTCGACCTATGGGGTGAAAGTTATTGATTTTTGAGTTCTTTTTGGGTCTGAAAATACATAAAATAGATCGTACATCCCTCAATGGCGCGTTTGGTACCATTGAAAAGTCCCTAGCAAGGAGGACTGCATAGGTTTGATTTCGTGGTGTTTTGACACTTAATGAGAAAGTTATTGATTTTTGAGTTTTTCTGGGTTATAAATTTACTATTGGCCTTGGAATTTGTTTTGACTGTGGCAACGACAAAGGACACACTAGTCTTTGTAAAGGAAAGATTTAATTTTTTTCAATCAACATAACCAGATTACTACTGTATTTTAGACCAACTCTTTTTCCTAGATATCACATGGGTTTTGATATAAATMTCACCAWGTATCACMCAAGKAGGGAAGAAATAGGTGGCTACTTTTACAAAATGATAAAAACAAAAGAAAACAATTTAAATAAAAAAAACACTGCTCCAAATATATTTGAAAATATCCCAACTGATCCCAACTCCATCAATTATCAAGTGTGTGTGCGGCCATTTCGTCAGCTAATGGTCCCCCCAACAAGAAACAAACATTGAATGAAGTTCCTGACGGGCTGCCGGCAACTGAATTGGACGGATCCTTCCATTTTCATCCGTCTATTTTCATCCGTCTATTTTCATCCATCTATTTTCATCCATCCCATGTCCTACAGTAGGTACAGTACAGTATAAGGACCCTATGTTAAGACATCGATAATCAACAAATAGTCGATTGCCACGTGTACAATGGGGGTCCGTTGCTTCACTGGACGCACTCTCTTAGTTGTTTCAAATATTCCTTAACCCCTAAGGAATATGCCCTTGGTGACAATCCTTCTGTTTTAACAAAAATACATAATATGCTCCAAAAAATCTGAGATTTTCAGCATAGGTGTATTGAAATGGGTGCACCCAAAAGGGCTACATAATATGGTATTGTGTCAAGTTACTATTATTATGCTGTTCAGAATTTCACATAGTCTTGTTGGCAAGTGAAAGGAGGTTTCAATGCACCAAAGAGCAGGCCATTTGGATACAATATGCAAAAGTTATGGAGGGTCCAAGTTTGTTTCTAAAAGTGTTTCTTACACATAGGTACATAATTGGTTTTGAAGATGTACACAGTTTGAAGATGGTGGTTTAACGTCAGCTGCCATTTCAAGGGTGCCTACCTTATCTAGTGTAGAACATCATGGTATACAACAAAAGGTAACTGGTGTCATTCTAAATTAGAAAATTGACAAACCATGATTATAGGTTCAAAGTTGAAATGACAATAAAACATTAAATAGTTAAATTTTCTCAAAATTTTCAATTGGTGTAGAAACTACACTTGGCACAAATACCATACCATACCAAATGATCTTCAAGATACTTGACACAATCATTTAACCTCTAAAGGACCAAGTGTCTGTTCAATGTACGCAAGAAATCCCGGGTAAGTTCCTATGAAGTCATTTTTGGTTGGATGTTCATGGAATTAGGACAAATGTGTAACTACATACTCCCTTCTTGAAAATCTAATTTTTTTTCCCGATCTTGTTCCCGAATCAAAAGTTATGCTGCCTTGAACTTTGCGGGCAACTCGGGCAGCTTCAAGCAGCATGTGCTAAACTCTTCCTATGATTTTGAAATTTGGCAAGTATGTAGCTTACATGATACAAGATGCAAATGTCAAAGAAAATAACCATGTGAAGTGTAAAAACTTCATTCTAAAAGGAGTTAAAGTATCCAAGCCTTGTCGAGCAAGGTTAGAAAAAAATTTTCACCTAACTTCAGACGTTATAATCTTTCAATCCGTGCGGTCGAAGCTTCTAAAATTTTTTCCACACGTTCCTAGAGAAGTCTAGGATAAATTTCTACAATTGAATATTGAAAAAAATCTTTCTTTTATCATATTTTTCTTGCTGCCCTAAAAAGTGGCAATTTTTGACAATTTTTGCCCCAAATGTGCTTCGGTCCTTTGAACAAGTCTCGCTAATTGGCATTAATTTGGAAATTATGGAAATTTTCAATATATGCTAATATGGAAGTTTATAATATAATTTGGGAATAATGTGGTCTACAATCTATTTTCATACTACCACCATTGAAATTATCATCTAGTTTTCATCCGCTTTTATTGTGTTTATTTAATTTTAACTTAAAATTTATCCACATATACACTCAAAATGAATTCCATTCATCCAAATTACTACTCACGGGTTTGTGACTATTCAAATTTTCACACTAATTGACATAACCTGTATAGTAGAGATGTTTGTAATAATATGAAAAGAGAATATTTATGTGTCCCAAAGACTTATTTATCCGTAATATAATGATACTTGTCAACATTATGAAACATTTTTATGATTTCATAGACTTTAGAGTATATATTGTTTATACTCCTTCTCCAAAACTCATTGTTTATAAAGTAAAAGGTCCTAAAATTCACTAGGCTCAAAAGAGTTATCTAAGCGTTCGGTAAACTAGAGTTAAATTTTGCTTTTGTCAATACATCACCAACATACAAATTATGTACATTTTAGGAGGTAGATGCTGCTAGTGACCATTGTGCTTTATCTTCAAAAATTTGTAACTAATTTTGCAAAGGCTCAAAAACTATGAAATGACTCTTGTATTGGATGCCAATTCCATTTTTCTTTCTATACAAATTTATTGAAAAACATTTCAAGGACTTTATCTCCTAGAATATGCAATTAGCTCTTAAATGGATGCTTTAACCCCTAAACGTCTTCATTCATCTAAAGAATTGATGATTGAGAAAAATCATTAAAGTGCTATTTGGAAGCATATTTTGGAATTGATATACAAATAAAAGTTGTAGACTACGAGCTATAGATTCCATCTATATGGTTAGATTCACCAATACTATCATCAATATTTTTTTTTTATAAATTTGGAAAGGAAAATTTCAAAATTCTCTTAAAATTCAATAACAAACAACATCTTACCATTTTTGGATTCAATTTTTTGAAATGGATTTGAAATGAGGTTCTTTAGACATGGTGATTTTTTGAAATTTTTATGTTCTTAAAATCTATGACCTCATTTTGGCAAATCTAGTTTTGAATTAAGGTCAATGCAATTTTGGCTTGGTCAACCACTTGAAATACTTGCACATTGATAATTTTAGAAAAATATTTACTCTAGTCAACCCAAATCCAACCCTTAGATAGAACGACAACTTGATATAATATCTCCACAAATAGAAGAACTTTCATCCAAGTTGTTAGGAAGATGAAACATTAGGAGAAGTATGAGCCCTCCAAAAGGCTGTTCGAACGAATCAACCGCAAGGCCCTATGACATTACAATTTTATTATTATTTATTATTTATTATTTATTATTTATGATTTATGATTTATGATTTATGATTTATGATTTATTATTTATTATTTATTATTTATTATTTTATTTTATTTTAAAAAAATCGTAAAAAATAATAATAATAAAATAATAATAATTTTTATTATTTATTATTTATTATTTATGATTTATGATTTATGATTTATGATTTATGATTTATTATTTATTACTTATTATTTATTATTTTATTTTATTTTAAAAAAATCGTAAAAAATAATAATAATAAAATAATAATAATTTTTATTGAAAATCTGACATGGCACTAGTAGTGCCACGCAGGATTTCAATTTTTTTTCCCATAATAGCACCGCGGCCTTTTAGAACTCACAGCCTCTTGGAGACCTCATATTTCTCCTAATGCTTCAGTTTCAATCTGTTCATTGTTTAGAAAATGGACGTTGGAGCGCTCCAAGGATATTCCTAAAATGACGTGGAGGGTCCCTTTGGAAATCATCATTTCTGAAACCGTGAGAAAAATTGGTATTGAAAATTCAAAAGAACTCATTTGAAGTCAAAGTACTATAGAAAATCTCCCCTTTCCATCCAAAATTACAAGAATAAATAGTTGCACTTCTATCCCGCACGGAAATATACTTTGTCATTCATCGGACACTAAACGTCCGCGGCTTTCTTCCTAGGTTAATCTTGTAAGGATGCGCCCTCCCATGACCAAAATAGTGACCAAAATTGATTGATTCTTGGACCAATAGGTGCATTCTATTTTTTAACAATAGTTAACAATGAAGTCATCCATCAAACCACTTTGGTAGTCCTCAACGTCCCTAAAGGATGAACGCTGAGGCGGACGTTTTGTGTTCTTTGGATGACAGGAAATCAAACCGTGTAGGACAAAATTGCAACTTTTCATCCTTGATATTAGGAGTGGAAAGGGAAAATCTTTTCTACCTTGACTTCCAATGAGTATATTTGGCTTTTCAAAGTAGATGATGACACACGATATCAAAAATGCATGAATTCCACAGCCACCAGTCCGTCCTTCAAGGGTTAAGCCCTCAATGCCCAAGTGGCCCAAAAGTGGCCTTACACTGGCAGTCCACTTTGAAGCGCACTTTGAAGCGTTTTAACTTTTGCATCCAATGTCTGATTTCAATAAAACTTGTTGGAAAAGTTGTGCATACTAGTCTAGTCTCTATGGTGAAATTTTCAGATCAATCCAAGACATATTGAATTTGTGAAAGTCATTCGAAGTTCTCAGGTTCAATTTGGGTTTAGCACACTACATTGTGATGGCTGCAACTTCGGAGGATTGTATTTTTTTCATCAAATGTTTGTTTTCAATGAAATTTATTGGGTTTTGTTTCCATAAAGATCTTGTTATTGTATTAATAGTTTCATGCCAATCCAAGTTCTTTTGAATGTTTGGGAGCAATTCAAAGTTCAAAATCTAGAATTTTTGCATTTTTGTGAACTTTGGTGGCTCATAACTTCTTTGTATATGATCCTTTTTCAATAATTTTTGTTGGATTAGTTGCGCTTACTAATCTAGTTTGTGTGGTTAAAATTTCAGATCCATCCAAGACGTTATGAGTGACTGAGAGGCATTTTAGTAGAAGGAGGTTCAACCACAAATGTGATTTTTTGCTACTTTTTTTCAATGTTTTTTGACATTTCAAATCCATTTTGCACACACAATGAGTCATTTTTATGATATTTTTTTTTGCCAAAGTGTTTGTATTTTGGTTTTGAATCACTTTGTAGTTTAAAGTTTTTCATTTGAGTCGGTTGAGAAATCAAATCTCACCTCCAAATGTGTTTTTGAGAAGATTTCAGCACCTTTTTTCAACACTAAAACATTATAATCTTTCAATCTATACAGTCAAATGACTCCAAATTTTTTCCACAACATCTACAACATGCACATTACAATATTGTACGGTTGAGATCTTCATAATTGACTGAAAGTGAGACTTTTAACATTTGCAAAGGGAAGATGCTTTCAAGCATGGTTGGACCTTGGGCGTCGAGGGGTTAATGGATGCTCTTACCTTAGTGTTTGAAGGTGAATTAGAACCAAAATAATTTAGGTTGGTGAAGYCAGAAGATCTACCAAAATCAAGTCAACGATGTCCCTCTTGGCTATATTATCCTCTCAAATGTACGGTCCCCGTGAAAAATGTTAATAATCGCACCGATTTCTGCGTAGATGCACCCCGCAATCTGAAATCCACGAAATGACATAATACCGAGTAACCTGAAAAGAAGCTTGGCGGCCTGGTGAGAGTAACATCAGCCACTTACGGAGATGGTACTACAGGAATGTAACCACCTTTTACATGCATATGAGAAATCTACGTCCGGATTTGAACAGCGAACGCKTTGCAAAGTTTCCTGGCTATGGCGGGTGGCCCCGCCGAGTCAAGGAAGGCGCTCCAGGGGTCTTGACGGGGAGAGACTGCGAGGCTACTGCGAGACTACTCGCGGCGAAAGAGTCGTCATCCCGACGACTTCGCCATTCTTCGAAACTGCTGATTGCAAAAGCGCAGCAACAGCAAAAATCCGCTTCCAGAACGCCTCAGTTTGCTTTGCAAGACGCAGAACGCGCTGCGAAATTGCGAAGGAAGGCGCCTGTCGCGAAGAGCTTTTTGTTTTGAGATTCTTCCTTCGGGCTACGAGGAGATTGCTGACTGGGAGCCTGGTGCAGAGTGAGCGCAGAGAGATAAACAAACAGAGCGTCGCTCTGTTTTTGTAGATCCAGTTTTTGTGTGTTTGGGGGAGGAGGGAGGGAGCGAGGTCGTGAGGTGTGGTGGATTGTTGAAAGCGTTTTTTCAGATTTGATAGTTTGAGTAGTTTTGTATTTTATGTCTTTAAAGGTCCTGGTTCTGGAGGTGTGAGGACGTGTTGTGGATGTGAGTTAAGGTTGGAACACGGAATGTGTTTGTTTGCGTTGAATATTTGATTTTTTTAGTTTTGAGATTCTGAGGTCGTGTTGCGTGTGGTTTAGATCTGGCGTCGGGACATGGTGTTGTGTGTGTGATCGCGTGTTGGAAAGAGTGAAAGATGTTGTTGAAGAGTGGGTTTACGCTCTGCAACCAAGAGCTCACCAGCTGCTCTTCTTCTTCTGCCTCTGCGGACGACGCGTCATCGCTTTCTTCTTCTTCCGCTGAATCGTGTGATAACGGAGGTGACAACGCGGTCAGATTTTCGTGACTCAAAAGAGAGAGAGAGAGAGAGAGAGAAGATTTTTGAAAGAGGGATCCTCATATCATTCTCGATCCAGTCTCGGGGGTTTGGGAGCCGAAATTTGGTGAAATTGATTTTGAGCACGCCGGATCAGGTTCAGGCAAGGAGAATCGTATTTATTTTTGGATTTCGGGAGGTTTAGGGGCTCGAGTGGTTTAGTTTCGCTACAGTAGATTAGAGTTACGRGAACGGCTGGGCGATTGAGGGGAGGGATTTTAGTTGGATTAGGGTTGGGAGAGGGGTGCCATGGCGGGGGGGAAGAACAGAGTGCGGTTTAGCAAGCTCTACACATGGGCGGGATGTTTCCGGCCGCAGTCGCCGCTGGAGCGGCAGCAATCCATGTCTGTAGGAGGTCCGGGATTCTCCCGCGTGGTGTTCTGCAACCATTCGGAGTTGCATTTGCAGAAACCGTACCGGTACAAGAGCAATTACGTCTCCACCACCAAATACAATTTGCTCACGTTCTTCCCGAAGGCGCTCTTCGAGCAGTTCCGCCGCGTGGCTAATCTTTATTTTCTTCTCGCGGCAATTTTGTCCCTCACTCCGGTGACTCCCTACTCTCCTGCTAGTCTAATCGCCCCACTCGTCTTCGTCGTGGGTGTCAGTATGTGCAAAGAAGCGCTTGAAGATTGGCGCCGTTTTCGACAGGTGAGCTTCTCTGCTTGCTTGCGCTTGTCAATCTCTTCCCGGTGCTCTTGCCATTGTGCTTCCGTTGACTAGWTTCACTGATCTGGGAGACGTGGACGCGCTTGCTTCCCGAATTTACCAATTTTCTCAGCTACTGCGCTAGCCACGTTTTGTTGATATTGTCAACTTTGGGGGAAAGGCCTTGTGGTTCTACGTTTGCAATGGTCTGAAGAAGCATCTACTCTGGAGTTGCTTTCAGTCAGATAAATGCAATACGTAATAGTGGGGAGCATTGTTGGATGCATTAGTTTCTGATTTCTGATTCCGATTTCGTCTCTGCAAATCACGTCTGCAACTCCAATTCACCACGTACTTCTTGACCAGATAAACTTGGACTTGTTGAAGCAAGTGATAGCCTCGGCTTGCAGATTCCAAGTATTGCCTTCTAAGCTTACTGAAAGCATTCAGATGTCAAATTGAGGCGAGGGACTGGGCTGAATAATTTTGTAGGATGGACGAAGTTTCGTATCCGAGTGCTCTAGGTTTATGCACTCTTGTGTAGAATCCAAATTCTCATCGCTATGTGTTGCTTTTGTTCAGGACAATGAGATAAACAATAGAAAGGTAAACGTACATACTGGAGAGGGAACGTTCGAATTACGTGAATGGAAGAAAGTGAGAGTGGGAGACATTGTGAAGGTCGAGAAAGACAATTTTTTCCCAGCAGATCTTCTTATGCTCTCCTCAAGTTTTCCAGACGGTATCTGCTATGTGGAGACCATGAATTTGGATGGCGAGACAAACTTGAAACTTAAAAAGTCTCTAGATCGTACTGTGGAGCTTGACGAAGTCAGTGAATTTTCACAGTTTGAGGCCAAGATTCGCTGCGAGGATCCGAACTCTAGTTTGTACACTTTTGTTGGAAACTTGGAGTACAATGAAGAGACACTTTCTTTGGGACCCCAGCAGATTCTCTTGCGAGATTCGAAGCTTCGGAACACACCGTTTGTCTATGGGGTGGTGGTTTTCTCTGGCCATGAGACGAAGGTGATGCAGAATGCTACAGACCCACCTTCTAAACGAAGTCGAATTGAGAGGAAGATGGACAAGATCATTTACTTCCTCTTTAGTATACTGTTGCTGATATCCATTGTGGGATCCATTGCCTTCGCCGTGCGAACTAAGTTTAGTATGCCAGATTGGTGGTACTTGTTCCCTGACGACACAACCATGTATTATAACCCAAAGCAAGCTGTGGCGTCAGGATTGTTGCACTTGGTCACAGCATTGATCCTGTATGGATACTTGATTCCCATCTCACTCTATGTCTCCATTGAGCTTGTGAAGGTCTTACAGGCCAGGTTCATTAACAATGATCTTAAAATGTACCATGAGGAGACTGATAAACCAGCTCGTGCACGCACTTCCAATCTGAATGAGGAGCTTGGGCAGATTGATACCATCCTTTCTGACAAAACAGGAACGCTCACGTGCAATCAAATGGAGTTCATAAAATGCTCAATTGCAGGCATTGCGTATGGAAGGGGTGTTACAGAAGTGGAGAAGGCCACTGCTCGGAGACTGGGTAAGGATCCTCGCATGCTTGAAGATGCGAGCATGATTGAGGAGGGAGAAAGCGTCGTCAACAATGAAGGTTCCGGGTCTGGGATTGAAATGAGGCCTATGTCGCAAAAGCCACTTGTGAAGGGGTTCAATTTTAAGGATGAGAGGCTTCAGAATGGACGCTGGGTGGATCAACCGAATGCAGAGGAGATTCGAATGTTTTTTAGGATTCTTGCTGTGTGCCACACTGCAATTCCTGAAGTGGACGAAGTGACCGGAGTTATGATGTATGAGGCGGAGTCACCRGATGAAGCTTCTTTTGTGGTCGCAGCAAGGGARCTTGGTTTCGAGTTTTTGAAGCGGACCCAAAACAGTGTGATTGTACAGGAACCAGGAGATAAGGGAGCTCCAGTGGAACGGTAAGGGTTAATAGAAGTTGGCTTTTGATTATTTTTGAATTTTTTAGTTGAAATTTGGTCAGTTTTCTGAAATATGTATGGTTGTTATAGTTTTAGGAGCCGAGAGTCTTATGAATGTGAGCGGCAGTATCTGATGCTAATATTCAATTTCAGGGAATACAAGATTCTTCAACTTCTGGAGTTCAACAGTACACGCAAGCGAATGTCTGTTGTTGTGAGGGATCCATCTGGCCAAGTTTTGCTCATGTGCAAGGGTGCTGATAGGTACGGCACTGCTTGCTGTGATTGTTGTTTGCAAATATTGAGTCTCACACTTCATTGGGTTCCTGTAACCTCATTCCGTATTTAGATATTTGTTGACGTGAAGAAACTTTGTGGAGTTCATATGCTTGATGTTTCTGTCTCCCCTATTGTGATAGGTTTCAAGAACCTCTGGAGAGGGGTCATGGACGCTTTGTCTGATCTCTTTTCCACATAATAGAGCTGGCTAATTCTGTTTACACAATTGGACTGTAGCCGGTGCTGTGTTAATTTTCCTGTCGCATTTTTCATACTCGTCAATCACTGTTGATTTATTTCTTGACTATTGGAGTATCCTTGTTGTGGATGCACAGCATAATTTATGATAGACTAGGAAGGAATGGGAAAATTTATTGGAATGCGACCAAAGGCCATCTCGCCAAGTACGGTGATGCTGGACTACGGACTTTAGCTCTCTCCTATCGGAAATTGGAGGAGGCTGAGTATGATCAATGGAATACAACATTTCTCAAGGCCAAAACTACAATCGGTCCAGATCGTGACGAGATGCTGGACAAGGCCTCCGATMTGATAGAGAAGGATCTTATTCTTGTTGGAGCTACTGCTGTGGAGGACAAACTGCAGCAAGGGGTGAGTGTCATGATACATTTGTATTAGCAGAATTTATTATTTGGTGTTCTATCATGTGCTATCGTGATACCATATTTAGAATATAATCAGGATCTACAAATTCTGAAATCATGAACCTGGTTCGTTGGAAGGTTGACTCGTAGTTTGCTGCAGGTCCCAGAATGTATTGACAGACTTGCACAGGCGGGTATAAAGATTTGGGTGCTGACGGGTGACAAGCAAGAAACTGCGATTAACATCGGGTGAGTTTTGTACTGTCAATGAGCCCACTTACCAAGTAGAATGTATTCGATTTKTTTATTGTTTTTCAGGTTATCGATGTGCAAATGAAGAACCTCATTGACGTGGTGTTGATCTATGTATCCAGGTTTGCATGCAGTTTATTGCGACAGGGAATGCACCAGATTGTCATCGGTCTGGAGACGCCTGAAATGAGGGCGATTGAGGAAAATGGAGACAAGAATCAGATAGAGAAGGCAGGAAGGGATAGTATAACGCAGCAAATTATGGCCGGCCGCCATCAGTTGACGCTGGATTATGAAGATGACCAGCCTCATGCTTTGATCATTGACGGCAAATCTTTGATGTATGCTCTTGAAGACGGTTTGAAGCAGAAGCTTCTCGACCTTGCAACTCAATGTGCATCTGTTATTTGCTGCCGTGTGTCCCCCAAGCAAAAGGCAATGGTGTGTAAACTCTGCAACTGAATGTGATTACATTTTTTTTTTTCGTCCTTCGCGAATGACTGCTTTTCATCATCGAGGACCGAGGTTAAATGGCCAATCGATTGATCACATTGTAAAAATTGTAATTCAGGGCCTAATTTTTTATCACTTGAAACCTTGCAGAACATTGCACGTTTTGGTCAAAAAATAAATAAAATAAACGAAGAAGTCCGTAGTGCCCCCTCATAAGTGCTAAAACAACCTTAGGTCTAATTTGGGCCTCCTGCTTCTGTGGGGGTTAAACGTCTAGCTAACGGAGCTACAGTGTCTAGTCCGTCATAGAATGCAATTTAGGTACTATAACCTTGCTTTAAACAACGACATTTTCCCATTCTTTGCAGATTACGAGACTTGTGAAGGAAGGAACAGGAAAAGCGACTCTTGGAATTGGAGATGGCGCCAATGATGTTGGCATGATCCAAGAGGCTGACATTGGGGTTGGTATCAGTGGAGTTGAAGGCATGCAGGTGAGCATCTTATGTGTTCATTCATCGAAGAACTCTGTTTCTGGAAGTAATGAGTTCCAAGTGTATGTGCCTAATTTGTGAAATGTAACATATTATGTTTTGTTTGTGGGAATTTCAGGCAGTTATGGCGAGTGATTTTTCAATTGCTCAGTTTCGATTCTTGGAGCGTCTGCTGATTGTTCATGGTCATTGGTGCTACAAGCGTATTGCATTGATGGTACGTTATCATAGCCAGTGCTCTAATAGCCTACTCTGATATCAATGTGGTTATTTCTGCTGCTGACTGCACGTGAAACCTTGAGAGCCAACCTAGTGCGTTTGTATTTGACGTAATCGAGTTTAAATAATACCGTGGGTAATTCGTGGTTCAACTTCTCATGTATCTCCACTTGACGTTTCCTGCAGATTGTTTACTTCTTCTACAAAAACATCACGTTTGGACTCACTCTCTTCTATTATGAGGCGTTCACGACCTTTTCTGGGCAAACTGCCTACAACGATTGGTATAGCACACTTTTCAACGTGTTTTTCACATCGCTACCCGTCATCGCAATGGGTGTGTTTGAACAAGACGTCTCCTCGCGAGTCTGTTTGCAGGTAATATTACTTTCCTTTTTTTTATCGTCGCATTATTTTCTATGTAACACTTGACCTTGCTATGCTGTGATACACCTAAGGCAAGCCTATTTAGATTTATTTCTGCATGGGATCTTTATGAAAGCCGAGATGGTCAAATTTCTTTCCTCTTAATTGATCATTGCTGGCTAAGTTAATTGTTTCCTGGCTAAGTTAATTGTTTCCTGGCATGAATTCTGATATTAGCTTTACCGCACTTTTACCCGATCATCTTTTTTTTTATCCGTCTTCAAATTGTTAGATCTTGAATATTGATTTGCATTCATCGTTGCTAATTCGTAAGTCCAAACTTAATTCATTCAAAAGGCTTCGCTCATTTGATTCGATGAGATTTTAATGTTAGTCAATCGATGTTAGATTATACAATCCTCATGTTAATGTGATGTTAATTTGATGTTAGTGACGTAATTTTCATTGACATCAATTTGGTACTACATTAACAACGTTGAAGTTAACTTTTAAAGCTACGTGCACTTGACCTTGTTAACTTTATTTTAGTATTGAACTAATGTTCTGTGAGATCAGGAGTAACTTACCATTCRTATCTTCGTGAATCTAATTTGGGAAACTAGTCGTTGCGAAAATAAGTTACCTGACTCAWTGCTCTTGGATGTGTAGTTTCCGGCTCTGTACCAGCAAGGCCCGAAGAACATGTTCTTCACATGGACTCGAATTCTGGGCTGGATGGCAAACGGGGTCTACAGCTCCCTCATCGCCTTCTTTTTCACAATGGCGGCATTTGAAATCCAAGCCTACAGGACGGATGGACAGCTTGCAGGAATTGAGGAGCTCGGAGCTGCAATGTACACATGTGTTATCTGGGTTGTGAATGTCCAATTGGCATTAGCTTTGAGCTATTTCACATGGATCCAGCATGTCTTGATTTGGGGCAGTGTTGCACTCTGGTACCTCTTCTTGGTGGTTTATGGAGCTATAACTCCCACTACTTCAACCACAGCTTACAAGGTATTTGTGGAGACCCTTGTGGACTCACCCATGTTCTGGTTTGTCACAATCCTCATCCCAATCACCTGTGTATTGCCATACGCTGTCTACCAAGGCTACCAGCGTATGTTCCACCCGATGGACCATCATTTGATCCAAGAGATTCACTACCTCCAGAAGCACATCACGGACCCGGAGATGTACAAGGAGGAGAGGACGAAGGCGGTGCAGAAGACACACCAAGGATTCTCATCAAGAGTGCAGGCCAGCATCAGCTTGGACAAGACCAAGCAACGGTTTTACGGGGATGAGAATTCAGGCGTGCCTGAGCAGAACCACAAGTCAATGCCGAGGCATGTTGATCTGCTTGATAGGCCTCTTATAAATTTGAATGATAGACGCGTTTAGAGTTGATTTATTTTTGTGTACTCTTTTAACCCCGATGTGTAGTTAATTATTTCGACCACCACTCCCATTGTACCATAGTTCCATAGGCAGTGTATTTTTACACTTTTGCCGTCCCCTCTCCAAATACCAATTCTTTCAATAAGAGTTTTTCCTGGTAGCGAATGGCTTCCATATTCCAAATTGAATGTAATCAATATCTTTTGCCCTTTGGTATTCAATTCGTTTCATTTCTCTTTGTCTGAACTCTTCTTCTGTTCTTGTGGCCTTCTCTGCTGTTTCTCTAGATTTAATTCATGTCTCCAGTGAATTTGTGATGACTCATTTCAGTGGCTGTTTTGATTGATATGACTTGATTGAATGCAACATGTACTTCTGCAACAGCAAGGAGAAAAAGYATGGAAGGATATCAAGGGGACAAACCTGAGGGGCAGCAGCAGGGAGAYCATTCAGAAGTGAAGCAAAGTAAAGCTGGTAAAAAAAAAGTGTGCCGGCTCTGATATATAGATCTWTTTYTTTTTTCTCATTTTTAGAAGGAAATTCTTTTTGCTGTGAATGACCAAAGGTGTTGAATGTGTCGGTGGTGTCGTCTTTGAATATCGTACAGATGTATGCTGTTGCTGAACAGTAGATGAATGTGAGTTTGTCTGCCTGAACACCGCTGTCCTGTCCTGTACATCATCAACCCTGAAAATTGCTTTCTAGGGTGGAAGGGGTCTTGGTTCAGCATTAGTTCAGAGAGTCTGATGACTTCTTTCAAGTGCGGATTGAAGTTTTGGTGTATGTACTGTACAACATGATTCTTTTGTGTTGGTAGGGTTTGTAACTTTGAGCCTGAAGCTTCTGTAAATACAATTATGTAAATACAATGCTTTTTCAGAGGTGAAATTTTAGTTTTACTACCTCTTTTCAGGACTATCTTCTGGTCTTTGTTATGCTTTTTCAACCCTACTTGCATTGAAACTTCACAGTTATGTAAATACAATGCTTTTTCAGAGGTGAAATTTTATTTCTATTTGAAGGCTTTGAATTTTTTTTGAAATATAAATATATCTTTTGAAGTTTGAAGTTGAGAGTCAATAACCACAATAATGAATTCCAAACCTATAAGGTAGATTTGGTGAAAAGTAATTCTAAAAAGAAATATCAACAAATTATTTTGGTATGAAGAAAAAGAACCTTACAAAATAATTATACTYTAAACATCTAAAAATTCTTATTTTCTAATAATATTCAAGATGATTTAATAGATTGATGGTGAAATATTTATATATTTTCAACAAAATTTGTTTCAAAATAAAAATTATTTTAATCTTTTTCTAAACATATTTAGAGCATCATCCATAATGTTGTATAGAATTTTTTTTTATCACTACTAAGGTAAACCTGCCTAGATAGGCAGTCATGCAAGTGAACTAGAAAACCATCTATTAGAGTATTATATCAAGTCATGACAATTTTTTTCTATATAGGATTAGGACTACATTAGGTTGATTTGTGGCCATAATTAATGCCTTGAGAAATAGTTATGGAGTTATTAGTGATTGTTATAAGACATTTACACCTTTCTAGTGTCAACTTGTCATAAAACTTATTTTYTTCATCCTTCATGTCATGGCCATGTTAGGAAATTYGTATAGCCATGTTAGAAAATGGTGTGTCTGTTTTAGGTGGGAAAATGACCATTATGAAAACACATTTGTTGATTTGGGATAGTCTACGAATTTTTTGGGCCAATTGGGCAACGCACTTCAAATTCAAAATTCAAATTCATACTTTGTTAAAAAAAAATTTGAATCTTTTTTGATAATGGCAATAGGACAAACCACTCATTTTGCCTATCATAGGTAGGTTTCCCTTAAGGTGGGTACACCCAAGAGCGCCACAAATTTGTACTGTGTTTAGTTACTATCATTAGGCAATTGAGATTTTCATATTGTCTTTTTGGCAAGTGAAAGGAGGTTCCAATGCACCAAAGAACATGCCATTTGGACACAATATGCAAAAGTTGTGGTCGGTCAAAGTTTGTTTTTAAAAGTGTTTCTTCCACATGGGTACATAATTGGTTTTGGAGATGTACACATTCTAAAGGTGGCGGTTTAACCCTTAAAGGATGGATCTATCACTACCGGAAAGGTGGGATACAATATGTAGTGCTTGGCCGAGGAGCAAAACATTGTTCACGCACATGATTAACTTTGTAAAAATTGTACAAACCAATACTTGATGCTACCTATTCAAAAACTACAAGAAGGGTAGCGTGGCACAAAACACTTTCATGTGAAAATCTTTACTATCTTCAAAAAATTAGGGCTACCTAAAAATATGGAAGCAATTAAAGACACTAAATTTGACTTCCTATGATGATTGACATATGTGTTGTCACTTTCTCAAAAAGAACGGATGGAAATTGGCGAGTACCCATTCATTAAATGAGTTTTTTGTCATCCAAAGGACAGAAAACTTCCGCCTCATCTTCCAAGGGTTAATCCCTGTAGGATGTAGCGATCATGCATGGGCCTTGGTTTCGAGTCTTTCATAATTTTGTGATGGTTCCCTTACGTATTGGGCAAAACATGAAATTATAAACACCTTGGCAAAGTTTTGGAGCAAATTATGAAATTAAAAAATAAAATAGCGGCAAACTGGAGCCTACTGTAGTGATATTAGATTTTGAAGTTTGACAGCACGGTCATAGGCTCTGTCTTTCTCAAAGTAAAGCCACTGACCCCCGCCCCCAGTAGCACATCCCCCGTTCTTCTTCCTCTTGTCACCCTTTTACTCCCGCGAGGACGACGGTCTGTTGCTGGTGCTGGTGCTGCAGATCCATCAACACGACAATTCAATTGCAGTAGCCTCCATTTTTKTTCTCTCTCTACTTYGCTTTGATAACAACTTGCCGATCTTATTATTGCTTTTCGCACATTTCGTCAGTCGGCGATGGTTTTTCCTTTCRAAGAGCTTTCAGAACATTCTCTTTCCGGATTCCTCTCGGTTTCCACAACCTTCCAATAACGGGAAACCTCTCTCCCTCCCTCGCACTTCTGTGTTGCGGGTTCTCTCTTCCTTTTTTTTGGATCTGGATGTGTGCTGTTCGAGATTCTCTCGACCATAGAGAGGCGCTTTCTTGTTCTGGTGCGCGCGGCTTTTTGTTTTAGGTTAGCAGCAGGGGGAGGGTTTTAGAGTCAGGATTTTCTGGAAGAATTAKTTGATTAAGGAGCGATAGGATGTTGTAGGATGAGCTTCTTTGTTTTCCTGTCTCGCTGCTGTGTTTAGGAACAGTTTCTTGATTGAGAGGAGGTGGGAGGGAGGGAGTTTTGGATTTTTTTTGGTTCCATGGATACCACTCCTTCTATGGAGACGAAATCTTATCCTGAGAGTGAGCGGAAAGGACATAAGCGGAAACTGGCGGATACTTTCGGGAGGTTTGCTGGTATAGATGATGGGAATACTGGATTATCAGTTAGTATCAGGGAGCAAGTGGAGGTTCTGAGGACCTGCGTTTCTTGGAAAGAGAACGACCGTATTGCAGCGCGGCGTGCTGCTCATGGTATAGCGGAGCTTGCGAAGAATGGTGAGAAATTATCTAGTTAGTATGTTTTTGCTGRGAAACGCAGCCCTAATATGTTTTGAGGTTTGTATGTGTGAGGTTTGGTTGAGCACGATCTGACTCGGAATACTCTAGCGATTCTTCAGAAGAGAACGTGGACGCAATTGTGGAAGAAGGAGCTGTGGATGCGCTGGTTTCGCATCTCTGCCCGCCGAGTCATGGAGAAGGGGAAGGTCCTGTTTTTTGTGAATACGAAGTTGAGAAGGATGCAGCATTTGCGTTGGGATTGCTTGCAGTTAAGGTGAGTCAGTTGAAGTACATATGCTCGCATGTGYTTATTTCTTCAGGATGACTTTGATCACTTGTGAGCAGTTACACTCATGGTCCTTTCGTCGTACAGCCAGACTATCAACGGCGAATTGCGGACGCTGGTGCTCTACCGTTGCTGGTGGCTTTATTATTGCGCCAAGGCGGTAGCAGCAATGCAAGAGTTGCCAATGGTGTAGTTCGGCGAGCTGCCGATGCTGTGACGAATCTTGCWCATGAAAACGCGCACATTAAGACTCGTGTTAGGTTTGTCCTCTGACTTGCTCAGGCTAATGCTGGTAGTGGTGCAGGGAAGTCACTGTAGATCAAGCTAACACATATRTTTCCTTTSTACAGGACGGAAGGCGGTATTCCTCCGTTAGTCAGACTTTTAGAATCCAATGATGCCAAGGTACAACGGGCTGCAGCTGGTGCGTTGCGGACGCTGGCTTTCAAGAACGAGGCTAACAAAAATCAGGTTTATTTTCTGAGTATTGATCGTTCTCTCTCTTTCGAGAAGGTTATTGATGTCTGGGAGGTTTTCATGCATGAACCTCGCTAGGTGTAAATTCAAACAAACTTGCGAGGTTCACTTATTTGGTACATTAGCATATCATTTGGAAATTCCTCATTACTATTTTATGCTTATGTACCTACAGGACTGTTTCACAGAACTGTCCATATTTATATTCTTTTTAYTTTGGTCTCTGCCGAGATTTTGAGAAATAGATGTTGATGTGCAGATTGTTGAGGGAAATGCGCTCCCTACTCTCATTTTAATGCTTCGCTCAGAAGATGTTGGAATTCATTATGAGGCTGTATGAACCGAGTTCCCTATCTTGTCATGAATTTTGTTTTATTTTCATACTGCAACTATTTGATCCGCTGTTTTGCTTTGCTCTTTTCTGATGCTCCGACGGCATCCTGCTTCTTAGGGGGGGGGGGGGGGGGGGGCAGCTCGACCTTTACTGATCAAGCTGGCATTTCAGTTCTTTAAGCTCATAGAGTACGTGACGTATTTTGACCATGTGCTGCATTGTATTCTTGGAATCTAGGTGATTTATGTCAACGTGATTAAGGGTGAATGGTTAGAATTTAATTATGGAATGTTACTTCTGATATTTTTGATCATGGACAATATGATGAGCCTTGAAGGGTTGATGAACTCCCCTAATATGAAGGAACGCTGATTTGGTAGTTCGGTCGGATTGGCCTTCATCTATTTACACTGACCTACAGCTTTTTACACTGTCCATGGATCGTCTTACGTGAATGACAGCAATAGTGATGGAGATTTTGTTTTCCTGATGATCGCAGGCAAACGCTTTTATGCTCATCGAATAGCTTTGCTAGCGTCGTCCGATGCGTTCCGTGCCATGTTTGATGGTGGTTACAGGGTACAGTTACTTATTAACCTTGACACAAGAGATTTTMTTTCATGTTCACCGCAATGGGATTGACATTTCTACAATGTCTGGAAATCGTCAACTGTGACCTGAATGTGCGCTATCAATCTTGTCTTGACATTTCTCTCGTTCAGGAGAAGGAAGCGGTGGATATCGAGATTCCAAACATCAGTTGGAAGGTGTTCGAGCTGATGATGAGGTAGATCATTTTAGCGCCTTAACTTCAAAAATTCTCTTATAGGAACGTGGTTTACTCTTCATATTTGAAGTACCCACTTTTATTATGTACTCGCTTGTAACATTTAGTGCCGATGGTAAAGAACTTCCAAACATATGTTAATGAGTGTAAAACCTCAGACGAGAAGTGTAAAACCTTGGTTCATGGTCTAGTCTTCGCGTACCAAATATATTGTACARTTCCATTTTATTCTGACCRATTCCATCCAATTTTGGTGCAATTTCTCAGATTTATATACACAGGGAACGTGGAAGTATCAACTGATAATGCGCAGGATTTATTGAGAGCTGCTGATCAATACTTGTTAGAAGGATTGAAGCGTTTGTGCGAGTACTCCATAGCCCAGGTACGTGTTCAAATGCTTCCTTTGCTAGGTACAGAATATTGCAGCGACCCTTTTTTGTTTCAAATCTTCCGACTTCAGGCACTACACTAATAACGGTATTTAGGGTTTGTAACACTAATTACGAAGCACAACACTAAATGCCAACAATCCTGTTAATGTTACCAACACAAAATGTCAACATAGACACTATTTGTGAACTTTTGGATAATKTTTTTTTCAAGATTACATTGTTTTACATATTAATTCATCAAATTGCAATGAAAAAAATATAAACCTATGAATTAAGAGGAGGTGAACATAACTCTAAATGCAAACCACTTGAAATTTAGAGTGGGTGTGGTAATAGCTCAAGGAACACTATTAGTAACATAACACTAAATACCATTATTAGTGTACCGAACCAGACTATTGTCTTTCAAGTTCTCTGCCTAATATCCGATCAGTACAGCCTTTTTTTTCTTCTGCAGTAAATCTAGTCGTCAAAGAGGCAATAAGTTTCTCAAACATGTGTTGCTGTGCAGAACTTGACTCTGGAGACTGTGATGAATGTGTTTGATTTGGCGGAGGCATACCATGCTCTGTCGCTTAGGGATACTTGTGTTCTGTTCATTTTGAAACAGCATGAGCAAATGTGTGGCTTAACGGGGTATGGAATCCTGATGTCCTATTTTCTCCCTTTTTCTTTAAATGTTTTAGTCTTTTCAGCAGCATGTGGAGTTGAACCCAACTTTCGGGCTTATTGTGTGTTTTTGTTGTCTCGCAGATATCCAGGTCTGCTACATCGCATTACTCCCGAAATCCGAGAGTATTTACGAAGAATTCTGCGCCCTCAACCTGCAGCATTTTAGCGGTTGCAAAGCTTGTATCCAATACAAAATCAGTCACACTAGCCTGCTCTGGTAATGTTGAAGTGCTAGAACTCTTGGTTGTCATGTAGGACGGTCCCCCTTTTTTCCTGAAGCACACTGCCAGCAATTGCTGCAACCAGACCGTGCCATTGATTATGGTGATTGGTCTGGACTCTGTAGTATGCGGAAGTATTTGGCGATATCTGTAAGCATTTTAGCCGGAACAGGGATTGGTGCACCCAGTCAAGCTACGAGTGGTGTCACCTGAGCTCTATGGATATTTGTAGAATCTGAACTTGTAATCGTGTGGTGCCTACAGCSTATCCAAATAGCCTTGCTCGCAGGGGCCGCTTACTTACTTATTTTTTTTTGTTTCTGTCTGCCCTTTACCTTTATTATTTATTGAAAAGGACAACGTTTTTCAGGATTTGGAAACAGGGTTTTATTATGAACGTTGCGCGTGGTCTCGAGGTCGACCTGAAATCCTGAGACGTAATTGGGTGATTTSAAACGAACCATACTGATGAAGGACTGCAAATTTTCATTCAATTATTTGTTGAGAAGGAGTTTTATGAGGGGCAGATGCTGATGGAAAATCCATCATTGAACTAAACTATAAGTTAGTGGTATGTTGTAAGAGTGCCCGTCTCCTTGAGATGTCTCCTCCCCTATTTAGGTTAGGATGGATATGAGGTGATCCTCAAATTGACTCATTAATCATTGAGTGAATTGAAAAAACAATTTTATTTCATTGCTATAGTCAATTATTGTTTTTCACTTGCCCCTATCTCTTTTTCAAGTTGCTAGTGGATGGATTTTGGCAGACCAATCTAAGCCCCAAATTGTTGAAAATTCATATGTAATTAAAAAATGTTGAAAAAATATGAAACCGTTTGTGGTAAGTTGTACATTTATTTTGCTTTGTGAAAAAGGAGCTATGAATATTTGTGCCCCTGGAAATCTATGAGAAAGGTAGACTAGCCTCAAATGGTCGCTTAACCTGTAAAGTTCCTTGACTATGTTCTCACCAAAAATACTTCAAAATTGCTATTTCTAGTACAAGTACCAAATTTTTGAAAAATATCATTTTTTGACACATGTAACCGTAGGATCTTGTAGTACACTAGTTTGAGAATATGTGGAAAAAATTCAGGAATTTCCACCATGCAGATTGCAAGATATTGGCATTTGAAGTGGCAAAATTTTTTTTTCTGGCCTTGCGAAAAACTGTGCAGCTGCACTTCGCAAGGTTAGATCATTATGAAAAAATGTGCAAATTACACGATATTCAATCAACAAATTCCCAATTGGTTGGATCTGCTGATGTTGGCTATAAATTCAATCCAACAACAACCAAGTCTTAAACGTGTTATGTGTTTTTACAACATGGAACTGCAATTCATCTTGGAAATTGGTGAATCAAACAATAATTGCAATATCATCTAATCATGCAAAAATTGTTGCTTTAAATGAAGCATCTCGGGAATGCATTTGGTTGAGGTCATTGATAAATTTATTTGAACTAATTGTGGATTATCATATGATGATTCTCCAACTACTTTATATGAAGATAATAGTGCTTGTGTTGCACAAATGCAAGTGGGTTTTGATAAGGGTGATCAAACTAAGCATATTGATTCCAAATATTTTAGTTATATCCATGACTTGATTATAGAGCAAGCATTTGAAATTAAAAAAATTATATCAGCACATAATCTTGTGGATCTTTTCACTATGGCTCATCTATTATGTACTCATCGTTGATTAGTTCATGGTATTGGAATGCAACATTTTAATATATTAGAACAAGACATTTAATAGATTTTTATATTCTAGAAATCTTTGCTATCTTACCATGGATTTTTCCCATCGTTTTTTTACCATGAGAGTAGCTTGGTAAATGTGAAGTACCCTTTTTTTTTCATCTTTGTTTTTTCCTTGACTATAATCAAGGTTTTCTAAGATAAGGTTTTAATGAGGCAACAATCATATATATATCTCAAGAGATTACGGATATTACCGTGGTTGACGTTGAATAGAAATTTATACAAATGCTATGTTGAATAAGGAGGAGTGTTAATAATGTCTTATCTTAATACGCTGTCCACTGTAATTCACTGTAGTTCACTGTAGACATAAAAGACAACTAGGAATAACATTAGAATCCCTTGGGCTAATAGTAGAGTAGGAGAGCTGGTTTCAAACCTCTTTTGTGTAAGGTGGGTACCCCCAAAAGCGCCACAAATTGGTACAATATCTAATTACTATTATAAGATTGTTCAGAATTTCATATTGTCTTGTTGGCAAGTGAAAGGGGGTTCCAATGCACCAAATTACAAGCCATTTGGATACAATATGCAAAAGTTACTGAGGGTCAAAGTTTGTTTCTGAAAGCATTTCTTCCACATAGGTACATAATTGGTTTTGGAGATGTACACAATTTGATAATGTCAGTTTAGCCCCTAAAGTTCCTTGACTATGTTCTCACCAAAAATGCTTCAAAATTGTCATTACTAGTACAAGTACCAAATTTTTTAAAAATACATTTTTTGACACATGTAACCGTAAAATCTTGTAGTACTCTCATTTGAGAATATGTGGAAAAAAATTCAGAAATTTCCACCATGTAGATTGCAAGATATTAGCATTTGAAGTGGCAAAAATCTTTTTTTTGGCCCTACGAAAAATCGTGCAGCTGCACTTCACAAGGTTAGATCATTATGAAAAAATGTCCAAAATGGTTGTGCTTCTTTGGATTCATTCTTCAGGGCAAATCGGCTATATACATGAAAATTTTCAGATCATTTGGAGTTGTACAACATATAGGAAAAAAATAGTAAGGGTAGCTTTACACTTAGAGGCCGGGCCAATTTCATGTGTCAGAGGTCAAGAATCCTGACTTGTGATTGGCTAAAAGTTTGAAATCAGCCCCAACCCCTTTACACCTAGAGCTGGGGCCAATTTGGTGGTCAGAATATTTTAATCACAAAAGACATGATCTGACATGGCCCAAGCTCACTAAATTGGGTGCATCAAAAATGGAAGGCCAATGTCAGATTTCAATCAAAAAAAATTATTGCATTGATTATTATTTTTTTCAGAGAATCTCAATTGTTGGATTTTGTGCAATTGGCCTCAAGAAGAATTGGCTTGGCCTCTAGGTGTAAAGCGGCCCTGAAATTTCAGCCCCTCCTTCCTTTTTTCCTATTTTTTTTTTAATTGGCCTGGCTTCATGGCCTCAAGGCCTTTACATGCAGGAGAATTTGCCCCTATTATAATCTTATTTTAATGCGTAGTTGGGGCCATCCTTTAGCCCAAAAGGGGCTGAAATTTTGTGCAGTTGGCTTAGAGAGGAATTGACCCGGCCTCTAGGTGTAAAGCGGCCCTAAGTAGAAAGAAGTAGAAAATGATTCAAAATACTAAATTGTTAAAAAATTAGTTATAAAATTAAAAAACTCCAATCCAAATGGTTGAAATGTTGTAATAAACAATCTACATCTAATAGCATTATTTTTTTTTTCAAAAATATTGAAATTTCAATAAAATAAAGGACTTCAAAGTTTTTTTTGGTGTACGGATTCCATAATTGCCCACAAATTAAAAAGCCTCATAACTTTCATCTCAACTGTTGAAATGCAATGATTCAAAGCTCTTTGAATACACATAAATCTGAAGAACAAATTTCAAATTTTTATTTCTTGAAAAGTGATTTTTTCAGATCTGTTCGGACTGCCCGAGTTGAGTAACTAACAACATATTATGCAATAACTTTTGACTCATATTTCTGAATGTCATGAAATTTCTGCATATGAACTGAAGACATTCCTTGTCCCCACATTCGGTTAAAATTTCAGCCCGAAATATGCAAATCTCCAATCACACGTACCTGTCCAAAATTTCTACGTTGCCAAAAAACGCATGTTGGTCTTTTAGGGGTTAAGGTCAGGTGCCATTGGGGGGTGCCTACCTTATAAGGTAGACTGCTCTTAAAGCGACCATCTAAGAGTTGATTGCCTTTTCAAAAAAGCTAAACTCTTTGAAACAATTTTCAAGTAAATTTTTATGGGAAGGAAAAAAGAATTGGCAACTATCCCAAGTTGTTTCATATTTTCCATAATTTTCAAGGAATTAGTTACAAATTTTTGAAGTTGTAATGCAGTGGTCACTAAAAGTGACCACCTCCTGAAATGTACACTTCTGGTACATTGGAGAAAGCAAATGTACCTATGTATCACGATCGCTTTTAGAGCATGGGCGCTTTAAAAGCAGACTCCCTCTCGACACAACAGACCACAGTCGAAACCTCGCAGGGTGGTGGGGGACTGCCGTGGATCTCTCAAGGGCTCGATGCTGAGGATGACGGCTGGACCGACGGATGTTGCAGCTTTCCTTCCATTGTAGTTTTTCCAGGGCCGTTCTCGCATTTTCCAAACCCAACGTCGCCCGGTCCCGGAGACTCAAGGTGGAGGTCCAAGCAAACATACAAACAAGCAAGCAAGCTTTTCTTAATTTTTAAGCCAGTGGTAACGCTTCTCTCTCTTTCGCAAGTGGCGACGCTTGTTTTAGGAACAAAAGCCATCGTTGATCTGGAAATTCCAACATTTTCATAAAATAATATTATTGATTTTGGTATTAGGTTTTCGATTYTGTGAAGTTTGGTGTTTCGTGTGTTATTGCTTTGGCTTAGGTTAGCCAGAGAATCTCTCGTGTGATTCGATTGCGGGCTTTAGAGACATTTGTGGATCCTAGGGGTTTGCAGGGAAGTGAGGTGTTTTTTGGGAAAACTCTGTGTTAGGGTTTTGGGTTGGATCTGGTTGTTATGTGATTCGTCGCCGCCGTGGTTCGCACTATCGCTGGTTTTATGTTGGAAAGAAGGCAACGCCGTGGATGTGGTCTATGATTCTGGCTTTAGGAGAGGTCTGTGTTTTTGAATCTGGCAGATGCTATGATGCAACCATCTTGCTGGTGTGGTGGATTCTAGGTTTTGGAATGGTGTTAGACTGGTAGCTGGGAGAGATTGAATGTTTTGGTTGATCGAGTGATAGGTCTACATTAGGTCTTTGACTATGGATATAGTTCCCGGTTGAGTGACGTGATCGGTTCAGTGAGACAGGGTAATAGTTCATCTTATTTGGAAGCATATTTTAAGGATTAATGAATATGAGTGTTCTGCAATATTAGGAGGGGGTGTTTCTACTTTGGGTGATCAGCTTGCATTTTTTTGATCTCGTGTTTTGGTCTACTTACTTTGCAGTCACCCTTATTGGTTTGTTTTATCCTGTATGGCAGGGTAACTTGTTGGAAGTAGTGTCTCGCGTGCTCGTGACCTACTCTGGTATGCAGTTTGAAGAGGCGCACCCGAGGGTTTGGTAATTCCGGTATATAGGATTTGACAAGAAGGTGCATCGAGTTCAGCATGGCTGCTCAAATAGTTGAAGATCCAGCTAGTTTAGCGAAGTCCGATGTTGCGAAGGTCGATGTAGCGAAGGCTGAGGAATTTAAGGCAGCTGCTAATGCCGCGTTTCAAGGCACAGCATATTTTTACTTCATACTGTCTTTAACTTCTTACTTCTTCTTACTGTCTTTAACTTTGTCGTACATGAGTGTAGAATGTTATATCGCATGAGTTCTTGGTCGTATTTATTGTTATTGTATGTCAACTTTAAGGTTGAGAAAAAAGTTTCCCTACTTTTAGACCTAAGCTTACGGTGACATTTTACAATTGGATACGATGCAGCGCACAGATTTGCTTCTGCCATAGAACTTTACGGTCAAGCCATTGATCTGAATGATCAAAATGCTGTGTATTGGGCTAATCGCTCATTTGCCCATACGAAGATGGAGTCGTATGGAAGTGCGATAGAGGACGCAACAAGGGCCATCGAACTTGATCCTAAATACGTGAAGGTATTGTTCTAAAAACGGTAACWTTTGTTCTGAAAGAGTAGTCGATGTTTGAATTAGACGGTGAGTGTGCAAATGTTCTGGCCACTCCATTTATTGAGGTCCTCTCTCATGCAGGGATACTACAGACGAGGAACTGCTCATCTGGCATTGGGAAAATTCAAGGATGCTCTTCAAGATTTTCGGCAGGTACGACCCTCGATACATCTGTTTCYCGTTTAGTTAGTATTGTCCGAGGTAAATATGAGTACTTTGTTGATGCCAGACATGTCCCTGTTTTCATCTTTGAAATTCGGCTATTTAGTACATATCATGAATCTCCCAGGCATCATGTCAGATGCAGYTGCATAACGATTTCACTTCTTGTTTCAAGGTAGTACTGTGCGCTTTTTAAGTCTTTCCAATTGGAGAATTGAAGGATTAATGGTCTGATTGATGGTGAACCCGTCCATAGTATTCCTTATACTGCGTACTTTTCATATTTCTTTTATCTAGATTTAGTCAATCTAAACATCTAAATATAAGGAGGCCGATGACATTTACTATGTTGGAATTTATTTTGGCCAATTTAACACTTACTCTGATGTTACAAATAGTTTTGGATTTATTTGYGGACTGTGGGATGTTAGGCACTTGAGATTAAATATATTTACCTTGTAATATGTAAGATATGATATTGTTTGTACTATTCTGCATGAAAGCGTCTCGTCGGGTACCACGTTGTTCCAACCGAAGGTAGTCTTTTGCTTTCGTTTTCCATTGACATTGAAGTACCATGGCTTGTGTATTCTGTTTTTTTGGTGTTCCTGAGCAGTATCAACGCACTATTTTAGAGTTTTAATGGGTCACATTTTGGTTTCAGGTGAAAAAGCTTGTACCCAAGGATCCAGATGCCGCCAAAAAGGTTAGGGAATGTGAAAAAGCAATTACAAAAATCAAATTTGAAGAGGCCATAGCCACTGAAGAAGAACAAAAACATTCTGTCACCGAGTCCCTAGACTTTCACTCCATAGGTGCTTACTCATTCCTGGGGGTCATTCTTTTTAAATTTGCTCCTTATCAAGAACTCCTCTTTTTGAAGGAATTATTGACTTGTTACGGCCTGAAACCATTGCTGTGTAATGGTTCCTCTTGGACATGATGTTTGCCGACAACAATTTTTTGGATGAATCTGAAGTATAACGAGAGTTGTATGTACATGGTTGTGATGGTTTATACAGTGGTGGAGAATAGTTACCAAGGGGCTAGATTAGAGGGTGATGATATCACACTGGAGTTTGTGCAAAAGATGATGGATGATTTTACACAGCAGCGTTCCATCCATTCCAGGTATTTGGGAGCTTTGCTTGATACTGTAGTGGATGTTTGATCCCTGGTTTGAAATCTTGGAAAATTGTGTTCAAGGTCTATATTGTGTTTGCACAATCACAGGTTTGTTGCTCGTAAATTTTGAACGATTTCTTCGGTTGACTTCTTTCATATTCAGTATTAGTATTGATTTTACCATGGTTTTCTGCAGGTATGCTTTTCAGATTCTGGTGCAAACGCGGGAGATTTTGTTAGCAACRCCCACCTTGGTTGACATTACTGTCCCTGACAAAGGACATTTTACYGTTTGTGGTGATATTCATGGACAGGTATAATAAGAATTTCTTCTTGAAAGCACGATTCTTCGAGGTTTGCGTTGGTTACTTCATCGTTAATCAAATATCTGCCTTAATATCTAACTTTAATGTTTATCGATTCTATGCAGTACTATGACTTGCTTAACATCTTCAAGCTGAATGGTCTTCCGTCAGAGGAGAATCCCTATCTGTTTAATGGAGATTTTGTTGATCGTGGCTCTTTTTCGGTTGAGGTTATTTTCACGCTGTTTGCGTTCAAGTGTCTCTATCCAACTGGTAACGTTTGATTACGTTTATTCATTAATGATTGCTCTCTTTATGAGTGAATGGAGGACTATCTGATGAAGATCTTCCTCTCTACTCTGAAAGGGTGTTGTCCGTAATTTTGGATTCATTTGGATATAGCAAAGATTTTACGAATTTGGGAAGAGCATCTTCTGATTGGAATTTATTTTTGAGATCGAATACAGACTTAAATTTTCACCTGTGTTCTGATCAAACGTTATTATTATTGCTATTATTTTTTTTGGCAGGTTTGTACCTTTCCAGAGGTAATCATGAAAGTAAAAGCATGAACAAGATATACGGTTTTGAAGGAGAAGTGAAGGAGAAGTTCAATGACACTATGGTCAAACTATTCGCCGAGACATTTTGYTACTTGCCGCTGGCCAACGTTTTGAATAAGAAAGTGTTTGTAGTGCACGGAGGGCTCTTCAGTAGTGACGGTGTGAAATTATCTGACATAGCTGCAATTGACCGATTCAGGGAGCCTCCAGATGAAGGTACGCACATGTTTGTAGKAACTCGTATCACTTGATCACTTCTGATTTCCTGTGAATTTCTCGGAGTTGAAAGCAGGTCCCTTTAGTGATATCCTGGATATACAGTCACATGCCATAAGTCTTTGTGCCATTTGAAAAACTTGAAAAATCTTCTCGTGGAACAATTTCATTACAGTTTAAGCATCACATCGAATTAGATATGAATGTATACAATCTTAGTAAGTAATTACAAGTGGTGTTAGCAAGTGTATCATTTACGGGTGGTCTAAGTTGGTTAAAATTTTGGGTACATTAATTTTCTAGTAGGACCAACGAACATTGAGATAAGAATACTAACATAACATCATTCTGAKAACAATTCTATGCATTGTTGGATAAGATAATGCATGAAGTCTGGTCTACATATCTGCAAGATTATTTGCGAGGTTGATTTTAGATTTTATGGACCATACTAGAATCTCAAATTCTTTATGGTAGTACTATGATCATAGGAAATTTATGGAGCAATACCAAAATTGAGGTTTTGATTGTTAAAAYGAAATAGTATTTCAAAAAGTTTTTTAGGGTACAAAGACTTATGGCACGCGACTGTACTCTGTTCTCACTTTTGATCAACTTTGATTTTATGRTCAGAAACCTTGGTGAATTTGAGTTGTTTCTAGATGAATTCCTTGACATTTTCAAACATGAGAKAATAATTAATTTTCACGCATTAATTTTCAAACATGGAATAATATTTTTCCGATATGGATCTCTTGCGCAGGTTTAATGTGTGAGCTGCTGTGGAGCGATCCTCACCCTGGCCTAGGTCGTGCACCTAGCAAACGCGGTGTTGGTGTTGCGTTTGGATCTGACGTCACGAACCGCTTCTTGGAAGACAATAATCTAGGTTTGCATTTCCGAAGCCCTAGTTGTACCATATAGAACTGCATTTGCTACTGTGGATCTTGCACTTAGTTTTCTGCAGCTATTGCTAATGCACCTCCCACTCTTCTCTTGATATCGAGTTGCAATAGTTTATTTTCTTTCATWTTTGTTTTTCTTGAGACCATTCTCGACTAATCTCGGAAGTGCCCGAATGGCTACTTCCATTTCTATTGGGATTAAAGTATAACCTCTAGTAAGCGAATCGCTTAGAAGACGTCCAGGAATATAAAATGTATTAATAGAAGAAAAAATCGTTTTTTACTTTTTTGAAAAGTAATTAAATGTTTTAGGAAGTYACTGCAACCGACTATTAGCTTACAAAGTGTACTTTTTATTATTAGTTTGAGCACCCGGATCTATTCTCTTATACCGTCCTGTGCGATGATTCTCATACTTTTTTTCAGAATTGGTGGTGCGGTCACATGAGGTCAAGGACCAGGGCTATGAAGTKGACCATGGTGGCAAACTCATTACCGTCTTCTCCGCACCCAATTACTGTGATCAGGTACACAGTTAAAATGAGATCTATTCCTTTTTTCTTGGACGTCTGACTTGGAATGGTTTACTCATTCTACCTGGATTGACGCAGATGTCTAATAAAGGAGCTTTTATCCGGTTTGAGGCGCCAGAGATGAAGCCTCAATTCACAAAATTTGGTTGTGTGGTGAGTCTGCACTCTTTTGCACCATTTGAAATTAGTACCTGCTTTATGTTGTTTGCTTTTAGAAGACTATCAATAGTTTTTTTCTTTACTTCTAAATTAACATGTGGGCTATCTGTGCTGGTTTCCTTTGTTTGTAGTWTTGTCCACTTACTATTCTTGTTGAATATGTTGATATTGCAGTGGCATCCTAATGTGAGACCAATGGCATATGCCAACAACTTTTTTAGTCTTCTGGCATAGAGGTATTWCTAACACCTACAATAGGAGGTTGTTCCGCCGTAGTATTGTCTGATTCTGCAGAATTTTACTGTGGTCTTTAGAAATGGCCTAGTGTCTGGCCTAATGAATATCCTCSAAGGAGGTATTGTACTTATTGGGTAGTCCCATCACGTCAATTCTACGCACTTGATTTATTCCATTAGAATGGTTTATTCTCTCTTCATGCACGTCAGAACCTAACGGAACATAAGCTTTAGGCATGATCATGTAGGGACTGGTTCACAATTAGGGTAGTTACCGTACTTCCACGTGCTACCTCCTTTGGCTCCTAACTTGAACCTTCCATTCGCTCGGGCATTATGGAAACATACTTGGGGTGAGGTATCACCTAAATCAAGGAGGTACCTTACAGGACAATATTAGATGATAAGCATGCTTGAATTTGAGAATGTACAGAACATTAGAGTTATTCTTTAAGGAGGGACATCCAAATAGGTGCAGTCACACCTTCACCTTGGTTTCAATTCTTGGTGCTTTCTTGTTGGCTACCCGTGGCTTGTGGAGGTCCCATTCTCTGAGAAATGAGAGCGAACATTTTTCTCCTAGGCGAAGAAATGGGCGTGAAGAATTTTTGATCTTGCACTTTGCACACCCTTCACCTTGTTGTTGCTGTTGTTTTCACTGGCTTCACCCATCTATAGCTTGTTTGATTGGGTCTGTGATCTTTTACAAAACTACCTCCATCACATGCATTCTCCAATTTTCAGTTTCCRTGCTCCCCATTGGCTCCTCATTTCTCTCACCTCATTCTTCAAGAAAATTTGGATCTTGGAGGTGTGACTACCCCTAAAGGCCGGTTCTCACTATAGTAGGCCTTAAGGATTTGGAAAGATTGGTGTTTGYACTATGTAGAGTTGTGCAAGTTCACACCTACCATTATTTTTATTTCCCAAACCTACGTTGGCAAAGTTGTAATTGCAATGGTAGGAGGAAAGCTTCTAGAGTAAGGGGAGAGAAGTTTGGCTTCAATACCAGGTTTATTGTAGTCCCTCTTTGCCAAAATGAACACTTAAAAAATCTTGTAAGTTTTACTTGAGGTTTCTTCTAATCTCTGTTGTAAAGCCTAAATACAAAACAACAATTTTATGATCTTTAATGAAATTGCTAGTCTAGCTTTCTCCCAAGATATAGAGGAGCGCTATGGTATATGCATGGAACAATTGGACCTCTCAAAATCTGCATCTTTGAATTGGAAATTGACCATACCTACAACAGTCGTACCATTGTTACGATTTAGAACCACTTGTACATAGAGCTAGATGAGAACATACCTTAATGCATCTATTATTGAAGAAAACGGTTTAAAAATAGCTACCTCAAAAACTTTGATCCCTCATGACTTTTGTATATGATATCTATTCTTTGGTGCGGAGAAATCTCTTTTCATCTCCCAATTAGATTATATATAATCAATCTAGTAAATGAAATTGTATGTAGTAGCACTTTGTTAGGTGTCTCTACTCTAAGTCATTAAAATGTTGCCTTTAATTTGAACTCTCTTTCAATTCTTATTCTAGAATAAACCGGATTTTGATACACCTTGTTAGTTTTGGAGAATAACATTAAGGTATAATTGCCCTACATGTCCAAACCTTAACCCTTGAAGGACGCACCGCTGGCCGTGGAAATCATGCATTTTGATACCGTGTGACATCATCTACTTTGAAAAGCCAAATATACTCATTGGAAGAAATCATGCATTTTGATATCGTGTGACATCATCTACTTTGAAAAGCCAAATATACTCATTGGAAGTCAAAGTACTAGAAAAGATCTCCCCTTTCCACTCCTAATACCAAGGATGAAAAGTTGCAATTCTGTCCTAGAAGGAAAGATTTTTTGCCATTCATCGGACGCAAAACGTCCTCGGCGTAGGGCGTCATTTAAGGGTTAATATGTATTGCAAGTTCTTAACCCTTGAATGACTGACCTGTGAATGTGGAAATCATCTACTTTAACCCCTGAAGGCCCAAGGCCATTCTTCTGTCAAAAAACACTCAAAACTGCCATTTCTGCTGCGTTCTTCCAAGGAAACAAAAATAATATTTTCTTTTAGAATCTTACCATAGAATATTGTACTTCAATTGTCTGAGATCATGTGGTTAAAATTTCATGAAGCTTGACCACATAGATTGTAAGATATTAGCACTCAAAATATAGGAGAAAAAAGTTTCTTTGAATACTGGCTTGCAATTTCAAATGACTTGGACTGCTATTTGTGGAAATATTTTGCACTACAAAATTTGAATTAAAAATTTTTTTCGTTGAAGATTTGAGTTAAGATCCTGGAAAAAAATTTCCAAAAAACATGGCTTGATTTTCATTCTTTAAAAAATTGTTAAGTAGAAGTAAGTTCAAGATTGAAAGAAGTACTGAATCATTAATAGCTCTAAGATGGAATTGAAAGGCAATAATCCCAACAATGAGATTGTCATAGCAAATAAACATAACCTTCTTCATTAATTTCTTTTGAAAAATTGTGAAAATTGCATTCAGAAATGAATCCTAAAAGTTATTTTTTCAAGGAGATGCTCAAATTGCCCCCAAAACAAGATTGTTCATAACTTTCACATTACTAATCTAAATGGAATGATTCAAAGCCTCACATGTAAAAAAATACAAAATCTACAAGGAAAAACAATTTAAAATTTTTAATTTTAAAATTTTGTGGAATTTTTTGTGCCCGCCGAGTTGAAATTTGGGATTTTTGTGGTATACCTATTGCTCCCGGGAACCGAATGAAATAAAAATTATATTTCCACAAAGCTTATAATTTTTTCTATTTTGTGAAAAGATTCAAAAAGTTTCACTAAAACTCAAGATTATAGGAAYCTGCCCASAAATCCAAATTKTCCTCYAAGGGRACAATGRGCCTTTAGGGGTTAAAAAAACAAATGTGCTCATTGGAGGTCAAACTACTAAGCATGATCCTCCCTTTTTGCACAAATTTTAAGTATGAGCAATTGTATTTTTGTCCTACATAGAAAGATTCTTTGTCTTTCATCGGCTAAAGAATGGCCTTAGTGTCATTTAAGGATTAAAAGTGTATTACATATAGGTGTATTGTATGTGAAATAATCAATTAAATGGATATGTAAAAGGTTCAAGTCTATTTTTGCATACCTACATGTAGTACAATTTTAGGAACTTGCAATAATTATAAGTCTAAAAATGACAACATCAAAATTACCTAGCATACACTAATGCTTAAAAAAAAACCTCTTTTATAATTGGAAATTACTTTAATCCCTTGCCAATGTCATGGGTGCATCATGAACAATGGAAATGGCAATGCAAAACCTATACTTTTTTTCACATGGCCAAGAYTGAAGCTTGTTCACAAGCTAAAAATTTATTACTTCATGTAGMYAGCTTGTACAYTTGGTCCATATTTTGTAATTYCAAGACACTCWYAAATACTCGTCCCCACCTTTTTATCAAAATTTGGGCCAAAAATATGAAAATCTTTAGTCACACGCACCTRCCMAAAATTTCWATACAACCRAAAAATGCARCTTGGTCCTTTAGGGRTTAAATAARAAARGGTTTGTCATTTGCATATTGCAAGATTAAGAAAAAAATCCTCAGYTCCAAACAGTCCTTGGCATGAKTCATATTTCAAGAATTGGGTGCAGTGTAGCATTTCACTGCACCTAGGTTTGGAGGAGTAGGTTACGTTTTTCTCCTTATCCTACACGGGTGCACCTCTCCTCTTTACAATCGCACCTCTAATCCTTCGCGCCTCTAATTCCTCGCGCCTCTAATTCCTTGCGGCACAGCTCATGGAGATTTGAAAACAGAAGATTTTCTCAATTTCAAAATCAAGTTCAAAAAACTTAAAAGGCACGCTCAGTCCTCAAAGAGATTTCATGAACGCGAGGTCCAGTCCTAAGTCGCTGCTTCAATGAAACATCATAAACCAAACAATAGAAATTCAAAATTTCTTTATATACACAAAATTGTACAACATTTTCAAGCATGGGCTTGTTAAAACGCCATCAAAAAAAGGCATGTTGACACTATTCATCCGCGGCCTAATTCTAAGTGCTTTACGATGTGTTAAGGTAGTTTAGCAAAATTGGCTCTGGCCCCACTCCACCTACGGGTGCTTCATCCTTTCCTATGGTAATCTTAAACCACTTACACCGCTCCACATAATTCTGTCTTTCGGCCTGCAAAGATTTAAATTCTGATATGAGCACCGGTAGTTTGATCTCGTAGAACTTGGCCAAAATTTGGAGCACTGATAACTCTTTAAGGACTTCATTGTACTCGGAAGACAAAGCCAACTCCTCCAACTGCGGTGCATGTTGTACGGCAGCAACATAAAATTCTTTTTGTTTTGCCGTTATTTTTAGATTTATGCGGCGCCTCGTCTTCTCCGCTTCATAAAGTTTGCGGGAAAGGATGTCCAGCTTCAATTCCTACAATACGAAATCATCCATGGCTTGCACTTTCCCACATTCAAGCTTCTTCATGTAAAATGCTCGACCTTTGTTGCGAAGGGCATACAGCTTATTGTTCTCAACGATGGCATTTTGGATGGCCATTGATTGCTGCCGCAAAGCATCTACAGAAGTCGGATTCCGTTGATGCTCTTTCAACATCTCTACTTCCTTATTCTTTGCTTCCATAGCTAACTTTGCATTTTTATTTGTGCATGCAAAAACTCCAAGTCCTCTTCCGAATCGCCCGCACTATTAGTTTCTTCAAAGAGACCTGCGTTTCGGTAGAACTGCTCCACATCCTCTAGTAATGCATCTGCCATAAGCCCATAACCTCTTCGTTTGTGTTTGGCAGTGAGATGAGATTCGCTGTTGTCTGTCCGTCCGTCCGTCTTGCATGTCCACATCTTCATTGTTATTATCGAAATCGTAGCCATCGTACTCATGAGTGTGTTCATCAGAGCTAGATTTTGATGACCATGCTACCTTTTCATCGGGAATTAAAGACTTTGAACACTTTGTTTTGGATAGCATCTTCTTCACATCAACAGGTACATCTGGCGTAGGAATTTTAGGTCCATCCGGAGGCAACATGTGCTGGGTCTCTGGGATGATGCTCCAATCCACCTCCTTCTTCAATACTACCTCAGCATACACCATTCTCATAAGAAACAAGCAAAAATTGTCGTTTTGGTAAGTTGCGTCCTCCAAATACAACGCGTGCCACACCTCGCAACACCTACGCTAGAACTCGGTGTCCTTGTAGTACGCGAGATTGACCTTGTTCTGCTTCACGTGTTCCTTGTGGCAACACTACGGAAATAACTTGTCGGTATGGCACCAATCCACATATTTGCAAGTTGTTTTGAAATTCCAAGGCTCTAGTTCAGTTTTCCAACCCTTGAAAGCCTTGATCTTTGGATGCGTCAAAATGGGTGCTCGCTTCTTGTGGACTTTACCGGTTTGTTTTTTACCTTTGTCGTGATTCATTTTCCTCTCCCGTGGTGGCACTGGTGCGGGGGTTACAGGGGCCGGTGCAGGGGGCTCATTTTCCATAGTGACTGCTTCGTAACTCTACCACTACTGTAAATACTACATCTATAATAAGCAACTAAAAAACAACGATACAAGCGTACAAATATGCGCTCAAATTTCTATGAGGTTATAAGCAAAAGCCCGTTGCATTTATATTTACAATGTGCTTTACAAAATGTTTTCCACTATCATGATCCACAGAAATGGTAAACATTAGAAAAGGGTAAAATACCACCTGAAAAACCAAACTTTGTCTCTAGTGCATGCAGCCAGACACAACAAGGTGGATGACAGTCAATGTGCGGAGACAAAGAATCAAGACTGCGGGTGGCCGGAGACCGCTTAAGTATCCACAGTTGCGAAGGGGCACGTGTGGGTCTGGACTGGGGGCACGAGCAACTGTGGGTGAGGGCGACTGTGGATCCACTGTCGCAAATCCGGGCGACCCCGCTTGCAGATTGCGGGTGCGGGTACAGGCGACTTCAGGTGCGGGTTTAGGGCGACCATGGGTCCCCCTTAGATGGGGCAACCGCGGTTATAGTTGAGGGGATCTTTTGGGCGACCACGCTTACAATTTCTGGGCGACTTCGGGTGCGCATTGGGGCGATTGCGGGTCTGCTCCGTCTTGGGAGTCTGCGGGTGAGAGTAGGGTCACACCACGAATTACACCCACAGTTTAGAGTGAATGGAGTCCTATTTCAAGGTTCTAGGCTTTTTATAGAAAAAATGCGCCCGACGGTAAAACTTAAAGGCCCAACCTTTTTCTAGAAATTTGGATTATAGAAGTAAAAAGTTTTTGGATAATATGTACTTTTCATTGCTTGGTAGGCACCTCGGGCAGGACGAAATACTTCTTCAAACATTTATTGCCTTGGAAATATGTATTTAAAATTGATTATTTAGATTTCAATCTAAGTGTAAAGATTTGAATCGTTTTGTTTAGATCATTGAGTCCAAAGTTATTACGAGTTCACCTATAATTTGGTGTACTGGGTGGATGATATTCAATGTCTATTCTATAAGAAATTTCAAATTCCATTATTCAATTCAAGTTTGTAGCTTCTGCTAGGGGCACTCAAAAACATAGGTGTAATACCATAAATGGGTTGGTATAACATTCTAACCATTCAAAATTTCAAATGGGCATTTTTGCCTTCCTTCAATGAATTGTTTACAATTTAGTATCTTCAATCACTGTTGAAGTTCTTCCTACTTACTATTTTTCCTTATATGTTGTATAATTCCAAATGATTTGAAATTTTTCAAGCATGTAACCAAATTCCCCCAAATAATAAATCCAAAGAGGAACCACAGTATTGGACATTTTTTACTATAAATATTTGCTTATTAGGATTTAGCGCATTCGAGGTTTATGGGTGCTCCCAAAAAATATTTCAGTGAATTCGAACGCTACCATCTTGCTATCTACGTATTGAAAAATTGGGAAAATTGGGCTGCATCTTCTTCAACTGGCTTTTCTTACAATTACATGTGTCAATAAATAAATAAATAAATAAAATAGGGTACTTCTATTCAAATGGCATTTGGGGGTCATTTATGACTCATGCATTCACCGCTTTTGAATGGCAGAAGAGATAAATGGTAGGTGTAATCTACATTTGGTTTAGGATTTTAGAGTACACCTTCTGAAAATACAAACAAGCATTGAACTGAACCCAAATGTGACCTTCAAATTCGTGAGTGAACTTAAGAGTGGAGCAAGCAGATTTCAAGTTTGGACATGTCCAAAAGTTCAAAAATCGGAAATGCAAAATTCAATACATTCATACATGGGCAAAGGCAATAGGCATTTACTTGATCATGACTTGGTGACGTACATATCATTTATCCAAAATATTGTTCTCATATTTATATGGCTATGTTATAGTGGAAGGTACATTTATCCTCTTTTCCGCCTAAAAATTCTAATGTCCTATCCTATGCCAAAACCGAGTCCCTCCACACAAATTCTGGAGGCTTCATGTTCCACAGTTTGTCCATCAGCTGCAAAACCACTTCCGCACACGTCAGTCTTTTCCGGACCTCTTGGTCACCCACTCCACGTATCTTCATGGCAAAATATTTTGATGATTCTGTGTTCTAGAATAAATTGCCGTCAAAGGGATTCATATGCTCTATTCCCATTTTCCCGGCCAATTGTCCTACCGAGTACAAGTCCGATTTCACGGTGTATTTGTAAGTCTCATGTATCTTTTCAAGGCTCGTTTCGTAATTTGGTGGCCCAAACGAATAGATCAACTCAGGAGCCACCCACCAACGGCCTTATGTTTTTTTTTCAAGCTCAGCCGATTTTTGAGCCCTGTAATCGGATGGAGCTCCTTCTTGAATACGGCTTGTAATTCCCCAATCACAAATCCCAATGTTGATAAGGTTGTCATTGACGGGAGGATAGTGAAGCAATATGTTATAGGAGGACAAGTCATTGTGGAGCACCCCTGCGTTGTGCACAATACTCATCACGTAAATCAAGGCCCACGCCAACTTGGCTTTGTGCCTTCGGAAGAGGTTAACTACTCTCTGTTGAGGATTCGTAAACTAATGCATGTTCTTGATTCTAAACCATTCTGCAATAAGGGACAACTTTCTATCAAGTTTCAAGAGCTCTGTCAAATTGCCACCATTCCACCACAATGTATATGCCTCCACTGATTCCGCATGGACAGCCAAGAATTTGATGATGGCTGGGTGATTTAATGGGCACACCAAGACCTCCACAGATCGCTCCACCCTCGCAACACGCTTGTTTGTTGTTTTTGACAATTTTCCCGCAAATTGTACATGTTGGGGAATTTTGTCCATCCTTTCGATGCGTACTTTGCGCACCTTGCCGTACCCACCTTGATTGTTACCTGCACTGAGTGATACCACTTTTTCTTGGAGGGAGATCCACATTAGACATGATCCACCATCTTGAGACAACGCTACATTCAACGCGTCAGTCTGCCATCCCATACCCCTGACTGTGGCCTTCAAATGTTTTTTTACTGCATTCTGCCACCACCCCATCTTCGCGCAAAAATCCGTGGCCTTCTCGTCTCTATCAGATGCGGGCGTTTGAAGTCAATAAGTCTCCATCAATTTCTTTGTGTTGAATATGATTTGGGCTAGACAATTGTCAATCCAATTAGTCAACTCATTGTAGTATGTGTCCACAACGTCTTTGTAATCACTGGATTCATTGCACTTCTTCCTTATGCACTTCTCAAAATTCCTCTTCAAGATGTCCATGTCTGTTCCTTTATGTATTATTTATTTTTTGTCTAAATCCTCTATGCTTTGGGCCTCGTACCACTTAAGGCATACTTGATACGTATAGTTTGTATACTGTGGTGGAGGATAGTCGGGGTTCTTGTCGTGTGCGATCTTGGCCTTCTTTGTCCTGGACAGCCCAGCAACCCCGCTTGTCTCCGTGGGAGAGAGATCTACAACAAAATTTGCAGGGTTGTCGAGGTCCTCGTCCCAGATAGATACACGTCTTGTACCATTGCCTTCTCCCTGAGTAGACATGATGTCTTCTCCGCAGGCACTGAGTTTCAACTTCAACCTGAAAAAACACAAAAACTCCTCCTCTTGAATAACACCCCTAGCCTACGAGCACGCATTCAGCCACTTCAAGGTGGATGAAAACCGTTGCGCAGGACCAAGAGTGGAAACTACGGGTCCTGGCGACCGCTTAAGTACTCGAGGTTGCCCTAGGAGCGCATGTGGGTTCACGTGGCAACCGCGGGTGCAGGTCTCCAACGCGACCACGAGTGCGGGTTCAAGGCGACTTTGGGTGCGGGTTGAGGAGGACCGCAAGTGCGCTGCGGCATGGTGACCGCGGGTGCGGGTGTTCTGGGCGACTGCGGATGAGAGACCTCCTCTCGGTTTAGGGTTCAGCTACGGTCCAGTGTGACTGCTTGGCCTTCCATTTCAAGCTCTCGTAGCTTCACTATGTATGCTTTTTGTCCTCAATGACATTCAATTTAAGTACAAGATTGTTTAGGCATACATAATAAAGAATTTTTTTTAAGAGATGCAATGAACTCAAATGGGTATTACAAGTGCGGAAGGACAGCTTTTCTTTGAGGCAAAGGCAATCATTGTGTGCAGGCATAAATCCAAAGACAAAAATGCGTCAAGTATCAATTCAAAGCATGCATAATCAAATTCCTCAAAATTGATAGTCACGCATGTATCATGCAAGAAGCCAATGTTGTTGTTCCACCCTAATGGCCTAACATGGTGCAGTACTATTTTTTCATCAAAGACTTCTTCCTCTTTATCCTAAGTCTACAAAATTGCTCCTTTCGCCTTTGTAAAGGGAAGACTTCGGTTGCCAATCGGATGATGTCCCCGTTTTGAGACGCTTGGATTGGGACAAAAGGTTGACTAAGTCTTCATGGGATCGGTCAAGCCTTGCTCGTAAGTTCTCAAAAATATCTATCGTTTTTAGCTCGACTTTCGTAGATTGCATATAGGTGTGTTCTGGCATGTGTTCATCCTCCTGACATTCATGTGGCTTTAGAACGTACTTAAATCAACATTTAATGATGCGCCATTCTAAATTATGTACCCTTCCAACCGTCAACTATCATTTTCTAAACAACAGCTGAAGCCATCAATCGCATCCTGAGGGTGACTAAGAGATCAAATAGGATTACGCTAGTGTCTTAAACTACATCGTGGTTGACAAAGGTATATAAGAGCGTAAGGTATTGTAGGACAGAATGTGGATGTAGGATAGAGGCATGTGCAAAGTGGAGGACAGCAGAGGCTGGAGCGCTCACTAGTTCATCTTCTTGATTAGATAATCACATGCCAAAAATCTCTTACAACTTACTTACGAGGATTCCATTGTTGTGCAGTTGGAGAAGCTCTTTCACAGCCAGGTCGGGCTCTTGCATGAACTTTTTATCAAGGACCTTTAATCTGCTATCCAGCATCAACATATTCGTTGTCCTACACGATGTTACTCAGTTTATGTATGCCACAAGTATATCTGCGGGTCATGCGTTCGGAACTTGGCCAAGTCMTTCTAACAGTTTTCCACAAATGYGGCCACGCGCAAAGTTTTGGTTTAGGARCTCTCAGTTACGTTTCATRTAGCGTAGGATTTKCTTRGGAACAAAACCCCAAGGAATCCTCTAGTGGKGGTTCTTYGYTTGGGAAAGGTYWAATAGTCTATCGTTTTGTATYTAAGGCCATTTTTATCGTAGGATAWMACTCAATTTAGTGTTTTAATAAATAAATGATTAATTGAATTGCATACAAGAAACAATGTGTGTTGGGATTGCTTTAGCCTATGCAAGTAGTCAGTCCATTTTCCCATTACCTGCAAAGTTTGTGACACACAGTACAGTCTTATCCGAATGTGTTAATGTCAAATAGTCCGAGTTGGTCAAATAGTCAAGTAATGTCAAATAGTCTGGGGTCCTGTTCTATCGACTTAATCAAATAACCATATATATATATATATATATATTTATGCCATCTTCTTTAATTACTTCCTCAATTATATTATTGCAGTGGTCAATTAGTCAATTGTTCAATTTGTTCAGTAAGATAATTAGCTTCCGCTAATTACTACTTATGCAATATGCAAATTCACAATTCTGTAATTGTCAAATGGTCCCAGTATGAAAAGTATGAAAAGATAATGAATCTTAAGTATAACTTATGCTCCAGTGATTTAGCTTTCTTTCAACTTCATCCAACATTTAGCAAGTCAATTAGCCCAAAATCATAGGTTAAACTTTCATAGTTTAAATACTTTGATTCCATAGACACTTGAATTGTTCTCTTCCAATGTTCACTAAAACTTCAATTATCTAACTACTTTCCATGCAATTTGTAAACATCTCTAACTTGATTGACCACAAAGTCTAATTGTTTAAGTAATCGGACATTGTTTATAAATAATCTATCAAATAGTCAGTCCTATACTAAGGCTAAAATTCCTTGTAAAACTGTACTTCACTGAAACTAACTAATTGACATCTCAACCATTACCCATGTACAACTGAGTCTATTAGACATACAAAATCCAAGTTTCCAACTCTATTGTATGCATGTTAATTTGTTTCATAATCTCAAGTACTACATCTTAACATCCACATACAACTTATACACATAATTTAAACCATATTTCTCAACAAACCACTTAAACTCAATCATTTTAAAATTCATACAAGTTCATCAATCCCTGACAAACATAAAGACAAAACGCATCACTTGTTCTTGATATAATTTTCAATCAAGGTTACTTGACAATTAACTGTATTGTCACTCTCACAGTCTATTTGTCTATCTAAACATGACCAATCATTGGTTACTGTAATTTTACTTTAAGACTTAACTTAACTATTAAACTGATATAAAATAAAGAACATTGCCAATCACTGGCTAATTGTCTTAATGTAACAAAAACCATCACTAATTAATGTTTCGTAAGTTTAAAATTGCCTCACACAATCAAAAACTACAACAACATTCAACTTTTCACATACAATCAATTAGACATAATATTTGAAGGAACTCTTGAACTTCCACACTTTCACATGACAACTCAACTTAACCATAACTCAATTATGACTTACACAAAAACCAATAGACCGAATCAAAAACTCCATTGCCAATCACTGGCTACTTAATTTGACATTCTCTCAATTGGCAATTAGATTGCATTTGGTTGAATACTTTAAACAGTGATGCACGGTTATAATTGTTACACACACACAAACTCTCTCTCAAAGGCTCCCTCTGCCTAATAGACTGAAACTAAAATAACAACAATTTCAATCACTGGCAAGTTGTCTCATGCATCAAAAATCTACCAATCACTGGCTAATTGACTTGAATATATATATATATATATATATATATATATATATATAGGCATCCTTCTTAAATAAACTCTCACAGCTTTGACAATTTGACTTCACATCAACCGATAATTTTGCCACTCACTGTCTCTCATAGCAAGATTATTTAACTAATTAAAACCATAGACAACACCAATCCTTGGCTAATTGTTTTACTCTCCTTACTCATAGCCAATCACTAACACAATGACTAGTCGACTTACTCACACATGTAGATACCCTCTGCACAAAGAAAATATATAAAGAAGATGATTGGACTTCCTCTCCAATCCTCAACTACGAGCAAACAACAAAACAATTCGTCAAGCTCACTGTTCCACGGCAAGTAGACAAACTCAAATAAAAAATAAACAAAGGAGACAAAGCCAATACTAGCAAGTGCTCCAACAAAAGAAACAAAATGACAAAACCAATCATTTGCTAATTGACAATTTGACACATAAAATTAATTAAACGAATAGAATATGTATTGAATGAATACACAAGTACATTAGACAAGGCGGCAATCACTGCAAACACCTGAGAGAGAGAGAGAAAAGACTCAGTCGATTAGCTGTATACTTTCTTGGCCGCTCACTAGATAGTCTATTAGTCTAACTGTTTGGTAACACTAACCCTAACTTCCTTCTTAACTGTCTAATAGCCCGATTTCCATTGGCAAGGCTATTTGACCTAATTTGTTACACTGTTTTAATTTAGAAGTACTTGGGGATTAGTCTATTCGTCAAAATTATCCAAATGAACCAAATACAAAAAGAAAATTGGTCTACATTTCACTAATGYTTTTATTCTTCTAGCATTCAACATAAGGGCGGAAATACCAAACTTCCATATCAATGCTTAACCTTTGTAGGACCATTGTTCTTTTAGGGGACGAATTAAATTTTTGAACAAGTACCTATGGACTGAATTTTTATTATAACTTTTTTAAACGTTTTTTTGCCATCAAACTTTTTCTTTGTTTCGGACGAACCCGAATAATTTGCATTGCACGGCATACTAGTAGTGTGTGACTACGTTCCCAACCAAGTGGTAAATAAGCCAATCCACTCTCCTGCCATCAAACATTTCCCTTGTTTCGGACGAACTCGAATAATAGGGTTGTCCACGTTCAACGTCTCGGGGGAAATTGCGTCCCAATATCGGACGTTCAGACGTCCAAATAGGTTGGACGCTCATGTTCGGCAGACGGGCGGACGGCTTGGTGTGTGAGGCAGATCCCAAATAGTCCGCCCCATGACAACCTGAAGGCCGTGCAGTGTCCGCCCAATGCAAGAAAAAAAATTCTTTTGGCGGACGGGCGGATTGGCGGACAGGCGGATGAGGTGATTGCGCACAACATGTACAAAACCAATCAATTTATAGGCTATCAATTTTTATGTGAAGGTACATTACAAAGTACAAACGCATTAGGAAAAAAATGGGGCTTTCGAAAGGCCTCTTCCCTTTCAAAAACCTGTCAGCAGCAGACTCCTCTCCAAATATTCTGTGAATTTTTTTAAAAAAATAAAAATAAAATTAACTTTTTTTAAAACAACAGTCCAGCCTAGTTGAGGATAGTCAGATAGTGATTGGACTGCGGTTTTCAATCTTTAATTAATTATTATAATATAAATAATTAATAGTTAAATAATTCCAATCCAGCCTAGAGGACGGTCGGCCAAGCTAGACAAGCCGACAAGGGTTTGACTGTGACTTTAACAAAAATATATTTTTAAATTAAAAAAAAAACAATTAATCATTAATATTTAATAATTAGAAAACTATAGTCTAATTAAAACTGTCGTCAAAGCTGAACTACAAATTTTTAGTTATTAAAATAATTATTATATAATAATAAATTAATTTTTTTTAATTTAATTTTTTTGAAAGAAATACTCTTTAAAGTTGCAGTTATATTTTAGTGGTGGTGCAGAACTGGGGGCCTTTTGGAGGCCTCATTTTTTTCTTAATGGTATATATGAGATCCATAAATGGCATAAATGATTAGTTCTTGTACATGAGGGGTCATCATATTGGAGGGTCAATTACATTCTTTACTATTGAAGCACCATTTGTTTTGGTATCGATATAATATTGACTATTTAGAGTTTATAATTTAGAATGTACATATAGTTATAAGGGTGTAGGATAATAACTTTAATTAAGTTTTTGGTGTATGAATAATATATGTAATCTTAATGTTCAATATACTACATTAAATCACATTAATATACTATATTAAACATAAATCACATTAATTTAAATCACATTATACTACATTTCATCACATTAAAGTGTTTAGAGCCTTTTTAGCAACATTTTCTAATCCCACAATAAAATGATACAATTGCTTATACTATGCATACCTTAGAATTTTGCAATATCTATGCATTTTACAACAAAACTTAAAAAAATGGTTTAAGTTATAATTATGTGCATGCCATATTTAACTACTTTTGGACTATTCAATGAATTTTGGACTTTACATTGAAAGATCTCTAGATTATAACATCGGGAGATCTCCCGATGTTTTCACAAATCTCCCGATGTTTTTACAAATCTCTCGATGTTTTGCATAGATTTCCCGATGTTTTGCATTATCTCCGCATAACCCATTTTGTTTCTCCCGATGACCATTATTAATTTTGGACTTTGAAAAGTCCAAAAGTAGTTAAATGTAGCATGTGTTCTATTTTTGTACAATGGAGCATGCTTAATAATTCATGCTTTAAACTTTCAAAAATATTGAAAACATAAATCAATAAATCAATGACATTTACATATGTAGTGCATTTTGATAATTACACTAAAAGAAATTGAAAGTCAAACATATTATGTACACCACACCAACGTTTGGATAATTCATGTAAGGTTCAAAGTTAGTTTAGGGTTTTGGGTTTTGGGTTTAGAGCATACATTTCAATGTGTAGAGAAATCACTTCAATTATCCTTACATACATTCAATCATCCTACATTGGATGCTTGTAGCATTCATTTGAATAATTAGAGTCTTTAAGACTCATTTATGCTTTTTAGAATCCAATGTTGTTGTCTGCCCAGTCGTGGCCGTTAAATTCCTCGTCCGCCTGTCTGCCAATTTTTTTCTTTTTTTGGGCGGACGCTAGACGCCCTTGAGGTTTCTATGGGGCGGACTGTTTGGGATCCACCTCACACACCAAGCCGTCCGCCCGCCCTAAACAAAAAAAAAAAAAAAAACAAAAAAAAAAAAACAAAAAAAAACAAAAAAAAAAAAAAAAACGTTTTTCTTTTTTTTGCGGACAGTGTCGCGGACGGGGCGGACGGCCCTGACGGATGGGGCAGATAGCTTGTGCGGACGGCCCAACCGAATGACAGGGGACGTTTGGGGGCAGCGTCCACGGACGTTGGACATCTGGACTTCTAGACAACCCTACCGAATAATTTGCATTGCATGGCATACTAGTAGTGTGTGACTACGTTCCCAACCAAGTGGTAGATAAGGCAATCCACTCTCTTGCCATCAAACTTTTCCCTTGTTTCGGACAAACCCAAATAATTTGCATTGCACGGCATATCAGTAGTGTGTCACAATGTTCCCAACTAAGTGGTAGATAAGCCAATCCACTCTCCTACCATCAAACCTTTTCTTGGACGAACGCAAAATACACAATTTTTTGCATTTGCTGCTAAAAATATATCTAATCTTTTTTTTAGTTAAGAAATTTGAGGAGAAATATAGGCCTAAAAATTATTATAAAGCAAAAATCTTCCAACTCTAAATATATGTTTTTTATAATTTTTTTTAGCCAGTTTTTTTTTTCTGGTACAATCTAGCACCTCAAAGCCAAAAAAAAAGCCCTTGTACATATATCAGTAATTGTATCAAAGTTTATAAATGCCTATAGTTTAGACAAATATTATAAATAATTTCATTTGATAAAATTGTGTGTGGATCATCCATGCAACTTGTGCTACATAGCAGTAAATTAAACTTCGTGATTAGCCGTACATTGTCAACAAACAAGTTGCACTGGGTACCTCTCACATGAATCCGCGAGTGCCTATTACAATAGCTCTTCGCCTATTCTAGGATATATTCATTCTTATTTTCTTGATGTGACTCAAATTTGCTACAACATATGGTGTAAAATAATACCAATCTTCATATTTTATCTTTTAATGGGAAAAATAATAAGGACCCTATTTTATTGAAGCATTGAATTGTTAACGAAGCATGCCACGCATAAGCTTCATGTGTGTAGTGGTACAAGACTTTCTTTTCCTTGGGAACAAAAAAATAAAAACATTAAACCATAAGACTCAAAAGATAGAAAGTCTTTATAATTCAAAGAGCACATCAAGAATTGTCAATTCCTATTGCCATTGCAAAATAGTTGGAATTTACCAAGTTGAAACATGATGTCATGGACATGAGTTGTGCGTGTAATGAATATACTTAAGATTAATTCAAAGAGAGTACAACAAGAACCATCGGTGACTGAAAATTGATCTTGAGCAATACCCAATGTTAAATTGTGATGCATTTKGGTGATCTTATTTGGAAATGTAGTATTATTCTTGGATGCCCACAATAATTTCAAGAAAAAAAAAATCTTACCCCAAAATAAAATAGTTACAGTTGGAAATCTCAATTGTGATGATTGAAATTTTGACACTACAACATCCTAGAAGCATTGTAGGTCATAAGGCAAGATATGTACAAGTTTATACATCCAAGATTTAGTCCATCTTTTGATCATCTCGTGCTTGTAATTTAAGTAACTTCTTTAAGGCTAGATATGTACAAGTTTATACATCCAAGATTTAATCCATCTTTTGATCATCTGGCGCTTGTAATTTTAAGCAACTTCTTTAAGGGCCTCAATGTGGATCAAGAACCACCACACTAGGCTAGAAWGTCAAAAGTTCTAGGTCATGTTCTCACCATGTTCACATAGATCATGTGAGTTGTCTATTTGGAAACACTAGATCCACTTTTTAGGTGGTGACAAATAGTTGCTAGTGCAGAATGGTATGCCTAGCACCTTGTTGGTTGCTTAAGGCCTGGACCATAAAAGGAGGGTTCCAATTCAAACTCATGAATCTTGAGGATGGCCAAACTTTCTTTTCAGCAAAACAAGCTCRTGTAAAATTGTAAGAAATAGTTTATATGACAACAAGTTAAAAACCATCTTTCACTTGGTTTGAACAAAGAGATTGGTATGAGCATACGGTACAAGCTTTGTGTTACTCATTTGTGGTAATAGTGACTCCARAGCACTTGGAAGTGACCTTCATTTCCGAAGTGTGCCATCCATTTCTTTCGACATGGCCAATATTCCTTCAAGGACATGGATTCCTTGTTGGGCATAAAACCAGTGAGTTGATTCAGAAAAGTAAAGGATTTGCAAGGGATAAATGGTACTCAGGTACCTTCCGTCAAAAATAGTGCATGGACAGGACCAATGAAATGTCTCAATTTCTCAATTGGGAATACTTTAGCTGAAATCATAAAAAGAAGCCAACATCAAAACCCAAGTTGAAAGCCTGCTCTGCGTAGCTAATGAAAGGTACTCAAACAATGTAGACTTCGAAATGTTAAAARAATTATGAGTCTCGGTGCATCCTCTCGACTTGTTGTTTGACAAGCCTCTTGTTAATCTCAAATATGAAGCACATGCCCCCAACCTGCACAAATAAAGGTACCCAACTACTGGTGAAAAGTCATTTAGCACAGTCAACCCCTCGGTAAAAGTGGCCGTTTTGACATCAATAGGAGTTGGAATAAATCGTTTAGGAAACAAGGAAAATAAGAAAATGTACCAATAGACGGAGGAGATCGTATCCATGTTATAATGAGAGAAATAAGTTTTTAGCTTGGACAAATAGGAATTMATATTCACCTCAATCAAGCAGTTTGAGCCCAAAATCGCTCGCTGGTCAGTGTCGACTGCAATATTGTTAACTGTCAGACTCCTCCGTCCCAAGTTTCGAAGGTAGAAAACACCATCTTCCTTGAGCTTCAGCGATGCCTGAAAATACAGAGATATATTCGGCCCTTAGCAGATACAGTTAAAATGCGATATAACGGTGTGAAAGATAATATACTCTAATAATAGAATTACAGTTTCCAGCATGTACCTGCTGCCGAGAGACTTTGTTCGCACGCCCTTCTTTGCCCAAGTCTATGTCCACTATGTTATCTTGTGTCATCCTTCCCATTAAAACCTGACATCAAAGCCAACATCTACACAAAATTGCGGACTGATAYTGAATAAGATAAGAGTGCAACAATAAATTCGCAAAATTCTTRGAATTTTTAAAGTCCAGGCAATTCATGAACAATAGAAACCTAAGACCGAAGGCATACCATAAGTAGAACCAAAATAGTATTCAACATAAATCACTCCACATACGACMATTCAGGACTTTAGAATATCCTCGAAACCAGCACACAAACAATTGGATGCTTTCGGTCAAACGATGTTCGAGCAAACCTCAGTTTTCGTCATGTAGTAAAGCAGATGTCGCCCATATAAAAGAGCTAGAGCTTTTCGTTTCGTGAGAGACCGTTGCATTGCAGATGAGAAATTTTGTTCTAAGCGGACAAGCATTCTTCGCTGCCGGCTGTACATGCGCCTCGACTCTGCATCCAACAAGACGAAGTCAGCTTAATGAGGCAGCTCTCCAATATGACTGCAGAGGGACTATTTCACACTTCATAAATCCAGTTCACAAAAACAATAAAGGATGTGCATACTTTAACCCTTAAGAAAAAACTTTTGTGTGAATCAAATCCTGCTTCTACGCACGTGTTTCAAACCATGTATCCGGAATTTCTCTTGTGGGTACGAGGGTAAGGAAATCACCAATCCACCAACAAGGCAGAAAGCCCACAAAATTCTCACAACTACATGAAATGCTGACGTGTTGGCTAGAGAAATAGAGTTATACCTTCCAGCGCAGAAAACTCGTCATCCACTCCAGGGTCAAGATCCATGTTCATCATCTGCCTCCCAAAACTTTGTTAGCTGATCCCACGAAGGACTAACCATAAAATCCCAAAGGCATGACAACAACGACCGTCCATGCTGCAAGTTCTAGACATCTGCCACTATCATATTACTGCGATAATATTAGGGCATGACAACAATGACCGTCCTAAGAAATCATTCTGAAACCCGAATTCGATATGCGTGGGTCAGTTGGGACTCCTTGGATATATCTTTTCAGCAGCTTTCCATGAAATTCAGAGTGGTAACACTAAAGMATCCTATAAAACTAGTATTCCCCACAAAACATATTGAGACACACAGCCAATAAGCACCAAACCTGACCAAAAATAGAAAGTGGTAAAGATCAACTAGGAGTGAAAAAAATCAAACTAAAGTAGATCAACAGTAGTAATTACATACCATTGCTTCAACATCTGAGAAGCGAGTGTCTCCATCACTTTCGAGCTCTTCCTCTGCAATCTCAAGTGCACTTGCCTCCTCATCACTTCGTAAAACTCCAGTCTCTGGATCTTCTCGCACCAGACCCTCCTGTCCTGGGAGCGAATTCATATCTCCATGGTAAAAAACAGGATATACCTCAGCCGGCACCGGTTGCCATTGAGTATGCTGACCGGTAGAAAATGGTTTTCCTGAAGGGTCTGATGACGCTCTCTGAATTGCACCATCAAAATCTGAAGGCTGGAGTTGCAAGGCTGGAAACTGTATYAACTGGTCCTCACCATCAAAATCTGACATGGAAACCGCTTCATCCTTCACAGGTCGACCGCAAAAACTGTTTGGGCTTAAATTTTCAGCGAGTAGACTTTGGGGGCTGGACTGCGGAAATGCACAACCTTGCTTGCCAGCACTCATCTCTGGACCCCAGACGTTATCATCGCCAGATTTTGGTACATGTATCTGTACAAGATGAAATCAAAGTTTTCATTTAGTCCTTCACTGGGCAGTGGTCGCAGAGAAGTGTTCTATAGAAAATTGACATGCTAGAGCAGAGGAAATACCAGACCATAAGAGAAAAATGGACACAGGAAATATGATCTCAAGCACAGAAAATTATGTAATACGTAACACTTCCCCATGGCCAGAAAAATTACAGAAAAATTACAAGGCCAGGAACACTAAAATTCTTAGAACCATTCATAAAACTACATAGAAAGAACAAGAAACCAAACTACAGCTCTAATTCAGTATGAAATTATTATTCCAACCAACTATACAAATTAATATGAATAGGGTTACTGTACATCAAAATGAAATAACATTCATTCAACTTTCAAAAGAATCAATTTCCTTACTTGATCCCGTAACGCATCCGAAGACTCCCACTCTTCGTAGACATGAAACTCTGAAGGAGAACTAGGTACATCAGCTTCGTCRTCATTGCTATTGATCTCTAAAGGGTAACCATCTCTGGGCCCTCCGTCTGAGTAGTAATTAAGTGCCACCGGCAAAGGAAGCACGTCATCCAGATTGGGTACTTCTGTGTCCTCTGTACTCAGTGCACAAACGACAGGACCAAGGATAGGATCGATCATTATTTCATCGATAGGTTGAACTTGCACATGCTCACTGGGTTCCATGTCTAGCATGGAAAAGTCATGGTCAAGTAAGGTATCAGGGCTGCCCGATGCATACAGTAGTTCGTCCTCGGTACGGATATCCAACCCCTCACTCTCGTAATATTCCCCTGAAATGTTATCACAAGTTTGTTACATCATATAAACAACAACTAGAAACAAAGACAACGAAACTAGTTCCAAAACCTCACCAGCAAAWCAAGGGGTTAAATCAAAGTTTCTCAAAGCCCCTGCATATCCTATTCAAGACAGGCAATAGTGACCAAGTGCTGTACTCTATCTTAAGGACAACAGAACAAAAAACTGAACCATAACCGAGCACCTTCATGTTACGTGCTGGACACTGCTCGTAAGATCTTCTCTCACCGTCATAGTCGCTTTCAATGTAAGAAAATCGACGTTCGCTTTCAAAATCTTGGTCACTTTCAAGGTCTTGGTCTTGATCACTTCCAAAGTAGCGTTCTTGGTCTGGATCACTTTCAAAGTCTTGCTCTTGACCTTGGTCCGAATTCCTGTTCAGGGCTCCCTGCTTCAAGTGCTCATCTGAATCCATGTATTCTTCACCTCCCACCTCATGACTTTCCTCTAGGACAGGGGGACGATGTRGGATTTCGGCTCCCAGTGTGAAGCCAACGTCTGCCTCTTCGGCTCCCTTCTCAACTTTCGCACTTTGATCAAAACTTAACTGTTCAGTATGCAAGACAGGAGGCTGTTGTAAAATTGCCACTCCCAGTGTCGAGCCAATATCTGTTGTTTCAGGTATTTTCTCAGCTTTCACACTTTGCGCATAACTTAACTGTTCAGTATGCAGAACAGGAGGATGTTGTAAAATTGCCTCTCCCAGTACCGAGCCTGTAGCTGTTGTTTCAGCTATTTTCTCAACTTTCACACTTTGCACATAACTTGACTGTTCATTATGCACAACAGAAGGGTCCGCATCCATAGACACACTCCCGAAGGGCTCTTGGGTTTCCTGTTCCGTCCTTCTACCAACTTCAGTGTGTGCTGATTCAGAATCCGAACCAACCAAAAGAGCTTTGGTTAAACAAACTAGACTCTTCTGTGTCTCAGGAGCGGCTGTAGTTGCTTCAGCAGRAGGTTGAGATACCTGCACGAGATCCCAGTAAGATAACGTCGGCTCTAACTAAGATGCCCAATAAAGTTTCAGATTGCTGACAGGCTAGCGTCAGGGATACTTATGACGATGAAGGACGTAGGGATGCAGAACTTAGTGTTTGCAACTTCTCTTGAAGTATATACTCTTTGAAAAAAAACAAGTAACCCAGAAATCAGATGTAACATGAATGAAAGATAAGATAATTACAATAAGGTCTCCCGAGCCCTTGAGATCCGATTCGCCRTTTCCGACTTTATTGACGGCTTCATTGAAGCTTTCACTCCCCGTAGCGTTCTTGTCAGAGAAGACTTCTGGTGCACCTTCACTCTCCTCAATTTGCTTATTCCGATGAAGTGGAACAGATGGTAGTTGCAAAACATCCTGCTCAATTGGGTTTAGCTGTCCAGAAAGAACGAGCTTGTCGTTGCCACCCAGCTGTTCAATTGCTATATCATCACCCTTGGGTGCGGCCATGACAACTTCAGTTACCATTTCATTACTCTGACTTTCTTGTCCTCTCTTTTGATCTTCCAAAATTTCTGCATTTGAATTTCCTGGCAGAGCTCCGAAGACCGCTCCCACTCCACCTGCAAGACTAAATTCATTACTGAGCGGAGCAATTGAACGCTTTAGTTCGTAAAACACTTAGTACGGATATTGCTACTACCATTTCTTAAACGAAGGTGTCTACTATATTCTAGTGATCCGGACGTGAGGCGAGGACAGACTGACCTGCTGCAAGAAGACTAACCATCTGAGTGAAAGTATTGTCAAAGTCTGTGGCGCTTCCTTTGGGAGACAAAAGGCCTTCGAGCAACCCAGGATCCACATTCCCAAGCGGTATTGTGCTCAATGGAGCAACTAACTTCTCTTTACCTTCTTCGAGCTTCTCTCCAAGCGCTCCCTCATCAGGAGTTTGAGATTCTGTACCCGAAATCCGTTTCCCTTCAGTCAATGATTTCTTTCTTTTGTGATATAGAGAACGAATGCTATTTGACCTTCGCTTCTGTTCTAGGTGTTTAACATGTCGAACTTGAGAGCCGCCAGTTTTAGGAGGTAGGTCGGAAAGGGCTGCTTCAGCTTCGACCATACGAGCAGAAGCTTCAGCAGATAACTCAGGATCATACAACAGAGCTCTCCATCTCTCCCGAAGCTCCCGAACGGTGAATCTGTGGGAGAAACGCATGGCACCCTTTGCAAGCGCCTCCACAGCTGCTCCAGCCTTCAAAGGTGCATCCATAGAATCCATAAAAACTCAAAACATAAGGGATCTTCAAGTAGAGAGTGTCGTATCAACCCGAGCACAATCCATCAAACGTGGACAACAGAAGTTTAAGGATATTCCTCACAAGATACCCTCCCATCACCAGAAACCAATGAAGTCCTCTAAATAAATGTTGAAGCATTCGAAATCCTCCTCAAAARACGATTGGAAAGKAAACAATAAATATCAAAATAGATATGTTGKTCTAGCACTACAACCAAATGAGAAGCGTCCACCACAATATCAACACTCACTGGACATGTCTGAGCAACAGCCCCCTCTCGGGTAAATCCATAGACGAGAACGATATCCAACATMCCGTGCTTCACCACTAGCACTGATAGGAAATGTCGTAAAATTGATTGCACAAAGTGGCTTGGCCAACTGCATAGTTGCGATTTTTGCACATACTCACCTCCATCGCGTTCTCCAATAATAGATCATCCTCCACAGTCCACAAACTAAAATCTGGCCGTGGGCCTGCTTCTGCAACAACACCTCCTGTTACCACATTAGGCGCTACCTTTGCTGCCACCTTCGCAGCCGCTGCTATTCTGTTCCCTCCCCCTGGGATCAGCATGCCTTCAATGTTAGAAGCAGATAATCAAAAAAAATTTAAAAACGAGATGGTCCAAGCAATGAAACCCGAAATCAACACACAGAGGAATTCAGGATGCTTGCAAGTCAGACGACCCTCAAGAAAATGACTCAGCAGTAGCTTCCATTCCAGAACTAAGCTCATCTGGATTTCATTGCAACAAAAATATTCTGGACCTCCCCGTCCAAGCAAGACAAGATTATAAGTACTCCTCAGCTTCAACAGACCAAAGAAACAGTTATGATTCAAGCTTCACTGCATGCAGTGACATTGTGAAATATATATATACTTCAAAAAAAATCAGATAAAGCATCACCAATGTTTCAAGAAACTGGACCTTTAACAATAGTTTTCGGGATAGTCTTCTCTTCAGTAGAAGCGGCCGGACCAACAAGTTTCAAGCGCTTTAACGGTCTTGCTCTCCCTGCACCCTTCTTCTTGCCTTGCCCTGCGTCCTGCATGCCAATGCACAAGAATTTTAATTACAGGAATTTTTCAACAATAGTACAAAGAGTAAGAATATAGAGTAATTCATCGAAATGAAAGTCGATTGCGGCCATTACAAATAAATAAATAAATAAATCATAATCAAATTCCCAGCCATACCTTGGGGGCCGTAGTAACCTCACTCGACGGAATGTCAGGTGCCTCAGCAGCAACCGCAGCAGCAACCGCGGCAGCAGTAGACGTAGCCACAGCACGCTCCGCGTAGTCGAAGTCCGGAAGAGGCACACGCTTCATCGCTTCGTACACAACCGCCATATCCACCGGCGCGTCATCATCCTCGCTATCAAAGAAACCATCACCGACCTCCGCATCATGCTCTGCCATCTCCATTATTCTCCTCTGTCCTTCCTCGAAATCCTTCCACCATCAATCATCAAGCACGAAATACTTCTGCATCATCCCCAAACCCTAATTCAACCACAAAGGTCTCAATCTCGTCCCATTACTCAAAAGAATCATCGCATCATGCTCTTCCATCTCCAACCTTCTTCTCTGGTCTACTTGGAAATCCTTTCATCTACCTTACACCAAGTACCGAACCCTAAACCGCATCACCAAACCCTAAATCTCCTCGCAAACGACTTTTAATATTCTCCCATCACATAAAAGCTTCGACGTCCTCGTTACAGCTTCTCCCAGAAACTGCAAAATTAATGCTGCAAAGAAGAAATTCACAGACAAATGAACAGAGAAAAAGATTGCTTATTAGATGTCAAATTGTTGATTTGTTTTCTCATCTAATGTTTTTTAACCCCTAAATGGTTTTGACTATGTTTTCATCAAAGATGTTCCAAAACCCGCCATTTCTAATACAAGTACCAAATTTTACAAAAAAAAACATTTTTTGACATACGTAACCGCAGGATCTTGTAGTAATCTGGTTTGAAAAGATGTGGAAAAAATTTCAGAATTTTCCACCATGTAGATTGCAAGATAAAAGCATTTAACTTGCCAAAAAACATTTTTTTGTCACTGCGAAAAACAAGCCAGCTGCACTTCACAAGGTCAAATTTGTACAAAAAAATATCCAAAATGGTGGTTATTCTTTGGATTCAGTCATGAAGGCAAGTTAGTTACATACTTGAAAAATCTTAAATCATTTGGAATTGTACAACATATAGGAAACAAATAGTAAGTAGAAAGAAGTAGAAAATGACTCAAAATTCTAAATTGTAAACAATTTATTTATGGAATTGAAAAATTCAATTCCAATGGTTAAAATGTTGTAATAAACAATTTACACCTACAGTTTTTTATTTTTTTCAAAAATATTAAAAATTGAATGAAATAATGGATTTCAAACTTTTTTGCAGGGTAGAGAGTCTATAACTACCCTCAAACAACCCCAAACTAGAAATCCTCATAACTTTTGACTAAATGATCAATATAGAATGATTCAAAGCTTTACACTTAGATAAAAATCTACTGAACCAATTTCAAATTTTTATTTAAAAAAAAATTAATATTTAAAGAAGTTATTTTTTCTATCCGAGCTGCCCGCTGAGCAATGAAAACTCAAAAGTTATGAAATTTTTTGGGCCTTAAAGGTACTCATTGGGGACATGTTTTTTGAAAATTTTGAAGATAAAAAATAAAGACTCCATTTGTTGTGAGTTGCCCAAAATTGCTATGTTGCCAAAAAACGCAGTTTGGGCATTTAGAGGTTAATACAATTTATTGGAATTTGTGAATTTTCTTTGAAAAAAATGGAAATAGTTCATTCTTCTAAGGTCGTGTCACACATGTATATCAATTTTTTTTTCCAAACATTTTTATTCAATTAAATTTCTTACATACATGCAACATTTTTTCTCCTTTTTTACACCCACTCTTTTGGGAGAAAACACAAGAGGGTGTGAAATTCTTGATTTTATTCCTCATCTTTAAATTATATATATATATATATATATATATATATATATAATAATAATAATAATAAAATAAAAAATTTGTAGTTGATGTAACAATTTAAAGTGATGGCATGCCATGCTACCACAACTAGACATTGTTTATGAATTTTAGCATTGTTTCGTATATGTTAATTAAGACATCAAATGAGACATGAATTGAAATGTCAACTCAAACATGCACATGTTTTTTGCAACGTCTATCAAGACATATAGATAGTCAGGGTCTAAATCCTAATGCATCAAACATATCCCATATGGTTTGTCTTTCCTCCTACCATCCTACTTGTATAAATATCATATGGTTTCTCATATAAATATACTTACAATTAAATGAGTTTATATGCCAATTATCATATATAATGTATGATGTGTTGTATATAATGTATTTTATACGGTGTATTGTATATAATGTATGGTGTACAATGTATGATGTATTTTGAATGGTGTATAGTATGTAATGTATGGTGTATAGTGTATGATGTATTTTGAATAATGTATTGTATAAAATGTATGGTGTATGATGTATTTTGAATGGTGTATAATGTCGTTGAAAACAACCAATAAATATTTTCGCAAATGAACCACTACATCTCGCATGACAAGATGACGTTCGTTTTGATGCCCCAAGTAACATTGTGACGTTATATACAACGTCACGGAAGACATGCCTCCAGAGCCTAAACCCTCATAAGATTGTACACGTGGCGTCTGATGTGGAAGCGCCACGTCAAATTTTTGAGGTCCACATCGGCATTTTAAAGGGATCCACGTCACTACCCCGGGCAGAAAGGGATAGGCCCAAAAAATATCCACGTGGCAAGACCTGCCCTAAAAAAAAGTGAGTTGGCAACATGGACCCCTCCACATGACAGACTTAGAGAAGTTTGCAAGACCCTAATTTCTAGTGACGTCACTAGAAATTTGTATTGTTTTCAGTGACATCAAAAAAAATTCTGGCATGTTTTCACGTCACCAAAAAAAACAGATTTTGGCCGACATCGCCGATAAGGCCTAAGGTGTTTAAAAAAACGCACAGGTATGTTTCTTTTGACGTCACCAAAATCACTGTTTTCTTATAGTGAAAATTCATAGGAATTTCATTGCAAGAGATAAAATTAACAAAAACTTTGCAATTTCCATCATTTCTGACAATACACCTCTGAAAATATTTGCTTTGCCTAACACTACCCTAGATCATGTCTACAATTAATTATTTGATTGGTTACATGTCCTTCTACCATATGCTCGTTTTTAAACATAAATGTCAAGGAAAACGTTTTGTCTCCAATGGATGACAAGGAATCTTTTTGTGTAGGATAGAAGTGCAACTATTCATCCTTGGAATTTTGTGTGAAAAGGAAAGATCTTCTACACTCAATAGGGATGTTAAGGGACCCATATTAACTAATTGACATTTCACATTGTATAAATATTTACTTTTGTTGTACATCAATAGTTATTGAAGTGTCAAGGGGTTGTACATCACGTTTCAAACATCTACAAATTTTCACAATAAGTCCCTTTAATTGTTTGGTCCCCTTAATCCCTAAAAGCCCAAGGGGTTGAGACAAAACACAAATGTGTTATAAAATATAAATTCTATAACTTTTTTGAAGTTTGCATTAAAGAAGTTTATGGGAAGCAGAAAAAGTAGAAGATATTTGTACGGTCAAAATTATAAAACAATTATAATAAAAATTATATTCCCACATAGCTAATTGGTTTTTCTATCTTATAAGAAACTCTCAAAAAGTTTCATAAAAAAAATGAGGTCACAGAAACTACTTGAAATCCAAATTGTCCCCTAAGGGGACAATGGAACTTCAGGGGTTAATTAAAGTGTGACATAGTATYCTAGATGCACAAAACAAAATAACTTTTTAATGTGCCGAGCCGTGGTATAGTGCTCTTCTATCCTCTCTAAATACACATTCTCTGTAAATTTTATGAATATGTTGTGTTCTATACAAATTTCATTTGATAGTTTTCACATGTTAAGTGCAAGCATGTGTAAGTGTATTTCAAAGCCTATCCTTACAATGTAAACCGTCGATTTAGTACTATACAATACTATGCATAACTATAGAATGCTACGGAGTACTACAAAAGCCATTGGGAGCAAGAAAATAACACAAAAGAGGTATGTTGACCATTTCATTTTTAATAATTTTAAAAAAAAATTATAAAATTATAAAAAATATATTTATATTGCTAGAGAAGATTACACTCGCATTGTAGTAAAAAATTCATGCGGGAAATTTGTTCCCTCTTCATGGCCTTTGTGCAAAGGAAGGTCACTTTTACCTCATGTGTGCAATCGACATATTGATGTTTTCATACTCATCATGAGTTCTTTCAATGTTAGTATAACTCCAACATGTCCAATTTGTGGATCCTACTTCACATTTTTGGGTCAAAATAGGACCTCCCATTTTGAAAACCTAAGTTCACTCAATGTTTGAGGCTCATTCAAGGAGTAAGTTAATGCTCCTTTGCTGCAATTGAAACAATCACAATAAGATTCTTTCAATTCCTATCTCAATAAGGTTCTTTCAATTTTTAGAAATTGAAAAAATCTTATTATACAAATGTAAGCAAATGAGTGCACATAAACATGCTTGAATGTGTACTCATCAAGTGCTAGGCTTTCATTTCCTTGCCTATATTGATGAAGCAAGTGCCTCATTACAACACATTTTCKTTCTTATTGGGTTSAAATCAAATCAAAATGAAAAACAAATTCTYCGCCTTCAAAGAATAAATTCCAGTGATGAATTTTAGGTYAGACCTTGRTTTAGCTMATATTCGGTGATATATATTTATTGACAAGTACAAGTTGTACTAGGTGTGAAGAGACAAGTGGACAAAACTTGGCCATAGAAATTTGAGGCCACATGACTAAATCCATAAATGAAGTCACAACATGGCCATGGAATCAAATAGATCATGATGACCAATTCACAAACCTCTCAACAACAATCAAGTGTTGCATAATTTTGTAGTTTTCATCAACACTTTTATTTAGAAAATTTAGATGGTCAACACTAAATATTTCTCCTTCTCATTGTAATATGGCAATCGTTTTTCAAAAAAATTGTATAACAATTATTTCTATATAAAATTCACATAGATTATTGACGCATGGGACAAGATGGTGGATGATTGCAAGAAACACTTGTCTTATTTTTTTGTCCGAGTCAAACTCTTACAAAGAATGTATCTTAGATTCATTGTGTGCAGGCAAGTGATTTGTTTTGAGCACATCAAAAGTGTTGTTGAAGGTTAGCACGTTGACCCACTTTAGACACCTCCGCTAATACAAGCGTCCCAGTTTTGCATTTTGTATGAGGCAACACCGAGATTTTTTTGAAAGAGCTGTAAACTGTCTTGTGGACATTCATTGTTTTTTTAGAAATAGTATTGATACCATTTATGGTGTTCACGATGGTCCTCCTATCCACAACTATTTTATTTTTTTATAAAAATAAATCAATAAAAACTAGGACTTAGTTGCTCTATGCATTACTAGTGATCACCCTTGAAAACTAAAAAATTTAGAAGCTCCATTTATGACTCAAAAGAGCTTGGTAGCAAAATTTGACCCACACATGGTGATACAAATTTGGGAATCTAGAAAAAATGGTCCTCAAAATAGATTACATTTTTGTGGAGAACAAGCATGCAAAGGAACAATGAACTCAAACAAAGCATGAAGTAAAACCCACAATGGTCATAAAGGTGACATATACTACATCAATAGGTAAAACAAACTCTATTAGAAGTGATCATGATTGAAGATTAAATTTTGCTTTCCCTACTAACAAAACTTTGCGTCATGTGCAATAGTTTTTTCACAATTCTGAACAAAAGCATTTTAAAGGTAATTATTGCAAAAGTTATAGTAAGAGTCTTTCAATTTCTATCACAATTTGGTCATCTTTGTAAATTTACTTGAATAAATCCACTCTTTTTTCTATTTTATTGGATAGATTGATGTATATTCAAAAAACTTTAGATTTATTCTATTATGATTAACCCCACATTTTCCTTTGAAGTTCCAAGTATATTCTTAGGGCACAATTGAAGGTTTTTCTTCAATTCTTATGATCTCAATTTTTGGCATAATATTTTGAATTTTTTTCAAAATAGGAATTCATATTTGTTTTTTAGGTATATGATTCTTATTTAAATTGATGACTTGGAGAAAAATTTATGCCACATAAAGCTCAAAATAGTCAAGTTTTGATAGCAAAGAAATTCACAAAATTGAATAATAAAAAAAAAAAAAACTTTTATATAGATTGTATTTTGTCTGTATTGATTAAATTTGATTCATTTTATAAATATTGCAGTTGTTTCTAAGAGTATGGTAGGTGCCTTGTTGCTAATCCTTTCTAGAGTGTCTTTGTAGTGAATATCAAGGACATTTTCTAAAGAACCCCAAATTGTTGTTGCAACTTTAAGGTTCAACTTGTGATGCACACCATCAAATTTGGAGTATGCTTTTGCCATACAATATAGAGAGTGAAGATAGGAGGCAATCAAGGAGAAAGTTTTGTATAGGCAAAAAGTTATAGTTTCAAAGTGATGGATGTTTCTGATTAAGAAAACCATTAAGTTATTTAAACTGATACCATAGGAAAATTTTAGAATTTTTTTTTCTTGAATATTTAAGTTTTTCATATTTTAAAAGTGATATAAGCTCAATCGTTTGTGACAATCATTTGGAGATGATCATTCCCTAATAGAACAAATAAAAATTTAAAAGATCTAGTTCCTATCTAATATGAAGAAAAGCTCACTCCGCAAGCTTTTATAAAATATGTGATTAATTATTTTTAAATGCCCTTGTACAATAGTTGTTACTCTATTCAAAGATCAACATTTTTTTACTTATTGGCTATGAATTCTTTAAAGTAGAACTCCAAGTCTCCAAGCTTTAAATTGCAAGTAGACCGTATTTTTCAAAATCAATATTCCTACCAAGTTAATTTATTTTAGTAAATTAAAAAATAATTATATAATGATGTCTAAGCTAAATTCAGCCTTTGAAAATGTGTTCAAACAATAATCTTATATATTTGTTACTTAAAACTCTAAATTCTATATCACTATGAGAAAGTTCAATTGTTATCATTTTTATTGCAAAAATAGAACATAAATGAGCAAAAATAACAAAGAAAATCCTAATTTCTTGAAAAAATTTCAAGAGTTACAAGTAGCAATAGAGATTAGTGTGAAAAATTTTCAAATGCTTATTTTATTTTTTATTCCCAAAACAACCACAACAAAGACCTTAAAGTCAAATTCAACTATTAAACCAAATTTATCCATTTATTTAATTGAGGTATAAATTTTTTATATTTCTTTCTATTGCAAAAATGGACTTTCTATTCATTTTATATTTATTCAATAATTTTAATGGAAAAATCAAATTATTATGAATTTTTAAGGTTGAAGGTGGAAAGAAAATCATATTAAGAAAAGAAAATATGAATGAAAAACACACCATATTGTGTTATTTGGATTCTAACAATGGAGATTTCAATTGCAATAACTCTTTCAATTCTTGACGTTTTCCAGAATTTTAAAATGGAGTAGAAACAAAACTTTTCAAGCTTCATTTTTTTAGACTAAATCAAATTTCAAAAATAATTATTTTGAAAATTGCAATTGAAGTTAACCAAGGCGCATCCACTTTTTGGATGCGCGGACCTTAAGGGGTTAAAAGGATTCATCATCAATTAATGATGCTTAACTATGAGAAATCAACTGAGAATTGGTTTTGACATTGTAAGTTTGAGTTCATGTTTTATGTGATGTTTTTGTAAAGGCACTGACTTTACAAGAGACTTCATTAATCTTCTAAATGGTTATCAATTCCATTGAAATTGTGGCATCTAACTATAAATTCAAATTGGAAAGATTTATAATGGATTAAAAATAAAAGTTTTTAAGAGCTATAAAGAGATTTTGAAACATTCACTAATCATTAAGGTAGGACTTACTAACTTAATAACAATTCTTTACAATTTAATTCTATAATTAAAAATAATTAAATAGAGTATTCACATCTTTGAACAATTCTTAAGATCCTTTATTTTTGACAAATTGTATTTTGGTTGCATAGACTATAAAGTGTAAATTATGAAAGGAAAATATATCTTAGTATTGACATTTCAAATAATTTTTTTTTTCATTTTTGTAAGAGCTTGCTAAATTCCAGTGCCTCATTCATATGCCACCAAGTATTTTGAAATGGTTGTTCAAAAACAATTCATATTATTTTTGACAAAATTCTCTTAWTTATATGTTTCTTATGCATTTTGATCAWTATTACAACCAAACRTATTACCATATTTTGGATTATCCTTYGCTCCAAACTTTTGATATTTTTGCAATATAAACTATAGATGTTGCATTTTGGATTGCAAGAAAACCCAATTTTGAAGTTTGGATGAATTTGATTATGTTCTTTTATATTTCATCACTGTCATAGTAATAGTAGTATATAAGTATATTACAAAGTGGATTTAGATATGATTTTTGGCCTTTCATTTTCCAATTTGAGCATGCCATGTTGATGCATTACACATTAAAAATTTACAACCAAACTACATCCACTACTTTTCATTGGAATTTAGTGTTATGAAATGCCCATGCAATGAAATAGAAAAAATAAATATTTCAGTAAATAGAATTTACATGGGATAAAGAAGTTGAGTTTGAAACTTTTTAAAGTGTTTTCTTTTCATTGAGGTACGATTAGAATCTTATTGTTGTATTTTGAAGTTTGTATTGTTTACTTCAATATATCTTGACCCAAAAATGGCCATTTTAAATTAGTTTATTAGCTCATTTTTTTTTTTTCCTCGTAGATTATACTTTTGTATATCTGGAATGCTTTGATTCATCTCATTTGGATTTGTTATGAGAAAGTTATGGACAATCTTGGGTCTTACAAGTTATTTTTTCAAGAAGATATTGTCATTGCCCRAAACTCAAGATTGTCCATAACTTTCTCATAACAAATCCAAATGAGACAAATCAAATCATTCCAAATAGAAAAAAATATTATCTACAAGGAAAAAAATTCAAAAAAAAAAATTCAAATTTTTGCAAAATTTTTTTTGCTGCCCAGTCTCCCTAGTTTTGAGCTTATTTGGGCATAACTTTTGCTCCCGGGCACCGATTGCAAAAAAAATGATATCCCCACGAAGTTCATCAGTTTTTCTATCTCCAAAAAAAATTTCAAAAAATCACATAAGAAATTCAGCCCGTAGGTACCTACCCGAAATCTCATTTGTCCCCCGAGGGGACAATGGTCCTTTAGGGGTTAAGTAATGACCTTTAAGTAAGTTTTTTAGTAAAAATTTACTGAAAGAACTGTCTTTTCAGTAAATTTTTACTAAAAAACATATTTAAAGGTCATTACTTAAAAGACTATACTACTAGGACTATACTTAAAACACCCCTTTCTCTTGTAGTGATGTCATGAATTTTTAGGTCCCTAAAAAATGTCAAAAGCAAGTTGTTTTCAACTTGGGCTAAAATTTGTGCCTATCCCCACCTCCGCTTCTCTATGCACTGCAATGAAAATTTTGCTCCAATGCAAATAATTGTGATTGCATGCATTGGCCTTCGTCCATCAAACCATTTTTTTGAGGCTTCGGGAGGGCTGCAAGTTCCAAGCTGTGTTCCTACGTTCCTGCAGCATTGCAGCGGCAGCCTGACTTGGTGAAGTGACTGCCACGTTAATTATTTTTTAGTAAAAAGAAAAGTAATTATTTTTATTACATTTCACGACCAAAAAATTATTATTATTATTATTATTTTTTGGTAATTATTTCTTCTGACGGCAGCCAGCCGTTCCATCAATGCATTGAGAGCAACATGGGGAACATGCTTGAAATGGCCCTCTAGAGACCTCGTTTCTCATCTAATGACGACGTTTCCCCCTATAATTCCTTTTGGACATATCCAATTGTAAAATTATTGGTGGAAAAGGAAGGCATTGTATGTCTTTACATACAAAATACAAACAATGGAAATTTCTGTTTTTAACGTGCTCAAAATTTCTCTCTTGCCAATCAACATTGATTGGTCTTTTAGGGGTTAACCCTAAAGGACCAAGGCCTTTTTTGTCAGTAAATAATGAAAATTGCCATTTCTATTGCAAAAAGAAAAATATTTAATTTTAATTTTTTTGCATATTTAACCATGGGTTTTGCACTTGAGTAGTATAAGAATATGTGGAAGAAGTTTTGGAAACTTTGATCTTGTACATTGAAGGATATTTGCATTTAAAGGGAAGAACATGTGCTTTCTTGCACCTTGCATGACTAGATTATTAGACTTTAAATCTTCTTAACTTCAATTTTTTGCAATACAAATTTTTTGAGTGCCAAATTTTTTTTGATGAAGAATTGAATTGAAGGGCTGAAAAAAAACATTGAAAAGGAAAGAAAAAACATTGAAAAGAAAATAAAAATCATTCTTTAAGAAATTGTTGAGTAGAAGTAGGAAAAATATAGAAGGTAATACATAGTGTTAAATTGTGAGTAGTTTTAAGATGGGATTGAAACACACTAATTCCAATGGTGAGATTGTTCTAACAAGCATAGTAAACCATATGAAACTTTTATTTTTGGAAAATCATGAAAATTGAATTAAAAAAATGAACCCTGTAAATAATTTTTGAAAATGCTATAATTGCCTTAAAAAAATAWGACTCTTCATAACTTTATCATCACTAATCCAAATAGATTGAATCAAATCTTTCYATGTGTAACATAAATTTTGCTTCCTAGCATTAATTGGAATAAAATTTATATTCCTTGAAATTAGTTCTACTTTTCTAGATCYAATATTTTTTAATYRTGCCAAGAAYTAAAATCACTAGTTATAAAATAAGCGCATATTTAAATGCCATACTATTGARGAAAAMTTGGCCAATCTTCTTGCCAAATCTACTATATAGTGTTACGATGACTATTATTTTATGTGCCATTGCAAAAATCTAATTATTTTGCAAATTTTCAATACAAGGTTTTCAAACCSAAAGATAATGTTGCATGCAAAGATTTTTTTTAGATTTTTTWAATTTAAAATAGTCTTAATTATCAAATTTATAGAAATTACTTAAATTACTSAAATATTTATTKAACATTTGTTACATATCAATCAATACATRGAAAATACTAGGSCAATATAGATTTTGATTCTTTGACAATATTTAAGAAGCATTTTTTTCTAACTTTGTTGTTTATTTTTATTTTTATTTATAAAATTTACAAGTCTAGATACTAGAAGTCACTTTACATTATTTTATATAGATTTTGAAAGTGATGTAGAAGAGAAACTTCATAATCAACAATCAACGTTGTGTTCAATGAAGAATGGAATAATTTAATAGCTAAACATCATAAGTTTGTTTTACATGGATTTTTTTTGGATATTATAGTCTTTTAGATATTGAAAGTTAAATATTCTTTGGTGTTTAAATATCTTTTCAAAGCTGACAACTATATAGATTTTGACAATGTGTTTTTTCTAAAGTCATACATATATAAAATTATATATATGTGTTATGATTTTTGTTATTTTACATCATTAATATTCAAATTTTCTAATTATTTAACATTTACATCTACATTTAAATAAATAAATAAATAAATATAGTATATAGACATGATATTTTTGTAAACTATTATATATATAACTTAGAATTCTAATTTTAGGTACAATACTAATTGGAAAGGCATGTTGATGGTTCTAACTGGTAATAATTTGTATCAACTTTTGGAAGATGAATTAAACTTTGTTGAGCATGTAGAAGTAGAAGGTATTGTTCGTGTGAGTCAATCTATCATAAGCATGACTGCTACAAATGTTACCCAAATCAACCCTCCAAGTTGGGGTCTTGATCGCATTGACCACCAATCTAAACAAGCTCTTATAAATAATTTATATTCTGTCACAAGTGGAGGCAGTGGTGTTCATGTTTACATTGTTGACACTGTATGTTAGAACAAWTGAAAAATAATGAATGTTTTTTTTCTAAGAATAACTACAATCATATGATCCTTATAAATAAATATCATAATTGAAAAATAACATAATCTCTTAATGTTATTGATTTATTAAATGAACAAGTTATTTCAGACTAGCTTAGAATTCTAATGTAAAATATTATTACAAATTATTTGAAGGGTATAAGATGTTCTCATAAAGATTTTTTGTACTCGGATGGAAGACTTGACTCATCAAAAAAACCTATGTCTAGATGTTTAGCTGGACTAGATATAATTGGTGATGGCTATTTAACAAATGATTGCAATGGACATGGTACACATTGCGCAGGTAATAGAAATAAAAAAATAATCATGAATAACAATCTAGTGATAATATTATTTCTACTAAAAATTATGAAGTAATTGTAAGCAAATGTGCCTACAAAAAAACAAAAGAGAAAAGAAAAGAAAAGATTATTATGACATTATTGAATGACATTATTTTCATTTCACTAATACTAATAAAATATGATTTATCAAAGGCATTGTTGCTGGTTTACAAAGTGGTGTAGCAAAAAATGCTTTTATTCATCCAATTAGAGCATTGTCTTGTGATGGTAGTGGAGGCTATGGAAATATAATAAACGCTCTTGATTGGTTAAGCTACAATGCTATCTCGCCTGCAGTAATTTCTATGTCTCTTGCATCTCCAGCATCCATTAGTATTGATCAAGCAATTACAAATTTTATAGACACCCAAGGCATTCTTGTAGTCAGTAAATGCAAATCCAACTTTAAATTTTTGATAARTAAAATAATAAATGCATCTTAAAATTTCATAGAAGTCGTGCACTATGGACATCTAGAAAACATTGGAACAAATGATTCATTTGCATACTTATATATATGAAGTTAATCATTGCTGAATTTTTTTATTTTCTGAATTTTTTTATTAAGATAGAAAATTATATTAGCTTTTGGAGAATATAATTTTTGTTTCAATTGGTGCCCAAGACCAAAGTTAGCCACAATTAGTTCAAAATAGAAGAGACCATATATCAAAAAAATCCACAAAAACTTGAAATAAGTCTTCTTAATTTTTTCTCATAGGTTATATACTTTGTTTACATGACCAACTTGACTCATTCCATTTGGATTAGTGATGTAAAAGTACCGAGCATCTTGTTTTGGAGCAATCATAGACTTTTTGAGAAATATTGTACTAAACTTGTTTTTGAACTCAATTTTCAAAAAGTTTACAATTTAAAGATAAAGTTTTCTTAGGTTAAGTTTTCGTACTAAAACAATCTCATTGTTGAGATCAATGTGTTTTAATTCCATCTTAGAACTATTAACAATTTAGATTTTCCTTCAATTTCTTACCTACTTCTACATAACAATTTATTATATGATGAAAATCATGAACCTTTTTTAATTTTGTTTTTCTAGACTTTCAACTCAAATATTCAACATAAGAAATTGTAAATCAAAATTTTGAGTGTAAAGATTTTAAGTTAAGAAGATTCAAAATCAAATTATTTGGTCCACGAATATATTCAAAACCTTGCTTTTTTCTTTGTAAATTTAAATATCATGCAATCTACGAGGTGAAAGTTTTTTAAATTTTTTCCAAACATTCACATACAAGTCTATTGCTAGATCTTAAAGATGAAAAAAAATCCATTTATTTTTATTTTTATTTTTTAACCTCTAAAAGACCAAGGCCATTTTGAGGGGTCAATAACCACTCAAAAATATCATTTCTATTGCATTCATTCAAGTAAACCAAAAAAAACTTCTTTTAGAATCTAACCATAGTATCTTATACTTAACTTGTTTGAAATCATATAGTAAAAATTTCATGAACTTTGACCATAGAGATAGGAAGATATGAGCATTCAAAGTTGGAAAAAAAATATTCTCATGAACCATTATATGCAATTTTATATGACTTAGACCGCCATTTGTGGAATTTTTTTGCATTTTAATGTCAAATAAAAAAAAATTGTGTTGAAAAATTGAGTTGAGAGTCTAGGAATAAAAGAATTTACAAAAAGTTGATTTACATTCTTAAAAAAATTGTTGCGTAGAAGTTGGACCAAAATTGAAAGAAAAAGTAAATCATTAAAAGCTCTAAGATGGAATTGGAACACAATAATCCAAACGGTAAGGTTTTTCTACCAAAAAACCTAATATGTTTCAAGAATTTTTTTAAATTGTAAAAATTGCATTCAAAAATGAATTGCTTAAGTTCTTTTCTCAAAAAGATGTTTAGGTTGCTTGAAAAATAAGATTGTCCTTAACTTATTCATTACTAGTCTAAATAGAATAATTCAAAGATTTGCATGTAGAAAAAAAATTAAGTATCTTGGGAAGTTTTTTTAATTTTATTTTTGGACTTCTTGTGATTATTTTTTGTGCTGCCTGCTGAGTTTAGTTCTAGGCTTTTTGTGGTATAACGTTTGCTTCTAAGCACCAATTGAAATAAAAACCATATTTCCACAAAGTTAATCAGGTTCTTTTTATCTCATGAGAGAATTTCAAAAAAATTCACCAAAAATTCAGGTCATAGGAACTTGCCCAAAATCCATTTTGTCCTCCAAGGGGACAATGGTCYTTTAGGGGTTAGTAGAAAAATAGTTTGAATTTATATACAAAGTTGAAATGGATAGCTTGTAACATAGTAGCATCACCCARAAAAACAGGTGATTAAACCTTTTTGGATTGTTGTTCTTTAAAWAAATATTTAAAATATCAAAAAATATTTACCAACAGTTTGGTTTGTCAATKGCTATGAACAATGGCATTTGTGCCCAATGAAATAACAACATGCATTATACAACAGTGCATTAGTTTTTATTTTCCTCATTTATATATATTTTGCAACCCATTATTGTATTAAGTTATATTCTTTTCATTCCATTATATCTCTTTCAAATTTGCAAYTTTAATGATTTTGAATTGGGTAGGGTGAACTTATAACAAGTACATGGAATACAAGCGATACTTCATATAATACCATTTCAGGAACATCTATGGCCTGTCCACATGTGGTATGTAAATACATCTCAAACTTTGATGCGTATGCACTTAAGGATTATGTATATTCATTGAAATCTTCTCTAAATTTCTATTTCTTAATCAATTTCTTTCAATCAAACATTCCAAAATAGAAACAACTTAAACATTGAAGTGGAAACTAATTTTAAACTTGAAGTTTTTTTTTTTATCAAAACAAAAAATACATATTGTATAAAATTTTGTATAAAACTTCAATTTTATCTTGAATATTTATACATTAGAAATATGATTTGATTTCAAATTAATGGCTTATAAAAATGAAGATAATAAATTTTCAAGCTTTGTTATCTATTACTATCATTGAAGTAGATATAACTYGGCTTATTAATATCAATATTTTTTACACAAGATTTTAGAAGCTATTTATTGATGAAGAATATGAAAATTGAATCTAATTTTTTTTGGATGAAATTTGATTTTTAAGAAAGTGAAAATTTTACTTAGATTTGATTATGCTCCACAATGAAAGCAAAACTTTAACCATGTATAGTTCTCACTAGTTTATCATATGAGATACTTATACCAAAATTGTATATAGTTTGATATATAAAAAAAARAATYTCTAATGAGCACTATAAAAAAAAGAGTTCAATCTTTTTTTTTTCCTAGAACAAAAATGGATTTATAAGTTGGATTTAATCCCTAAAAATATCATATTCAGGCTGGTGGAGCTGCGCTTTACTTAAGTCAATATRTAGATGCAAGACCYAAAGATGTAAGACAAGCATTGCTTGATGCATGTGAAGTTGGGGCTATAAATAACAATGCACTAGCTAATACCACCACAAAGTTTTTGAATGTTGTTAATATGATGCAACCACCTTTCAACATCACTCCAAGAGCATTTTATAATGTCTCTGAAGGCACCTCTCAAACTAGCATGATATCACTACGAATAAAGCCAACAAGTAGTGTTACAGTTACTCCAACTCTTATTGATTCATCTATTGGTAAATCTAATTAACCACATCTGTTATCATACTTATATCGTTAATAAAGCAAAAAATATATTTTTTCTATTAATTTTAAAAATYACTATGTAAATAATTTATATAAAAAATAGTCAAAAATTTAAAATCACTTTAAAATATATAATTTGACTTATTTTCATTTCATTGATTGAATAGAAAAGAATGGAATTAATTTAATACACTTTAAAGACTAGAGAACGTTTATTAATATATAGAGAGAGAAATATTTATCATATTTTGTTCTAAAAAAATCCATTAATTATAAAATTTAATAATGATACAAACTAAATTTGTCGGGATAGATATTGAAGAGATCAAACGTAAAGTATCAATATATCATATGATATGGTCTATGAACAACTTTTCATCATTCATATATTTTTCATTGAACATTTAGGTTATTTTCACAAATTTCTTTAACTTGAAAATAAATGAAATATATTTGTAGCTTTGGATTCTATTAATGGACAAAAAATTACTAAATTATTCATATCAACATCAACCAAAGCAAATGCAACGTAGAATATTTCTAGATAAAAGCCATATTTGTTATATTGAGACTTTTCGCAGATTTTGAGACAGAATGTTAGTGATTGAAAAATTCATTTAAAAAAATAGTAATTGAAACCAAAAATAAACAATGCTCAAGTAGTGATCCTATAATGAAATACTAAGAATTGGTGTGGTTACTTTTTTATAAAAAAATACTATTACAAAGATAAAGCAGTTTATCTTCGAGTCGAAGATAGAAATGAGATTGCAAAAAGTCTCAATATAACGAATATGACCTTTCATATAATATGTTTTATATATTCTAGTGAAAGATATTATACTCAAAATTTGAAAATCAATTATTGAGCCATTTGGGCACATAAAATTAGATCCTTAAATGCTAATCAATTGTGGAACAAATTTAAATGCACAACAACAAAATAAATGTCTTTAGCCCTTAGATGTTGAGGTGGAAATTTTTTGTCCAATGGATGACAAAGAATTTTTCCGTCTACACTATGAGAAACTTTTGTTTTATGTGATGTTTTCATCATTTTTTGTGACGGATTTTAGTGGACGTTCAATTAAACAACTTTTGTTTGTATGTCAATAAAAACATCCAGAGTTACATTCAATGTTTTTATTGACATAAAAACACAATTTGTCTTATTGGACGTCCATTAAAATCTGTCACAAAAAATAAAAAAAAAACATCACATAAAACAAGGGATTCTTATAGTGGTAAATCAAGTAGTGCAACTATATTTTCAAAATTTTGTGTAATAAGGAGAGATCATGTATATAGCACTTTGACTTCCAATGAGTTGCTTTTGGATTTTTTTAAACCAATGATTCCCACAATATCAAAATGGATGATTTCCATGGGCAATAGTTTGGCTTTCAAGGGTTAGTTTCGTAGAAGTTGACAACTAAAAAAAGTATGTTACCTCCTAAAGGTCCAAAACTCCAAATTGTGTTTCCTGGCAACATAGAAATTTTGGGTAGCTTGCTACAAGTGGAATTTGAAATTTTTTTATTTGAAATTTTCACACAACATGAAGATGAGTTTTTCCTTAGAGGCCCAACAATTTCCATAACTTTGATTACATGGTTAAGAAGTTATTTTATGATGTGTAGTTTTTTTCCTCTTCCAGGCAATCTGGGGCAAATAAATTAAATCCCTTTTTATAGGAAAAAAAATTTGAAATTGTTTTATTACATTTATATATTCATGAATTTTTTTGAATATTGAATTTTGATAAATAAGATAAAATGAATAAATAGTTATATGTGTCCCAAAAACAATTCCTTAGAATTGGCACTTGTCACTAGAAATGTCAATTTTGGAGCATTTTTGTGAAAAAATAGTCAAGGAATTGTAAGGGATTAATGTCAAAAAGATCATAAATAAAATATAGATAAGCTATAAAATAAGTTTTAACCTCTAAAGGACCAAACTCCATTTTTTGTCAACATAGTGATTTTGGGCAGCTCATTATGAATGGAGTTTTTAATTTTTTTTTCTTTGACACAACATGTGTCCGAGGAGTAGCTTTAAGGCCCAACAATTTTCATGACTTTTGAGTACATGGTCAAAAAGTTATTGCAAGATATGTACTTTTCTTTGATTTCCGAAAAAATGCCCTTTTTCATAAATAAAAATTTGAAATGGGTTTCCTAAATTCATATGTATGTTAAGCTTTAAATTACTCCATTTTGATCAACGAGTCAAAAATTATGAAGAGTTTTTGTTTGCGGGCAATCATGGAATCTCTATGCTAAAATTAACTTTGAAGTCTTTATTCAACTCATTTTTCAATAATTCTAAAAAAAAAAATCATTAGGTGTAGATTGTTTATTACAACATTGAAACCATTGGGATTGTCATTTTTCAATCATAAATAAATTGTTAACAATTTAGTATTTTGAATCATTCTCTATTTCTTTCTATTTACTATTTCTTTTCTACATGTACAATTCCAAATGAATTGAAAATTTTCAATAGTGTCGCCAACTTGACCCAAAGAATGAATCCAAAGAGTTACAACCATTTTGGCCATTCTTTTTATACAAATGTGGCCTTCAACTGTTTGGATTTTGAAGTGCAACTATTTGGATTTTTCACTGTAAGAGAAAGGGCTGTTGTAAGTATAGTCCTAGAGATAAGATTTCAAGTAATGATCTATAAGGAGCCTTTTAAGTAAGAATTTACTAAAAGCACATGTCTTTTAAGTAAAATTTTATTTAAAAGACATGTGTTTTTAGAAAATTCTTACTTAAAAGACTCCTTACAGGTCATTACTTAAAATTTCATCTCTAGGACTATACTTAAAACACCCATTTCTCTCCCATTTTTTCTTGTAGTGTTTATAGGGATTAAAGAAAAGGGATATTGTCATTTTAAACGCAAATATCTTGCAATCCAAAAGTTGGAAAAATGTGAAATTTTTGCCACATCTTTTCAAAGTAGTTTACTGCAAACTCCTACTAACAGTTCCATGTGTCTATAAATGTTTTTTTTCTAAAATTTGGTACTTGTAAGAAAAAAATAATTGACTTTCTTTTGTTAAGAATTTGTTTAGTAGAAACAAGTACAAGATGAAAGAAGAAACTATATACTAAATCATCAATACTTCAAAGTTGTAGTTGAAACACATTAATCTTAATGATAACATTTATTTTGGTAAAATCCCTAAACAATCTTAAGTGTTCTTTTAAAATGAAAATTTTTTCACTAAAATCAAATCCTAATATCCTATATGGAAAAATACACATGAATTGCCCACAAAACAAGACTCTTTATAAATTTCAAATCAATAATCTAAAAGGATTGAACAAAGCTTTTCATATATGCAAATAAATCTAATTTTAATCTATATTCAAGGAAATATAAATAAAATTATATTTTTGGCTTTTACAATAATTCTTTTGCTAAAGCTTGCTCATTCTATGCTTAGAATGGCAAAACCATTGCACTTGGGCACCAATTGAATTTGAACTTACATTCCCAAAAGATAATCTATGTTTTTATCTTAAAACAAAGTTTTAAATAATTACTAACAAAATTTGGAATGCCACAAACGTGTCCTACTTTCATTTGTTCCTTACAGGAATTGTGGTCCATTAGACAACCGTGATAGTATGTGAGCATGAAAATGTGAGCATATAAGCCTTGAGCACATGTATAAGTGGATATTCTTCAACTATTCACTACAAGAGGAAGAGGTGTTTTAAGTATAGTCCTAGAGAAAAAAATTTAAGTAGTGACCTTTTTTGGAGATTTTCAGTAAGATTTATTAGAAATATGTGTCTTTCTAGTAAAATTTACTAAAAAGACACAAATTTCTAATAAATTCTTACTAAATTCTCCTAAAAAGGTCATTACTTAAAATCTTATCTCTAGGACTATACTTGAAAATACCCCTTTCTCTTGTAGTGATTGAAAGAGCTTATAACATAAACAACCATAATATAGGTATCTATAATGTAGGTACCTTATAATTATAAACAATTTCTATAATATAGACACCTATAACATAGGTGTATAGTCTCCTAAACTCATGTGCTCATGATCCAATCTAGATTCACATAATAGTGAGCCTAATCCTTTAGAGTTTAAGAAATGTATTTATTTCTTAAAATTATGGTAATTTTTGAGTTGTTTCAAAAGGTGATCCTTGAAAATTCTTAATTGGACAAATACATAAACACTTAATCTTAAATCATGAGCTATCTAATACATTTTCTGACCTAAATGCCCAAGGCCTTTTTTGTGCTTCTTAAAGTTTGACCTGAGAGTTTGTTCAAGAATAAACAAAAAGCCCAAGCTTTCRTAGGTTTCATCAATTTAAAAAAAATTATCACCGTAAAAATTCAAAGTTTCAAACTGCATGTTATGGAAAGGAAGACACAACAATATCACTTATGGATTATAATATTATGATGTTTGATTCACAGTATTAAAACTATGAAAGTGATTTGAAGTATTTCAATATTTTTTTTATTTGTCAAATTTTCAATTTTTGTTACCAAAAATTAATAAAGTTTAAGGATATAACATGCTCAACCGCAATCGTTTTATGACTCCTCAAAATCTACTCTACAAACTTCTGTACATGAATTTCCAATGCAATTTTTTTCTCCACATCTAGTGTATTTTGACTTTTGAGGTTTATCTCAAAAATCCATCAACACAAATCCATCAAAATTTGCAATGAAGAATATTTTATATTTCCATAAAATTCTTCCATAGAAAATATTTTAAACAATTTTTATATAATTGGATTTATGATGCTTAAAAAGTGATTAATAGAAATTAAATAACTAAAAAAATTTGTTAAGGTTTTATTTTAACCTCAAAGTTTAGTTGACACCCAAATATGACGCCTTCGGCACTTGGGACTATAATATTCAAGGTGTTTTGGATTAAGTATCTAAAAGGTTTTTACTAAAAATAAATTGGCATCGATGGATGTTACATAAAAATAATACTAAATTAATGACCAAAAGAAGGTTTCATATGAAGTTGAAGATAAAACTAAAAAAATTTAGTGTTTTTACTTCATTAAATGGTTCAATGTACATCATAATTGACCTCAATATAATGCATTATATATTGACTATCTTCCATAAAAATATACACATAATYACAATTTTCAAAATATGATAGTTGCTAATCTAAGTTTTAATAATATGGAATCTAAGGTTTAGATTGAAGAAATATTTAAAAACTAAACTATACTTCATTCAAAATAAATTCTGAATAGGGAGGGCTAGAAAACTTTCAATTCTATAGAACACACATAATGTAAAGGAAATTAAAATTAAATATATATATGATTTCCAAAAGAAATTTRAATATTAAATAATTTTCTTCAAAAGCATTTTGATTGCCAAATTAAACTATTTTTTCTACTAATCATGTAGCTACAACTTCATCAATATCTATTGTTACAACCTCTTCCATTCAAGTTTCATCACAAAGAGTAGATATCAATACATATACAAAATGGCACAATAGAACTACTAATGAGAGTGTACCACTTTTAACACCACCTCAAAGTTCATATTTTTGGAGTACTAATGCTTGGGCTGCATGCAATAGTTCATGTGGAGGTGGATACCAGGTACCCAATGCTTTCAATGTATTGTAAGATTTGCATTTACTACTATAAAATGGTTTAATTATATATATAGTTTTATTTTATTATAATTTACATGCCTTATATGAGTTGTTTCAAAATCATATCAATATAAATTGTGAAAATTTAAAGTTTCAAGCAAATATCTGAAAATATTTAAAGGAATTGTAAACGTTCAATGAATCAATTTTTTCAACTCGACCAATAGATTGAAGAGTTGAAAGTTTTAATTTTCATTAAAAACCAAATTCTTTCATTTAAAAGAGTTTGTAATATCTAAACAAATAAATAAATAAATAAATATGTTCAATATTTATGAAATCTTTAAAATATCAAAGAAATTTCTTGTAAGGTGATTGCCATATTTTTCATATATGTTTTTCTTGAGTTTTGATTTTATATAAAATCACTTGAAATCTTTGTATTTTATAAATTACCAATGACTTATATAAAACAATGTAGGATGCTATATTTAGGTGCTACATTGGCAATTACATTGAAGTGGATGCATCCAACTGTATACAAAGTACATTGCCAAAGATTTCACAGGTAATAATAGGGAGAATTCTAAAATTCTAGTTAAATGGATATTTAACAATCTAATTTAATTTACTAATTTTAATATTTTCAATCTAAAAAGATTTGTATTAAATAAACTATAGGTTAATAAGTTATTAAGATCATACTTTAAATCACTACAAGAGAAGGGGGTGATTTTAGTATAGTCCTAGAGATAAGATTTTAAGTAATGACCTTTCTAGGAGATTTTCAGTAAGAAATACGTGTCCTAGTAATATTTCACTAAAAAAGACATGTATTTCTTACTAAAAATCTCCTATAAAGATCATTACTTAAAATCTTATCTCTAGGATTATTCTTAAAACATCCCTATTTCTTGTAGTGAACCATGGTCTTCTTTAATTTTAATTTTTTGGGTTTAAATATTATAATTTTTTGTATCATGAATCTGTTTTGAAAATAAAAAGAATCTTTACAAGTTTTTTATAATTAATAATAATTTCTAAATGAAATCTTCAGTTTTTTTTGCTAGAATCTATTATTCTATTACAAATTGGTAGCAATTTTGCAAAATTTAATTACAAAATCAATTGACAATTTTTAGTAAGATTTTTTTTAATGCTTGTAAAATTTCAAATAATTAAAATCCTCGTGATGAATGAATTGTTAATGAATTCTCTTTTCAAACTAGTTGAAATGTAGCCACTTTGGCCTCTGTTTAATACATGAAAGGACATTATAGCATGCTTAGGCAAGAAACTCTGAAAATCGAGCGATCCTATTGGTTGAGAGCGTGGACCCCATTGGTTGAGAGCAATCCTATAGATTGAATGTTTTTTTGGATCCAATTCTAGAACCTAGTCTAAATCCAGCCTTAATATCAACTATAAAAAACTTATATAAGCCATGTAATTTGGCATATCTAAGTTTTACACACAATCAATATAGCCAGAAATTTGCAACTTTTATGGAGTAAATTTTTAAATGGAACCATCATTATAATAGAATACAATCTACTTCAAATCCCTAGAATTTTCATGCTCAATTATTCATACATTGAAATACCTTAGAAGTAGGGGTAAGAATATCTTTGTTTTCAAGATTCATATTTTGTCCATATTAGGGTCCATCTTAAAATATTCAAATGGGCTCAAACTATTGGAGTCTAATCCATTTTGAATGGATAGTAACTCAAAAGGGACACCGAAGCGTAGACCTCCAAATCCACCTTAGTAAAAAAAATCAAAGAATAAAAATAAAAATTTCATTATTCTCAACCTGAAAAATAAAAATAAAAATAATATTTCATTTTCATTTTCATTTAGACCATATATCTTTTTTGAATGTATATGTGAAAACATTTGATATGGAATACATGACCATATGCAATATCCATATGTAACTTTGACTATAAGAGCTATTGATTTTGGACACATTTAATTTTAGCACTTTGAAATTCTTAGTTTATTTTTACTATACATTGACCAAAACATGCATTCTAAAAGAGTATGAAATTCCCTTTTGACTCCCAACAACATATAACAATAAGTTTAAATATTTTCACTAGAAGAAATCTGCATTTGCCTCAACAAAATCTATATGACATGTTTGTTGAAGCAAACACAAAATCTGCTCTGAATAAAAAAAAGGCAGATTTTGCCTCAATAAACATGTCATGTAGATTTTGTTGAGGCTAAAGCAGATTTCTTCTAGTGTTTTTAATGGAAGCCAGCCCTAAAAAAGTTTATTTGGACAAATTTAGATGTTGTAAACTTAACTCCTAAAGGCCCTAGGGTAGTCCAAATTTCTAAAACTATGAAGATGTATTATATATAACAACTAAGAATAATACTTTAATAATGGCTCTCAAACAATAGTTGTAAAATATGATCTATAGATCATGTCTATATGGTTAGATCAACTATTCTACTAACCAATACTTTTTAACAAAAATTGAAGTGAAAAATTAAAAATTCCTTCCAAAATCAATTGTAGATTGAATAATTTCAAATTTTCACCAAATTTTTTCTCTTTTAAGCTTAAAATAATAAGTTGTAATCATAGTGATTTTAAAATGTTTTTTTTAATTTTAGTCCTATATCCAAGTTTCTTGTGAAAGGTTTTTTCTTAAACTAAAAAAGAAAAATTGTTGAGTCCAAACCTTCCAATGTGTTTTGAATTACAAAATATTTGCTAAGTAAAGTCGTCAAAATCTATACCATATAAAAGTTCAAAAACTACTATAAAAATCTTCAAAAAATTTGATGAATGAAAAATGCATTCTAGAATGTTTGGAATGGGTTTGCATTGAACTCTAGTTCAAAAATTTGAATATATGATTTCTAAAGAGTTYAATATAATTAGTGATCTAAATGGGTGCATTGTATCAAGAAAGACTAAGTGTACCTTTACAAATTTGATTTTTTAATCAATTCAAACATTGTAGATATAGTATTAAAGAAATGGAGACTAGAACTTAAGAATGAGTTCATTTAAGTCTTGAGGTAGCTCGTAAAAGAAAATGACATACACCTTATTATTTTAGTTGAAATTTTGCAAATTCAAATGAGCATTCAATTTCAAAGCCCTTTTTAAGTATTGGAACTATCATAAATCAATTTGTAACAAAAAAAAATGATTGAACAAAATCAAAGCATAAAACTCAAATCTAAAGTCAAATGAAACCACATTGAGTTTCAGTTATCATTTGAAATCTTTTAATCCGAATTTTTAATGCAATTAGACTACAATGTGGCCTAATTCCAGATATGAAGATAAATTTATGTAACCAAATATTGTAGTTTGTAAAGGCCATCACTTTTGAACCAAATATGATGAAGGGATTTGAATTTTGAAAACAATTTATTAGTAATTGCAAGAATTCCATGAACTCTAGAATTGATTTAAATAGAATGATTGGAAAAGAATAGAACATGACAAACTTCATATTACTAGTTATCAAGCACAACTAAAAAATATTGAATCGTTGAATATAGCACATAGACAAATTTTATACATAGATCTTTAGGAATAAAATCTATAATTTATAACATATATTTTTAAGTTTTTCTATTTTATTTTACTTTTAATATTAAATTCTCTCTAATTTCTTTTAATGCTTTATCTTTTAGAAACTCTGAAAGTTTTTAAACAAGTATTCGTTTTTTGGGGTGATCTTATGTGATCCTAATAATCATAAGACAATATAACAATGGAAAAAAAATTGAAACAGTTTTTATTTATTTTGATATTGTGACTTCTTATATTGTCTAACAACTTCAGTTATTGTCACTAATTCTACAGATTGATACATTTTTCAATATATTATATAAAAAGTTTAAAAAAAATTCAAATTTTTATGTAAAAATAATGATAACTAAAGATAATAATTTTGATAGTATTTCCTCATTTAACTATAATACGATTCACAGCCTTGCCAAACATATTCATGGTTGATGGGTCCTTGGAATGATTGTTTTGGTACGTGTGAAGGCATTCAAAGACGACAAGTACAAGTAAGTTTATGTTTTTTTTCCCTTTATGATGATATTTTAAATATAATWAATATATTAAAATTACTAAAATGTTGGATAGACTTCAATGTAAAGTTTTTTAATTTTTTAATCTTTTAATTTTTTTTTAATTTTTTACACAAATAGAGGAGACCTTTATTGCAAAAAGATAAAAATACAAGGCCCAGCTGTGGGCAAGAGAGCCAAGGTTAGTAGAGCGAGACCAAGTTAGTGGGTCAATGGTCAGAGGGCTGATTCAATTTAAAGTTTGACAATGAAAATTTAGGTAGACTAGCAGTTTTTTTAGAGTTCAATATGTATCTTTTAATTATGTATGTTAACAAAAATTTTGAAAATTTTCAAAGAAATACTAAATTTGATATTAGTATTTGAATAGTAACCAACATTACAAAAAATTTGACACTAAAATTATCCATGGTTTCAATTGTACTTCAATGTCTCCATGAATTTATCCAAAAAAAATCCATGGTGTCAATACCAAAAATAATATCATAATTAACCCCTAAAGTCCCATTGTCCCCTCAAGGGACAAATTGGATTTCGGGTAGGTTCATGTGGCCTTGATTTTTTATGAAAGTTTTTGAAGCTTCCTCACAAGATATAAAAAGTGATTAGCTTTGTAGGAATATAATTTTTACTTCAATTGGTTTTTAGGAGCAAAAGTTATACCACAAAAGCCCCATAACTGAATTCAACGGGCAGCAAACAAAATTTTGCAAAAACTCAAAATTTGAACACTACAAATATAATGTGAAACAAAATCATTACACATGAAAATCACCATTGAAACGACATTACTACAACATTGAAATTATATATAAGGTAATGTACAATAAAACAATGGCATGGCAAAACAAATTAATGTGTTGTTATAGGACAAATATAATGACAATTWAGCTCAAACCCACAAACTGCCTAAAAAGATTGAAACGATCTATGGAAATCAACTTTAGGGTGTTTGATTATGCTAGTTTTACTATTTAAAATATACTTAAATAGTTAAGTTCCATTGTCCCATTGAGGGACACTTGAAAGTTTGGGCAAACTCTTCTTATCTCACTTTTTGGTTCAATTTTAGAAACTTTTTTTTAAAGATAGAAAACACATAAGCCTTTGAAAAACATTAATTCTATTTCAATTGGTGCTTGACTGCTTGGGAGCAAAAGTTATGCCATCCTAAGCACAAATATCAACTTTTCAAGCAACAAAAGATATTACAAAAAGTTGAAATTAAAATTTTAAATTTAGTTTCTCATAGATTAATTTTTTTTCTATATAAAAAGGTTTGGTTTGTTCCATTTGGATAAGTGATGAGAATGTTATGAAGCATCTTGTTTTGCAAGAAATCAAAGCAACATCTTCAAAAAATATTGTATTGTTGAGCACAATTTTCAAATTTTTTCAAATTTCTTTTTGCACAGTTCATTTTGATTGTTAGATCACTCTCCCCCTTGGAATTATTATGTTTTGATTCCATCTTAGAACTACTAAAAATTTATTTTTTCCCTCTATCTTGTATCCACTTCTATATAATAATATTTAAAAAAAATGGAAATCATGTTATTTTTCCAGAGCATCGTCTCAATTCTTCATGATAATTTTTCTCAATTCAAAATGTGAAATGCAAATGCTTTAAGTTTAAAGAGAATCCAAAGTCTTATGAACTACTACTAGTGCCAAAAAGACATGTTTTCTTTACTATGAGTGCAATTATCTTGCGATCCATGAATATTATAATGCTTGTAAAAAATAAAATATATTTGATATGTATGTTTAATTTTTTCAATGTAATTTTCAATGATCAACATTTAAAAGAATCAATTGATTTATTTGAAATACCTCAATTTAAGAAGCTTAAAACTTTTCAGTCATGAAATTTTTGTACACAATGTTTTTATAAATCTAAAAAGCAATTGCCTAGATTTTACAAAATCACATACTATSTGAATTAKATTTTTTATTATATATATTAGTCTGATGTGCATTGTCATCACAACTTTGTCAATCCAACTTATATATTWTTAATTTSTGCTRTTATAAATATACTAGTTTTWTTAATTTATCTCAACTATTAYCCTATTTTTTCTATCCACTTTTATCATAAATCATTTTTGAATTTGATAAGTTTACCTYCTTCAAGGAAAAAAATCCAACACCAATTACAACAATAGAACAAAAATTATGCTACTCAAAATAATTCAAGCAACCTAGACATATATGGAAATCTTGTAGTAGGAATAACTTAAGGAGCAAAGGAGGGTCATTAGTTTGAAAGGGGKCTTGCAACCATGGAAGTCTTAAARGGGCTTGTGATGCACATGTTGTGGTTTTTGCTCATAGCATGGACAAACACAAATTGTGGTCCATTTTTTAAACCTCCCCATTTGAAATTTGTTTACTAATTGATTCCAAAATGGCCAAAAATTCATGTTCCTATACTTCCATTCTAGGCATTGCAATATTGCCAATCCACTTACTACAAGGTTCCGTAAGTGAATCATGCTGATTGAGTGGCTGGATAATAGAGTTTTGAAGTATTATCAACAATGAGATAGGAAAAATTAGTATAAATGACCAAGAAATTTTTTTAAAGCATTGAATTTTTTATATATAAAAGCTGATGGTTTATATATATTTTCACCATGCAAATTTTTCCAATGAAATAAATTTGAGAGCATAAAATATTGTCAGGAATTGGCTACTAGTGTATTGTAATTTTTTTAACCTCCTTGCATTGTAGGGTGATTTAGAGTAAGTTGGAGCGCAAATTAGCTTTCAAATTTTTGCATTTGTATATTCAAGAAGGCATATTGTTTGAATGAAGTAGAATCTTAACATGATTGTGTAGAACAAGAATTTTACTATAAGAAGGATACCAACTTCAAGAGTTTTTGTCTTCCAATTGATGTGGTCAAATGGACATTAATTTTTTCCACAAATTTTTGCAGAAACCTATCACACTTTCATATCGTTGGAATTCTACAAATTAGTCTCATTTTTGATTTTGGTCGATGCACTATAAATAATCCTTATAAAATATATCACTATAAATAAAACTTTACATATAAATTTTTGAAAACATTTAAACTTTTGGAGATGTTAAGCCTAATTTGAACTAAAGCTTAAATTTACATACGCACAAGATAGTCATGATAGTACTACTAAAACACCAATAGTATCATTTGAATATATCTAATTTAGAAACAAATAAAAAATATTTATTTGTAAATAGTGAAAATAATTTTTATTATAAACAGATTGCATCAAAGCTTGGTTTAGGTGATGGCTCCATTATAATATCTTCCATGCAATTAAAAAATAGTTATGAAGGTAAACAATTTGATATAATAGTTACTATGTATGYTTTAATAATGAATATGMAAAATTARTAATAAATGTCTAAATTGAGATCATATAGATAAAAAAAAGTATAAATAGATGTTTCTATAAAAAAAAATCATACACTTTTTACAATACATGTCTCAATAACAATCAAAGGGTTTGAAAAATAAACGTATAAATAAATTTATGAAGAAATTATTTCAAAAACCATGTTGTTGATTTTCTATAACATTGAACTAGCAACTAGTGGGGACTTTTACACTAAATTTGGTAGGATTTACTTGAATAAGTAAACTAAGAATATTTTTTTTTTGTATTTGTGAAAGAATAAAGATAGATTAATATTTTAGCCTTGCTTAGCATACAAGAATTTTGAAGTAGTTTTGGGTCTCAATTCTCAAAACACTTCAGTCCTGTAAAGGTTTAAAATAGTATTATCTCCCAAATCACAAAAATAAAATACTTTATTGAAGATATTTTAGTAATTCTATTTTTATTAGATATAATATCCATATGTACTTTAAATAAATTTTGGAATCATTGAAAAAAATTCATTGTCTACAAATATTTCTTATTTATGTTATCTATATTCATATTTTGGACATACGCTAATTCAATTAAAATTTGAGTTTATATTCCATACTAATTGTTGTTTCCAATTCTTAAATTGTAACGATGGATATAGTGCTTTCAAAATATGCTGAAATCCCAAATCCAAATGTGTTTGATCTTCTTAAATATAATTTTTTTTTAATTGCAAAAGATTCCAATTTTGGAACTTTCTTGAAACTTTTTTGGCAATGGACTAGTGTTTGACCAAATTCCATATTGTCTTTAAATTTGATGGCATTTGAATTTTTTTGAGGTCATTTACAAATAAATCATTATATTCGAATTATTAAATAAACCCAATTTTTATTTGGATTTTGTAATTTATAAATTCAAATTTAGTCAATAAACAAATTGTTGTTGGTCGCTACCAATGTCTACACAATTGTYAATTGTCTTCATTTCAACTAAAAATGTTGTCATTGTAATGAATGAAATTTTTTATATTATATTAAATTGTTTTGAATATTCTAATTGATACAATTCAAATAATCACTTCAATTAAATGTCATTTAATACCATCAAATATATATATTAAATTATTTCAAGTTTARTTTGCATTTTTACAAATCATTGAATATGTCATATCCTTTTATTTTAATTGTACAATCATATTTCAAAAATATCCAATAAAATTTCCTTGATTTCATGTAGGCTATGGCGGAAAGGCATGTGATCAATGTATAAATGGGTGGAAAAAAGTCAAAAATGAAAGTTTATGTATAATTATGGCAATACCTGAAAATTATAATGAAATGGATTTGTTAAAAAATACCACAAATGATTCAATGGAAATAAATTCAAGTGGTTCTCATGTTGTTGCAATTATTATCATTGCATCATTTTTTAGYTTAGGAGCATGTTATATGTTTCATAGGCAAAACAATGTAATACAGAGACATAGATATTCAAATACTATGGTAGAAAATTCTTAGTTTTATAGTTGCACAAAAAAAAATGGAAAAATAATGCAATGAAGATTTTATTTATAAAAAATAAGAATAGTTGGATAAACTTTCTTTAATTCTCAAAAAAAAATATTGATATTAATAAAAATTGTAAAATCCAAATGCTATGCGTAATCATACCCAAATTTTTTTTGAAGTAACAATGCTCTGAATTACCAATTTAGAATTGAATGAATACATTTCATAATTTATATAAGTGATGAATTAATAATAACCRTGTTTCATTGAATCCCTAAAAATTTTACGTACAGTTTGTCGTGGGAGGTTTAAAATTAATAAAAAAATGTAATAGTAATTTGTAGCAACATTTTCATTTCAATTTTCCATGCAAGTATGAAACAATACACATAAAGCTTTCTATGTATTAAAAAATATTTGATTTTATATAGGTTCAATTCATGCTAATTCCTATAAGAAATTGAGGATGTTTTCAACCATCATATCATAAGTTTTTACCTCCATCCCAAACTTCTTGTTTCTCAAAAACCTTCTTACTCCACCATTTGCAAATTTTGTTGAATTGTACACATTTTGTTGAAGACTTTACAAGTCTTTTTTTTTCCTTCTCAATTTCTTCCATAACCTCTATTAATTAGGATAAAATATATTCCAAAAATTGTAAAAATATCCATTTTCAAGGGAACAAAGCATAAAAAAGTTTTTTTTAAAGACATCTTCCAACGCAAATTGATACTACTGTGCTATTAGGATGTTTTCTTAATTTACTTGGTAATTTTGACTACGCAAGTTGACTAATAGTAGCAATCAAAGGTAAATTTTGTTGATAGGATTAGCAAACCTTAACTCTTCTTGGAAAGAGATTTTTTCAACTATATGTAATTTACTTTATCATTGATTATTATATCTTGTTACTTAGTAGAAGACTCACCAAATTCAAAAATAAAAGAGGGTTTTACATATGTTATTTGGCAATACTTGTTCAATCTGAAAAGCTTTGGGTAAAATAACTTTGATCCATGCATTAGAGTACAAAACAACATACACTTGTGTCAAATAAAGTACATTTATCTACCTTGTATAAAAACTTTGGAAAGATCCATTCAAGATTGACTCTACAATAGGGGGAAARTACATGAATTTCAATCATTCATTTGAGGGACAATTAAGATAATTCAACCTATGACAAGCCATATGGAAGAAAACCTTTTATAAGCATAATTATACTAATGGTGTACATTCCAATTTTGAAATGTGCACCACTAGAACAATTTTGCATGTAAGAAGTTGGAACTCAATTGGCTTGTTGTAGGATGAGTTACCTTACTTGTAGGGGGAGCATTATGTGACAAGAAAACCATCAAAAAATGATGCTACTTTCAACTCTATATTCGATTTAAAAAATCTAAAGTGTTAAAAGTTATTGCACAAACTTGTCTTTGATTTTAGACACTTAAGGGTCAAAATCATTGCTAGATGTTTGAAATTCTAAATGTTTTGAAATGAATTAAGAATGTGTTTGATGCCAATTGTTTAAATCATTGTCAATATTAATTTTTAAGAAATTTTATTATACAAATTTCATTTAGATACAATAAATTATATTCTATCAATCCATAAAGCATCTTGAAGCCCCAAATGGACCAACAATGCTTAAAATTAAACAATTTTTTTGAGAGCAATGTCATTCTTCTAGGTTCAATTGATTWATAATGGTTGTATGTGAAAGAAAAACATTATTTTTAGGCCATAAACATGTTTTATTTGTTTTTTTGAGTTCATAAAATAAATTGCAGCTCATATGTGCTAATCATTTTTAAGAAAAGTGACTACTTTAATTTGTGTGGCTCTTCTTAAAACTGAAATTAGTTCAATCATGTAAACTATAACAAAAAATTACATGAGGTGTATATATAGTAGTTTATAAAATCATTCTTGCCATTATGATTGACATTTCTCCAAGTGGCAAGTGCTTATTTAAATGAATTATAATTCAATGTTTCATTTCATTGTGTACCTCTTTCAAAGGATTGTATTATTTAGGAGTGAAACTTGAAGTTAATTTTTTTAAATATATATACCTTTAAGTATAAATATTTTCAAGAAAATTGAAAATTCATAAACAAATTTTTTAACACAAATTAAAAGATGAAACATATTGATAATATTTTGTATATGAATTTTCAGCAATTTGATCTTATTATTGGTAAGTTTTCATTACAAAATCAAATGAAGATAAATTTAAAAGTAAGTTGATTAAAAATTTTACGGTTTAATTTTTCAAAATCCCAAAAAAATGATTTTATATTGATGTAAAAACATTGTTTTAGAGGTATAAATGGCTTCAAAACACTAATGATTCTAAAATTAGTTGTAAGAGATAAAATTACCAAATTTTTTTGCAATTTCCATCATTTTAGTCAATGCACCTCTAAAAATATTTGCTTTGCCTAACACTACTCCAGATCATGTCCATAATTGCTTATTTGATCGGTTATGGGTCCCTCTATCACAGCATTAGTGAATATTTAAGACATGAAAAAGTTTGTGCAATAATCACACAACATCATGTCCTTGCATAGTTATTGCACTAACATTGCATTTTTTTTATCTTTACAATTTCAAGGTTTTAGGTTAATTGAAAAGCAAGCATTATATTGAATGTAGAAATTCAGACCTCATTTTGGCATAGTAGAATAATTTTTTTCAAATACTTTGAACTAGAACAAGTTGGTAAATTAAGCTAGCATTTGTCTCCAAAAACCCGTTTGAGATTTTAAGCTTTCAATTAAAAGCTATTGACAAAGTTCAAAGATGGGTTGGAAGGAACATTTTTTTTGACATTTTGAAACATTCTCTCTAAATTTTCTCCATGAATTTTTATTGGAGGCTCCAAATGTCAAACGGATTTTTCTAGATGAAATTAAGATTTACTTTACAACTTTTCTTGGTTCAAATTTTTCTATTCTACTATGTCCAAATGGACTCAAAAGTCTGCTGAATTTACAAAGCAATGAAAAGCAAATGCCAAAACTAAATATATATAAAAGTCTACATTATATAAATACATGAGTAACTTTGCATGGTGCGATGGTTGAGGACCTTGGACCTCAACCTTGAAGTCCAAGGTTCAAATCCCATTGGTTTTACTTGCTTGCGCGGTGAGTTGTCTAGGTGGAACTACCCATGTGGTGGGCTACCTAGGTGGGGGTTGTTTGTTTAAGAAAATAAATTTATATAAACTTTAAAATATAATCAAAACTAAACTAAAATAGCAATGAAACTATTGTCATGGATTTTCCTTGCATAAAATACATGACAAAGATGATAAATTTTTGTGCATAACTTGTGTCAACTTTAAAAAATAATAAAAACAAAATTGAAACAGCAATGACATGATTGTCATGGATTTCCTATGCATAAAATACATGACAAATATAATAAATTTTTGTGCATAACTTGTGTCTCTTTTGCACTTATAATTAATGTATAGAAGTCACATAGTTCATTTTGATTACAAAGTAGTGCCAATTTGTTGTAGTAATAGTGGGCATTGTAACGATGGAATGAATCCTAAATTAGAATCCTAAATTAACATGCTCACCCATGAAATAACAGTAACCACGCAACACTCATTGACAGTCCCTAGGTTTTGAACTTTGTGATGATGATGATAAAAAAAGTCATATGTTTTGCGTTACATAAGAGGCATGGAAGTTTATCTTGAACACAAAAGACCATACTATTATTGCTTTCTACATATTTTGAAAACATAGAAGAATTAGTGTTGTTTGAGTGCATGGAAGTTTATCTTGAATACAAAAGGCCGTACTATTATTGATTTCTACATATTTTGAAAACATAAAAGAACTAGTGTTGTTTCAACATTGAGGCTCCAATGGCCTTAATAACACTATCAAATCCATCTCTTTAAAAATTTAATTGTTTGAAATTACAAAACCTAAAATTCCTAAAATCTAAAATTTCAAATTTATTCATCAATTTATACTTAAAATGTTCTAAAACATTAATTTTTATATTAAAAAATTTATTATATTTTAATTTTAAAAACCTTTTAATATTTGAAATCTTTTAAGTTTAAGTTCATTGAAATGAAAACATTTCTAATGAATATTTCATTTTACCAAGCAATTAGTAATACATATAAGTCACTAGAATTTTTTTTCATGAAATAAGTGTTGCATTAGATGCTTTTTGGCTACATCAGAAAGCTGTTTCCATCCTAGAAACTAGCCACCGTTGGTCAGAATTAACAATTATTAAAAAATTAAAAAAAAAAAATTTTTTAAATTTTTTTTAACAATTATTATTATTTTAAATAATATCAAAAAATATTTTATTATTTTTTATATGACGTGGAAATTGCTTTGCCACATTGACATGCTCCAGTGGTTGAGTTTCTACAATCCAAGAACTCGGGGAACTTGGGGATGAGTTTCTACAATCCAAAAACTCGGGGAACTTGGGGAACTAGCAGCCCTTTAGACTAGCTAAAAAACATCTAATGCATAAAAAATCCTACATGAATTGCAAGTCATAATTATCCTATTTTTATCAACTCAAGCTTTAATGAGGGTTTGCATATTTTTCTTGTCTCCATTATTGAACTATCCATTGGCCAATGATTAAAGATTTTTTTATCTAACCTAATGTAATGAGCTCCAAACACCTAATACAACCTGATGCATCCTTCATGAAAGCATCCGACTTGAAAACAATCATTTGAGTCCCAAATTGAAAACACATACAAAAGGGAAAAATTTGAAATATGAATTAAAACAACCTCAATAAGACAGTATCGTAGATGCGCTACTAACCGTGCAGCTCCACTTACCGTGCATGGAACCACACTATGTAATGCCACTTATGAAAAAGAGGAAAAGAAGAAGAAAATAGCATACCTTGCCAGGGCCCAAAAAAAGCACAAGTTCAACAACAAATTGAGAAGAAAATGGCTATAGAAGTCAAAAAGACAATGACAGAACCTCATCAATTTCCTATGCTTACAAAGAAGAGAGCAACATTTTCAACTCCCATGGTAAAACCTAAGATGCACGGTTAGTAGATGGCACATTGATCCCACATTAGTACAAGTAATTGCAAACTTGATTTTAGAAAGGTCACAACTTTTCAAATACAACTGTGATTTCATTTTACCACAATACTCGCATCTCATTTACTAATTACAATTTCAAAAAAAAGAAGCAAAAAAGTGGTACCCACCTTGCATATAACCATTTGGAACCCAAATGTGCACGGTTAGTAGCGTGTCTACGATATGTCTTCTCAAAAACTGACACAAATATACCCTATGGATGTCTATGTCTAAATTCACTCCAACTTGAAGTCTTTGACTAGGATTTTGATTGATAAACACCAAAACCCTTTTATCAATGTAAATTGTATATAAATAAACATAAACTCTTCCATTCATTTCCTACCAAGTTTGAAGTGCGGGAAACCTTGAGTCAAAATACCTCCCTAAAGGGTCAAAGTTTTTTTTTTTTGGCAACATAGCAATTTTGGGCAGCTCATTATGAATGGAATTTTTCTTTTTTTTTCTTTGAAATTTTCACACAACATGTACCCAATTTTGTTTTCTCATTTTTCATGAAGTGCAAGAGTGGCGATATCATATGTTATAGCGGTGCTAAAAATTTCAACATTCATCCACATTTTGGATAGAAAATATCATTTTAGCACATATCACATATTCAGGATTATATTTTCATCCACAATCTAGCGGTTTTATCCATTTTTTTTATTTAAGCTTGGAGTTTTTTGGCGATTTCATCCAAGATTTTGTTATTTATATTTTAAGGGTCTGGTGTAGGGTCCATTATTTTGGTGCAAATTGACAACAAAATCTCCTTAAAGAAACATTGCATGTGCCCAAGGAGTAGCTTTAAGGTCCAACAATTTTCACAACTTTTGACTACATGCTTAAAAATATATTGCATGACATATCAATTCAATTTCTCATCGGGCAACCCGGGCAGCTCAAAAAATTTTCTTAAAAAATAAATTTTTTTGAGAATTAAAATTTTGAAAAAAGTCTAGGAAAGAAGTTTTGAAAAATAAAAACGTGGTTTTCATTCTTTAAAATATTGTCAAGTAGAAGTAGGTTCAAGATTGGAAAAAAACTAAATTGTTGATAGCTTTAAGAGGAAATTGAAATTCAATAATCCCAGTGGTGAAATTGTTCTAGTAAGAAAACTTAACCTTGTCAAACAATTTTTTTTGAAAAATTGTGAAAATTGCATTCAGAAATGAATCCTACGAGTTACTTTTTCAAGAAGATGCTCAAATTATCCGAAAAACAAGATTGTTTATAACTTTCACATTACTAATCCAAATGGAATGAGTCAAAGCTTCACGTGTAGACCAAAGTAACATTTATATAAGGAATAAAAAATAAAAAATTTAATTTCAAGTTTTTGTGGATTTTTTTTTGCTCGGTGACATGAAAATTATGCTTTTGCTCCCAAGCACCGATTGAAATAAAAATTATATTGCCATGAAGATAATAAGTTTTTCTACCTAATGATAAAGTTTCAAAAAAATCCATCAAAAATTGAGATTGTAGGCACGTACCCAAACTGCTCAAAGTCCCCCGAGGGAACTCTTGGTCCTTCAGGGGGGGCACGCTTAAAGGACGAGTTGGTGACTGTGAAAACTGTCTATTTTGATACCATGGTAATTGTCAATTTTGATACTGTGGGAATCCCTAGTTTAATATAATCCAAAAGTACTCATTGGAAGTCAAAAGTACTATAGAGGATCTCTCTTTTTCACAAAAGAAATTCGAGGATGAATAGTTGCACTTTTGTCCTACACAAATTGATTCCTTGTCATCCATCGGACGCAAAATGTCCGTCTCAATGTTCAAGGGTTAATCTTGTAAGGATGCTACAGACGAGTGTTTTGTTGGATGACTTCAATTAAAATTGGGGGATGATTGGAAAAAAAAGTTTTTTCATTCAATTTATTAATTTGGAGGGTACTTGAGTACATTTTGAGTGAATAATATTCTAAAGTTGCTCTTCATGATCTTATGGACTTTTTTAAAGAAGAAGATGCCTAACCCTTAAATGCCAAGTGGGTCACCATGGAAACCATGAATTCTAATACCATGAGAATCATCGGTTTAAAAAATTTCAAAAGTAAGCATTGAAAGTCAAAGTATTATAGAAGATCTTCCCTTTTCACTCAAAATTTTGAGGATGAGTAATTGCACTTCTATTCTACATAGAAAGATTCTCTGTCATCTATTAAACACAGAACATCAGCCTTAACATTTAAGAATTAAGTGATCACCATCTTGGCACTTTTCATATATCGGTCACAGAATGTCTGCCTTGACGTTTAACCTTTAAGAGACAGACTGATGACCGTGAAAATCATCAATTTTGATACCATAGAAATCACTAGTTTAAAAAGAATCCAAAAGTACTCATTGGAAGTCAAAGTACTATAGAAGATCTTTCTTTTCCACCTCTAATTTTGTAGATGAATAGTTTTACATTTGTCCTATACGATTTGATTTTGTCATTCGTTGAACGCAGAACGTCCGCCTCGACACTCAAGGGTTAAAAAATTAAGTGATTACCATTCTAGCACTTTTTCAAAAAGTAATTGAAGAAGAGGACTACCCTCCACCCCCATTGAAACCAAATTCACTCTCACCCAATTATTGCTTTCTTTTAATCCTTAAACATTGAGGCGAATGTTTTGCGTTCGATGGATGATAGAGAATCAATTTGTCTAGGACAAAAGTACAATTATTCATCTTCAAAATTTCGTGTAGAAATGGGAGTTCTTCTACAACACTTTGATTTCCAATGAATACTTTTGGATTATTTTAAGCTACACTAAATAGTGAAATTAGATTGCCTTTACAATTAGGTTGCTTTACCCCAAGAAAGTTATTCTACAAGCCATCAAAGTCAACAAAAAATTCTACGAATACTTTCATTTGTACACATGGAGGTTCATGAGTTTCAACTACACCAATAACTAAGTCAAAAGTTCTGCATTCTTGTACATTAACAATAACTATTTATATAGTGTGGAATGTCAAGAAATTAGTGAAGGACAACCTAATTTCACTATTTAGTGTAGTGATTCCCATGATATCGAAATGGATGATTTCCACGGTCACCAATCCTTCCTTGAAAGGTTAACGGTAGATAACAAACCCAAACAAATCCAAACAAACCCATCCCATCTCCCATCCCAAGGGTGCCACTTTGATGTGATTAGTCCCACCCCACCACTCCTCCATTACACTAATAATGGTATTTAGTGTTGACAACACTAGTTACGAAGCACAACACTAAATGTCAACAATCATGTTAGTGTTACAACACTAAATGTCAACATAGACACTATTTGTCAACTATTGGATAAAGATTGCCTTTACAATTAGGTTGCTTTACCCCAAGAAAGTTATTCTACAAGCCATCAAAGTCAACAAAAAATTCTACGAATACTTTCATTTGTACACATGGAGGTTCATGAGTTTCAACTACACCAATAACTAAGTCAAAAGTTCTGCATTCTTGTACATTAACAATAACTATTTATATAGTGTGGAATGTCAAGAAATTAGTGAAGGACAACCTAATTTCACTATTTAGTGTAGTGATTCCCATGATATCGAAATGGATGATTTCCACGGTCACCAATCCTTCCTTGAAAGGTTAACGGTAGATAACAAACCCAAACAAATCCAAACAAACCCATCCCATCTCCCATCCCAAGGGTGCCACTTTGATGTGATTAGTCCCACCCCACCACTCCTCCATTACACTAATAATGGTATTTAGTGTTGACAACACTAGTTACGAAGCACAACACTAAATGTCAACAATCATGTTAGTGTTACAACACTAAATGTCAACATAGACACTATTTGTCAACTATTGGATAAATTGTTTTTACAAAATCACATGTAGTGTTACAAATTAGTGATGAACTTCAAATTGCAATGAAAAGAATATAAACCTAAACATATGAATTAAGAGGTGGTGAACACAACTCTAAATGCAAACTACTTGAAATTTATTTAGAGTGGGTTTGATAAAAATTCAAGTGACATAACATAACACTAAATTAACATAACATAACACTAAATTAACATAACATTAAATACCATTACCATTATTAGTGTAGTTCTTTGCGGGCGTTGCCGTTTTCGGAAGCCAAAAGGACCAACATGGAAGGGAAGGCGGATGGGGGTAACTATCACTTCCAACAGAACAACACGCTCCTCCCCCTTCGTCTCTTTCGTCCCTTCGTCGTCCCTCCGTTGAGATTTGAGAGTTGCGAGAGAGAAAGAGAGAGAGAGAGATTTCCACGTTCACTTGGTTGGTTTCTGGTTTGTTGGGTTGGTTTGGCGGTTTGTCCGTGTGTGGGAGGAGAGAGGAGAGCCGGAGGGCGTCATCAGAGCCAGCCCGACGGATGGGGATTGTATGCTACGGTACTTGCAAAGATATTTACTGTTACGTATCATCAGTTTCTCATTATTAACAATTCTTATAAGTTGGACGGATAGATCCAAGAGCGAGCGAGCGAGCGAGCAAGTGAGTGAGTGGGTCCCTTCGTCGCCTTGCCAGATGCTGCGTTGTCGCAAGCCTACCAAGCCATTGCAGTAACTTAACTTAGTCAGCTTTAGTGTTTTGTGGGGCGGGTGAGAACTGAGAAGTGACGGAAGTGGAAGTGGAAGAGAAGTGGAGTGGAGTAGAGTTAGGTCTGCCTGTTGTTGCGTGGAACCCAACAATAGTAGGAGTGACGGAAGCCAGGTCGGTTGGTTAATAACAAGTACTGTACAGGAACTTAAGTTAAGTGCATTTGGGTTGGGGTTCCTCGATTTTCAGTCGATTGGCCCTTGATCAATCTTTGGGTGTGGATCCATCCGTCTGCTGCAGAATCAAAGAAGAAGAATCGCTCCAAGTGGGGGTGGGAGTGTAACCGAACTCAGCGTGGTTGGGTTTTGATGGAATGTGGAGGGAAGGGGGCTTTTGAAGGTGGACTACTGTAGTGCGAATTGGGTGGGGTGTGTGTTTGAGGGGAAGAGATAGATTGAAGAAACACGGGTGGGCATTTTGAATTGCAGGAGCGCCATTCTTAGATTTCATTTCGGGGTGGGTGGGGGTGGGATTGGGGTGTGGAGGTGGAGAGAAGGAGAAGGGGGAGAAGAAGAAGAAGGTAGAGCATTGTAAGTTTGGATCGATCGAGTGGGGTTTTCCAGGATTTTGTCTTTTGGAAATTGTTCAAATTTCCAAGGGTTTGCTTCTTGGAAGCGTGTTTCGATTGGTGTGGAAAACGACGACCGTGKTAGGGTAATAATCAGTTAGGGTAAAAAGATTGGGGTGTCAAGATCTTGCTGCTTGGACGTTGTTTGGAATCGTGTTGGGGGTTCAGTTGATGGAGCATRACAGTGTGATTCTTGCGGGAAAGCGAAGAGTGGAAGCGAATCGGCGAAGTGGTTTGAATCAGTTAGGCTATGGTGGACCGAGCTGTCGAGCCAGATAGGGAAGGAGGCGGAGGAGGAGGAGGAGGAGAAGGAGAAGGAGGGGGTGGGTTTGTGAAAATCTAGGGTTTCGTGCTTTCTAGGAAGCTTGGATTCGGAGAATGGCAACGAAAGTGGAAGTTCCAGAGGGCACCTGTCCGCCAGGGAAACACCACTACATGTTGTGGAGGAGCGTGTTCGAGATCGACACCAAGTACGTCCCGATCAAGCCGATTGGGAAAGGCGCGTATGGAGTGGTGTGCTCGGCGAAGAACAACGAAACAGGGGATCGCGTGGCGATCAAGAAGATCACGAATGCGTTTGAGAATACGACGGATGCGAGGAGGACGTTGCGGGAGATTCGGTTGCTGCGCCACTTGTTCCATGAGAATATCATCGCGGTGAAGGACATCATGAAGCCCGTGGGGAGACAGAGCTTCAACGATGTGTACATTGTGTATGAGTTGATGGATACGGACCTGCATCAGATCATACGGTCGTCGCAGACGCTCACGGATGATCACTGCCAGTATTTTATCTATCAGGTGAGAGAGGGTTACGGAATTGATCGGGGCTCTTATCTTTGCAGTTTTTATTCATCGCTGTTGTTGGCAGTGTCGATGGCGTTGTTTCTTCGACTGAAGTAGAGAATCGATCCTTCTTACTTTTGCAATTTCTATTGATCGGTGTTGTTGGAAATGGCGATGGCGTTCAAATTTAAATAGTTGGTCACCAAAAAAATATGAGGTTAAAGGGCCTAACATGCACAATCCCAATCATTTATGGCTTCTCAAAATCTACTCTACAATTTTTTCAAAATGAATTTCTAATGTGATTTTTTCTCCAAGATCTTCATTTCCAAGAGCCCTCAATACTACGAAAAGTTAAGATTGCATTGGACACCCTTGCACAAAACCTTGAATAGAAAATTCATAATCAATCATTTTCAACATTAAATTTTTGATGTCAAAATCAGACTTCAAAAAGATTTTTTCAAAAATACAAATTACTAAAAGTAACAACTTGATAACGTATTATTTAACTTCAAAATATTGTTGAAACCAAAATTTGGTGCCTTGGGCATTTAGGGGTTAAACCGCCCATGCTCTAAAAGCAATCATGACACAGAGGTACATTTTTCTTTCTTCAATGAACCAACAATTTACATGTCAAAGGATGGTTGCCTATAATGACCACTTTGTTTCAACTTCAAAGTTTTGTAATTTATTCTACAAAGGTCCAAAAAACATGAAACAACTTGGGTTATATGCCAATTCTATTTTTCTTCCTACAAAAATTAATTGAAAATTGTTTTAAGGAGTTTAGATTCCCCCAAAAGGCAATTCGCTCTTAAATGGTCACTTTAAGAGCACACTCCTTACCCTCAATTAGGTTATATCCATTGAGAATTTGAACACACAAATCATTCATCAAAAGACCAAATGATCATTGATACAAGTTGCTTTAACCCTTGAATATCAAGATGGACGTTTTGCGTCCGATGGATGACAGTGTAGGATAGTAGTTTAATTTTTCGTCTTCAAACTTATGTGTGGAAGGGAAAATCTTTTACAATACTTTGACTTTTAATGAGTAGTTTAAGATTATTTTAAGGTAATGAATTCATGGTATCAAATTGGATGATTTCTACATTCACCACACTACAAAAAAAATGCGTGTTTTAAGTGTAGTGCTATGTTAAAATACTCTTTCTCCATTTCTATGTTAAATACATTTGAAAAAAGTCTAACCGTTTCTCCATTTCTCCATTTCTATGTTAAATACATTTGAAAAAAGTCTAACCACTCTTATAATAATAGATGTGCTCTTTTCACCCTCTGACCTTAGGTTCAAATTACAGTGCTCAAGCATGCTCCATAGTTGGAAGTGGGTGGAATATGTTAAAAATATGCCCTCAATATGCCATATGTCTCCACATTTTACGCTTCGTGATGCAATGACACTTAATGTAGCATTGTCAATTAAGATAGTTGGTGTGTTTGTGGTTCATGAAAGAAGGGAGCGTCTATAAGCTATAGCTGTAGCGTCTTGTTATGGTGTTATTTTGTCTAGATATGTGTATGTGGCCAAACACGTTGCATTGGACAACTCCTTATGATTATGTGTCTTTGAAAAGATTTTTTCTTTGACATTTCTGGTACAAGATCATGGTGGAACAGAGGCATAGGTGGAATTGGAAGTTCTTTGCTACCACAAGAACATAATGTGGAAAACAAAGCTGAATTGTGTAGAGATTGCCATGCTTGAATGAGATGAAAAAATTAGTATGTGGTGGGTTGCTATCCAACATCCAACTTCTAGATGTGGAGCAAAGTTGGACAAAGTTGAACAAGATTTTTGTTTTCACTTTACTTACATAGTTACATTCATGATGTTGTTGATTAGAAGGAGATTGCTTGCTATTATGTCTCTTGCGAGGACTAATCCCTTGCCATGTACATCTCCAACTTTGTTGATATTCATCGTGCTTGTTAATTTCAGCTTAAATTAGATGATTTTTTATGCAAGGAGTCTATTGTGTGTCCATGCAAGATTATTTTGGTGTAGATAATCTAAATTTGTTGGCAAACTATCAAAGGTATGTATGTGAGGTTCCTCCCGAATTTAATAAAAGGAAAACTAATGTTATTTTCTATAGAAGACCATAACTTGACACTCTCCTATTTTTTTTGCAAGTATGAAACTAGCCTATAAAATCTTGAATTTCCAAAGCTATGATCTACCTCCCCAAAAGAAAATACTTTTCAAGGTTAGTTCTGCAACATTTGCTAAACTTTGAACCATTTCTWGTCTCATTTTTTGGGTCCATGTTTGTCCGACATACCTTGGCTCCACTTCTAGGTTCTCATTCCTCAATGTCAATAGGTGTCATCTCTCCATCATTGACATCTCCATAATCTTGCACCTGTTGTTCAAATTGCTGAGCATGTTCAATCATATGCAAGTTTGCAAGTGTGTGGCAATTGCAAAGGTACTTCATTGATGGCTAGTCATGCTAAACATTTTTTTTTTCACAAGCTCTCTAGCAAGTTCTAGAAAGTGACTTGTCCTAGGTGATTAGAATCCTTGCAAATTTCATAGGTGTGGCAACTCTTAGAGGTTGGTTTGTGTTGTGTGAAAACAATAGGAATCTTTGTCACTTTCTCAGTTTTGGCAATTTGTGATGGTATTGAAAATAGCTGTTTTTTGTGATTGTGCGTCATTCTATGTACTTTTGTTGCTCGCTAATTTTTTGAATCGGTGCCATTGGAGTCCTTTTGCACATGATTTTTAATCCTTGCTATTACTAAGTGCTGGCATGCTTTTTTGAAACAAATGGTTTAGCAAAAAACAACTATGGTTTAAAAAAGAGGAAATTATTGAGGTTAAACTCTTTTTTGAAGTGGATTTAAAAACTCACCTACAATGCCATTTTCAAATGAAGAGAGTATTATGAGACTTTTCATTGCAAAAACCATAAAACAACTAAGTAAAAATTTCCTTACAATAGCTTTCAGAAGTGTAGCAACCTTTGTATTGGGAGACAATGATAGAATTGAGTGGTTGAACTTGAACATCAACAATTGCTATTGATGACAAAAAGGTGAGGATCCACTCAAGGTCTCAAGATTGTTGATCACTTGTGGTTGAGAGCCAAAGAAATTCACAAGGCCAAGCTTACAAATCTCCTAGTCCCATACCAAACTTCTCTTGATCTCCAAATTATGTGGTTAAGTTACCACCAAATTGTATCTTCATATCAAGCCCTCAAAAGGGAGAGTATGAATATTAGAGAGCTCAATAGTTGTTGTGTTTGAAAGGAAACTGTAGTGCCTGGGTTGCGCACTTACAGCAAAACGGCCCTTGCAATCACCAAATCTGCTTCACTAGGATAGCACTGCATTTTTACAACACATCAACTGTTAAAAGGATTAACATTCGCTCCTTTTCTAAAATAAAGCTGTAACCCTTAAATGCTAAGCGGAACACATGTCCCTCTCATTTGATTATAAACTTCCTAGAAGACATATAAGGTCTCCCCACACTCGAGAAAACGAATTAGCTTGCTAATAGTATTCTTTGCGGGACCAGTGCATGCTCTCGTGAATTATGGGACAATCCAAAACCACGAATTATACCTATTATAAGTAAAAACGTACAAACGTACAAACCTATTATGCCTGTTATACCTATTTTAAAGCCACGATTATAGCCTATCATACCAAATTCATGTGCAAAAATTGGAAATTATATTTTTGGTGAATCAGCAAAGCTATATGTCTCCAATTCACTTGGCAAAAATCCATGAAGATTTGTCTTAGTTCAGGTGTAAGGATAATTTTTTATCGTCATGTTTAATATCTATTCTAAGATCAATGATCTAGGCTTTATGACATCTAAGTGATATCCAAAACCTGGTAAGCATTTCAGAAGAGAAAGGGCAAAGGCTTGTGGTTGCTGACAGATTGAGACTAGTGTAAGAGATCAACAGCAACAAAGTAAGTAACCTGGAATGTAAGAAATCAACGACATAAATCAATAAGCAGTACCTGGCTCATACACTCAACAACGACTCTAGCGAAGGTCTCTGGTTGATTTCCACGAACAAAATGTTGAGATACTTTCAGCATTTCCTGCAGAAAAAAGAACCGAAAAGTAAAGCAAAGATAGCATGAAAAGGAAAGAAACAATCCAAACAAACAGACTTCTAATACGTGCACCTAGTAAACTTTCTCAAGCACATATGCCTAAGACAGATCAAACACAAGAACCACAAGATCTTGGTTCGGTGTACATACAGGGGCAGGAGACTCGGTCCACATATATACAGCAAGCATGTCATGTAACTCTGGAGCACCTCTACTGAGCTCTCCAGACTCCATCGACCATCTGCATAAAGAATAATAGAGTCGAACCTCCATATTAGTCAACAGTTGAGGGTAAGAAAAGCAGGCGTGAACCAATTGTTTCTGGTTGTTAATAAAATAATTGTTATACCCTGATAAAGTTCTATTATATTTGGCTCACAACTAACACAAGTGGGGTACAAAAAGACTACCCATTAACCATCTCTCTTTGTAATTTTTGTGACGTAGCAAATGAATTTCTAATTTCGTTGTTTTAACTTATAACACACTAAACACAGTTACCATTATTCAATAATATAGACGTATTAGCCGATAGTATTGAATTGTTAACAAGGTAGCCACTGCTAATTATAACTCTGAATTTTTTTTAATTCCACAACACTCACAGTTTCATCAGAATATTCATCTCCAATTTTCATCATATTATTCCCTAATTCAGGATTTAGCTTYATCCATACACTAGCGGGATACAATAAGTCTATCCAATAACACGTAACTAATTCCTTCATATTCTTTAACTCATAACGCAGTAAMTATTMGGAGGGCTCGACAGTAATGTGAGTGCATCGCTGCAGCAGACAATGTGCTCACAGACATGGAATATTTGGAAAAAAGGAGARGKAAATGAATCAGACAAAGGTCTTGAATCTTTACTTTAGTGCTGCTCGCAAGAATGAAGTGCATCCCTCCACACGTGTTCTGGCAGCGACTGCGGCCTCAGAAGATTCTACTCCAGAGGGACTCGCTTCATTGGCGTCTTGGGAATTCGTCACACGCGGATATGCGTTATAAATTGCTCTTATTTGATCTGAAAAATAACGAAATAGAAACTGAATTATCATTTCAACAAATAGCAGTTCCGAAATTTGACATCGCCTATTCATGAAACAACAACACCAAGAATCGCATAAAGCTTGGAAAGTCATTAGGTTTATCCCATAAGTTGTGATAAGTAATGACAGAACTAAAGGTGCGTCATCCTTTTCTGTCCYCCACTTCGAAAGTGTGCAATCAATGCAATTGCTGTCATCATCCAAATGTTGGAAACAAAGCAACCAATAGAAACCAACAAGGGGCAAATGTTTTAGCAACACTTGTCGACAATGCACTGAAATTTCTACATGACGGAATAACCAAGGACACACTTACCAATTGTGGATTTATCAAACGGAACTTTGGCTACATTCATAGTCTGGATTAAAAGCAAACCAAGCTCCGTCCCACAGGTAACCTGCAAGAAAATAGACATCAAATGACAMAAATAACATCAAATAATCTCAAAATAACGTCATCGAATGCCATTTATTGACGTGATTGACCAGACATAAACTCGAAACAAACAACCCCAAAAGGACCAACGAGTCAAAGTATTATATAACTACCATTCATCATATCGTGTCAGTATTTGAACTCAGATGGAGCCAAATTTCATTAACAAGAATTCGTGAAGAACATTCTATATGTTGGTCAAAATGGACGAAAGTATTTCCCATATGACCTAATCCGAATGCCTAGGAAAAACATGAGGCCTAATTTGGGCTTCTAAGTCGTTTAGGGTTTAAAATCAATAAATACGAGCGGATTTATCAATCTAGGGCACTGTTACCATCACTGAGCAAACAAGAGTAATCCATATCGCGGAAAGCGAAAAGGTACCTGCCCGTGATTGAGCATCGCAATGGCCCCAGAAGCCAAGAGACTAATGGAATCACTGTACTTCTTCGCATGCAAATATCTGACCAAAACCAAACCAAACAACAGCACTTCATTGGATATGAATAAAAACACAATAATTCAGAAGCTCATCTTCACATCAGCCATTTCAATGAGGGAACTAAAAACTTCAAAATTAAACTATCAAACAACAACAACACGACCATAGTACAAGCCAAACTAAATCACAAATCTCAGCCATCAAGACCACACGATTCACCTTGAGTTAACAGACTTGTACATTTGCTGCGCTTCATAATACTCCCCATCCTGAACTCTCTTCTCAAGCTTCTGCAATTGCTGGAACGAACCATAACAAAATTCCATTCTCTACATCAGCTCCGTACTCCGTACCAATAAACGATCCACTAACCAACATGGAAACAGTACTACTAGGAAGGCAACTCGTCAAAGTGTGTTCGCACTTGGTGTTAGGAGTGGTGTTAGCAAAGAGAATCTAGTCCAAAAGTGTACCAAAATGCATTTTTAAGACCCTTGCTAACACCACTCCTAACACCAGGTGCAAACATGCCTTCACTCTCAAGTATGGAATTATTCACTATCCTTTCTAAGAAGCGTCCTATTGGATGATAACAGTGATTAAATGTGATAGATGCAGCGTCTATGTCTTGCAAAGCGGAAAATAGACATATTTAGTACTCWGAATTTCAGTGTACAACTTTTCAGGAAATCAGTTTTGTCAAWACAATATTCATTGCTGTTATATTTTGCTCAYTATGAAAGCTGTTATTATTGATTCAGGTAGCTGCGGTGGTTTACAGTTGTGACACAAAGAAGCTGTTCGTGACGATGAAAGACGGCTTTCCATCGGAGTTCGTGGTAAGTACAATTTGCCAGGATTATATCAAGCGTTTTAGACTGGATTGCTATATCTCATACCATTGATAATCTTGTGGTGGTGGTGATGGCCAGGTGGATGTTCCTGTCGATCCTTATTTATATGAAGCATTGACCAGATGTGGTGTCGAGACTGGTATTATTGCAAAAAGCAACTTTGAGTTTTACGGACGAGCATTTTTGTCCTTGTTGCCGACTGTACTAATGATTCTTTTCATTCGAGCTTTGCAATATCGTGCCAAAGAGGTYTTTTCGGAAAAAATCTACGATCTTCTCAGAATGAACCGCAGGCACCTGATATTGGTATGCTGTCCAAAATCCTGTATCCTTTTATTGATGGATACTCTGGTCATGATTGCTGACAGTTATAATCTTTCATTGATGTATTGCTCACATAAAAATGTTTTTACCTCTGCAATGTCTAGTTACTAAATGAATACAATTGATGCTTTTGTATCTATTGAAGCTGACTATTATTCTGAACTTCTCTTAATGTTTTTTTCAGTGTAATTGTCCTTTAGCTTTCCATGCTTGTCATTCTCTTYGAACTGATTGAATAATGTTGTKCTCTGACAGCCTGAAGATGCTGCTGATAAAGCAAAGTCTCAATACAAGGATGTTGTGGTTGGTGGTGATGTGTGGATGGTCTTGGAGGAGGTTATGACCTACATGCGTAACCCACTGAAGTTCTATAATAAGAAAGTTAAACTTCCTCGGGTATTTGTTTTATCCTCAAACTTCACTGATGTATTGCTTCAGTCATTGCAAGGGCTTTGTGTGCCTTGCTGGTTTGTTATTATTTTCTCTTAGGCTCTTAGCTTCAGATGGATACCTTTGAGTTAAAACTTATTGCAAATGGGTAGTTGTCTGCTTCTAAGCAACTTGATGCTTCTGTGTCTTGACAGGGAATCTTAATCAGCGGACCTCCAGGTACCGGGAAAACGTTGCTGGCCCGTGCTATTGCCAGAGAGAGTGGTCTCCCATTTGTGTTCGCGTCTGGTGCTGAGTTTGTTGAATCTAGCACCGGAAATGGATCTGACAAAATATTTGACATTTTCTTCACCGCGAGAGCCAATGTAAGTATATCCAGAGTGTCCAATTTTAGACACAACTGTAATTTGGAGAATCCTTAAGACATTTGCATCATTCATCAAATTTGATGATCCTTTGATAAGTTATTTGATGCCCTGTGTGTGTTGTCAGGCACCCTCATTTGTTTTCATTGACGAGATTGATGCGTTGGCGGGGAAGAATGTGAATGATGATGCGGAACGAAGGGCTACGTTTCATCAATTGTTGGCAGAGCTTGACGGAGAGTAAGTCGTTTATTTAACATCATCGGGGTTAACTCACTTTGCAGCCGTCGTCGTCATCACATCTTTGATGCTCTCTTAGCTCGTACTGGCGAAGTAAAGAATGTGGTCCATCAAAAATCATATTTCCCACTAAAGAATCATGGAATTTTCTCGTCCTTGGTAWTGCACTTCAGCTAGCTTGAGTCTGGAACAGTAGTATAKAGGACTCGCTGTGCAGATCTGGCGTTTCAAAGTTTCCAACGAAGTCCTACATAAATTATGGAGGGTCAGTGTATTTGTAATAATCGAAGACCAATGAGATCAACCCCCAGGGGACTCCTTTTTCGTTAAACCCTAGACGGGACGGTCTGTAGCCTAGCGACCGTTCTTATTAAAAACCCTAATCACTCCGCTCCGTAGGATTTGTGATTTTTGGAGCATCCTGACGGCGGAATTGGGTTGTTCATCCATGGAGTTTTAATGCATTGAACTTAGAGAAGAACCCTTATAGTWTGCTGGGTTTCTTCCTCCAGGGACTCTCTAGTTCAAAGCCCTTGAGTTCTGCATCAAATAAATGTTTTTCAGGCAYTTACATGTGATTTCACTGCTGTAGGCCAGATGACACGGATGTTAACAGATGGTCACAACGACAAGCTGTAATTCTGATTTGCGCCACAAACCGCCCAGATGAGTTAGATGAGAATTTTGTGCGGCCTGGRCGAATTGACCGGGAGATTCACATTGGCCTTCCTGGAGAGGARGAACGTGTTTCCATTTTTGGTGTCCATAGCAGTGGCAAACCTTTGGCAAAAGATATCGACTTTAGGAAGGTGCGTAATTCACTGTGAAGTTACTGGTACTTCATTTGTTATCTGAGAAATGCCAATTTTGACATGATATGGATGACGACTATTACATATCATGTTAGGACATAAATTCCACGCTTTTAACTCTTGCTATGTGTCCATTAGAAACCAATTAAAAATTCAATATAGTCTTGATACGTCTTAGAATCTAAAACTGCAATATTTTGACAGGTATTCTAATTGTATAATCAATGCAGGCTCTTGATCATTAGAAAGTCTGGGATGARATTGTGCTTCTGTACAATAGAACAATAAACGCTAGATTAGTCTTATATAGACTATTTCGTCAAGAAATGTGGGCATTTCCTTATAATTCTGTCTTTYAGTTTACATTTGATGTGGCTTGTTGAAATTAGCTCGTGTATCGGACACTAGGATATTCAGGGGCGGACATACGAAATCTCATTAACGAAGCAGGCATCATGGCGGTGAGTGACTTCAAGAGAAAGAAAACGGCTATATTGTAATGCTATAGTCTGATGCGTACTATTTGCATTTGTCCTTTATAGGTAGGCAGTAAGTTATTGCTTTGTGCCTGAGCCTTTGTTCTGTCMCATGCGACTTGTGATGGTTTTGAATACGTAATCGTGGTTCGTGCTACTGGTTCTTTAGAGATTTCTATGGCCACCGGATTCTTCAGATTTCATTTGGGATGGCGGTCATTTTTACATAATGAACAGGTTAGAAATGGACATGAGGAGATTACACAACAAGACCTCGTGGATGTTTTGGACAAACAACTGTTTGAAGGAATGGGCGTGTCTCTTACTGATGATGAGCAGCGAAGGACACAAGCAACAGTAAATCGCCGATTCTCTTGCAGTATCTGATATTGTGGTGTAACTGTTGCTTTGCTTAAGTAGAAGATTGTATTGAGCAAGTACTCTTACAATAGACAAGGATGCTTGTTTTTATTGAAAACCTCGTGCTTTCTGATTACCTAGTATTATTTTTCATACTTGGTTAGCAGCTTTAACACTCATCTTACCAGACTCAACAATGGGCTCACTTCTCATTCCGAACAACTTCAGGTTGCTGAGATATAACGATGAGCTACCTCGTACTGTCTCTTCTGCAGATCCCTATGGACAACAAGAGGATACTAGCAGTTCATGAAGCAGGCCATATTTTATTGGCTCATTTGTTTCCTCGATTTGATTGGCATGCATTCAGTCACCTTCTTCCTGGAGGATCCGTAAGTTTTTGTCTTAAAAGAGCATGAGTATTCACACACTAGTAGAAATTCCCAAAGAGGTACTTTAGAAAACCTGGCTGCGTTGATCCCTGCTTGTTATAACTCCATTTAAGGAAGTTTCTGACATATGTTCTGCCAATTGTAATTCGGCTAGGTTTTTGAATGTCTTTGGGGTTGCGTTTTCTAGACCCTGATCTCCGGGTTCATTCGAATTGAGCTCTAATACTTGCTCTTTGGTCAACAGGAATATGCTTTGACCGTGTTCTATCCAAGAGAAGAGATGGTACATCAAGGTCATACTACAGTGGGATATCTGCACATGCAAATGGTGGTTGCCCATGGTGGGCGGTGTGCAGAGCGAATCTTGTATGGTGATAACGTCTCTGACGGGGGTCAAGAAGACCTCCAGAAAATTTCGGCGGTGCGTATTTTTCTTTCATTCACGTTTTTTGGCGAATTCTTACACTTTTGATCTGACATTGCTTTCCATTTGCCTTTACCCGGATAGGCCCAATGAGCGAGAAAATGGCTCGTTTATTATGCCGTATCCTCAATGTTTAGCACCAGCGTTTATCTTTGAATGCACAGCCGATATAACATTGCACTTAGAGAGAACACGTGGTTATAATCGCGTAAGTTGTAGTCTATTTATCCTGCTCCCCTTCATAGATGTTGAGGCACAATATAGTGCAAGGAATTAGTTAGTGGGTTGTATGCAATAAAGCTTGCAAACTACCGACATTTGAGAATTTTGTAGGTGCAGTGAGATATGTAAGTTACCATGGGACAATGGGACAAGGAATGTTGACTACGTGTTGACAACGTTGAATATGACACCGTCTAATATGCTTGTTATGTTTCTTCACCCCCTTCGCAAAAATCCTTGACTGTCTTCCAAAGGTTCTTTATGAAATGGTAGATAGTAGGGGTCGTCACGGCTTCTTCAACTCGGCTGGGTTTCCCTGAGAATGGGCGCGTGAGAATGGGCGCGTGGCGGGTTTTCAGAGGCTGAACGTGGAAGGGGGCCATCGAATTCTCAAGGAATTCGGAGTGCCGTTTCTTCGTCGGAGGTGAAGAAACGGCACTTTCGACCTATTCCTCAGGGAATTTTTTATCTTCGTTCCGCTCATTTCACCCTCCACCTCCTTTGATTTCACCCGTCGCACCTTTTACCGGTGCTCCTCGCACACGTTTGTACCCGTTTTGCTTCAGCCGGTAAATGAATCCTCACGTTTTCATTCTCCATGCTCCTCGCACCGAAAAGGGGTGTCACAGCTCCTCTGCGCACAACGGCTCTGCATTGGCTCCATGTTTCTCTCACCAACTTTGAATTCCTTGAGAAAAATGAATCCTCCGAGAAGCTGTGACTACCCCTAGTGTATAAAAGAAATCCAAACTCTTGTATGATTTCCAATTATTCATTTTTTACTTGTTTTGAAGTTGAAATGCACTTCATTGCATTTCCAATGCACTTCATTGCAATTCCAATGCACTTTGTGGTTCATTTTTGAGCTTGCTAGAGCTTCCTAAGGTTACTAAACTTTCTAGTGATGCTGAATGAAAAATTTGTAAATGAGTTGTACCCCATTGTATTGTACCGTACTTGCAAGTCAGATTTGACAACTTCATGACAAATTAGTTTAATTTTGGAATTTGGGCAGTTTGGTAGGTTGATTTTCTTTTCTTGGATTGTGGCACTTTGCACTTCCTAGTTTTTTGACACTCCCAATTTTTTATTAATTAATTCTATTCATGCATAAATGCGGTACTTTTTCTAAAGTTTCTCAAGAATAATTTTTGGATATTTAGAATTGGCAAAAATGAATTTTTTTAGATTATCAAAAATAGTTCTACAATTTTAAAATTTTGGACATGCTCCAAATTTTCTCTAGTTATTTCCAAAACTGACCTACTCATACAATAGTTCAGTGCATCAATTGTGATGTGGCTTTATTTAAGTGGAAAATGGTATTCTGTACTATACAAAGGTTGTGGTTTTTTCTTCCTGAATATGATCAAAAGTGGTAAATAAATCATTTTGAAACGAAGATTTGGCAATATATTCTTCATTTTTCTACATGGATGAAATCACAAAATGGATTTATAATCTTGGGATGGTATTGCTCTATTTGGATGAAAGTATATTCTTGGGGATGACTAAGTGAGTTTTCAACCATATTTTGTATGATTCATCCATGTTCAAAGATGCAAGTATTGTAATCATTCCAATGATGATTTCTTTCTCTAATGCCTAAAATAAATGAAAAAAAAACCTTTAGGTGAAGATTTGTCTTATGAAACTACTTAATATGTCTATCTCTTGATTCTTCATCCTTTGTGTACAATGAGCATTTGATACTATATTGCTCTTTTTTTTTCTTCAATTTCTTACTCAATGTGATTAGATTAGTTGCATGCAATTGTGCTTTGTTGTCATTCCAAACAAAATATAAGTTGATCAATAATTTAAATGTAATCAAGGATTAGAAGAAAACTAATTTGTTGTCATTCCAAACAAAATGTAAGTTGATCAATAATTTAAATGCAATCAAGAATTAGAAAGAAACCAAGGACCAAAGAGAGAATGACTTTCAAGACTTTCAGGATATTACTATAAATCAATTATGGATTGAAAAGCATTTGATCATGAAGGTGTTAAAACTATGAAAGTCTAATATTCCTTGTTTTCCATGTCAAATCTAAAATTGAGGTCAGGAAGAATATGAGGTTAAGCAATATAATACGATGTATTAATCAAATACAATCAATTTGCATCTTCTCAAAATCTACTTTGAATTCTTTTTAATGAATTATTAATGTGGTTTCTCCTTTCAGATCTAATGTATTTGAGGCTCAAGACATTTTCAAGATTCCTAAGTTCTAGAAATCAAGATTTGCAATTAACACCCTTGTACAAAATCTTGAATAGAAAAAGCATAAACTTTCATTTTCAAAATTAAATTTTTGATGCACAAATACAGACTTTGAAATGTACTCATTTTTTAAATATCAAAGATAGTAATTTGATAAGATTTTCATTATAATTAAGAAAATTTTATTATATCAGACCCTAGACATGTCCTGTTTTTTAGACATCAAGATGTTAGTGTTGATGGCTTAAGAAGGTAGATTTCCATGGATGTCATCATTAGATGTTTTTTGGACCGTCTAGAAGACTGCGAGTTCCTAGGCTGTGGGAACACATTGGGAACTCTGGGAACTCTGCCACATATGCAGTCTGACGTGGCATAGAGACGGCCACGTCAGATAATACTAATTAATTAATTATTAATTATTTTTTTTTTAAATTGAAAAAAAATAAAAAATTGAAATCAGTTTTCAGTTTTTTAATACTTTCTAAGATTTTTGAATTTTTTTTTTTTTTTTTTTTTTTTGAAATTCAAAATTTCAGACCAGTAGTCGCTAGTTCCCTGTGCAGGAAACAGTTTCAGGGAACAACCCTGAAACAGGCTCTTGTAGGGCTGAAAAAACATCTAATGAGAGTAAGTTAGCAAATTATTCCAAAAACAAGTTGATGCTATCATTGATGTTTAATATGTTTTATTTGACATGAATACAAACATAGAGTTGTTTTTTTGAACATCCAAAAAACATAGCATTGCCACATCAGCAAGCAAACACATTTTGATTTAGAATAAATCTATGAAAGTTACTATGAACAGTGGTAAAATGCCAACCAAATGTGAAAATTTAGGGAAAGGAAAACCACATGGCATGTTTTGCACGAAAAGGAAAATGGATGGATGTAGAACATGGATAGAAAGAGAAGCCATTTATAAAAGTGGAGTGTTATGAAGTATATGGGATATGTGAAGCAAGAATTGTATTCAAAGTAGAATGTTTTGAACTATAATATGTATTTTGGAGGTAGTAAAAGGATCTAGACTGCGGAAACCTAGAAACTATGCAGTTCTTATGCCACAACAACGCTATGAGGTGGTTGAAGTTTGTCCACGTCATTTAAAAAAAATTGAATATCTAAAAAAAAATATAGCCTTGATAGCAACTAGTTGCTCCCATATTGCATCGGGAACAACAAGGGGAACATGCGTGAAAGGGCCCTCTACTATCCCAACAAACATCTAATGTGAATGTCCTCACATGTCTAAAACAATGTCTCAATGTTTAATGATCAAGCTTCCATTGTCAAATTATCCCATATATCCTWTATTTAACCATGCACAAACAATGAATTTTATTATAAAATCCTCCTCCTTACCCTTCATTCTCACTAACTATGAATGAAGTATTCCTTCATTTTGCAATAAAAAATTGTCTTGATGGTAGATGGTAAATTTCCTTGATTTTTGCTGAATTTGACAACTTTTTTTTTTCCTTTTTTCCTTTTCTTTTAAATAATGATTTTCCACTATCCTTGCCCTATGCATACAATATATATAATAATTGATGCTTCAAAAAAATGTTTAGACGTCTAAGTTAACATTTCAAAAAACAATATTAAAATTCTAAGACAGCATAAAAGTGTGTTGATTAGGCATGCCATGGCATACTCACTAGTTTCCACGTCACTTTTCTCACCACCACACTAGGTGCCATGTGGTAGACATGTATGAAAAAAATTCCTACAAGGCTACCTACACCTATGTAGCACAAATCTAGCAATCACATGGCACAATTTCAATTTCTTTGCAATGCAGCACCAATGTTTCTTTGGACATTAGATGCTAAGCATCTAATGTTAAGGTACCATGCTAAATGTTTTTACCCTACCAAATTTGATAGGATTTTTTGGTCATCAATATTGACATCAATTGATGTAAATCATAACAACCTAAACAAATTTTGGACATAAAAAACATGGGGTTCTTACAGTGTTTATTTGACTTCAAAGTTTTCTTGACATCAAATTGTGCGACCTTAGGCATTTGGAGGTTAAATGTTTTTTAAAACTATTGAATGAAATCATCTATTTTGTTGCAACTTTTTGTAGACCTATTTTGTATGAAATTTTTGGAGAAATGTATTCTTAGGTCTAAATTTTTGATTATATATATACAACTTTTAATGTTCTACTAAATTTCCATTTATTGTAATTTTTTTTCCCAAGAGCTCATATTACTATATATACTACATCATTTAGTACAAAATTTAKTAGGCTTTCTTTGCAAATGCTACAAGATTGTGAAATATTTCTTGTCAAAATAGRATCTTTGACTTACAAGTTCTATCAACTTTAAGTCATCTATAACTTTTGCRAGAGAACTAAGGTTTTGTTGCAGTTTCTTTACAAACATAGAACCTTCACCTTCAATTCATGCAATTCTTTGTTCACATGTAAAACACTCCATTAGTAAAGAATTGGGTCATGCAAAAATTTGATCTACTAAAATAACAACTAAAAATATTTTGARGTTCAAGTGTTTTATTTTGTAATAGAAAATAAGCAAATATATTGTTCTTGGAAACCAAAAATGACTCCAACTCAAGAGGTGAAGAGAAGTAAAGAATCCTCACAAAATTCAATATATATTTTGATGTGCTTTTGTTAAAAGAATTGCAAGATAATGAGATGTAATACTTGTAAAGAACCTAAACAATATTTTTGCTTTCAAAGCAAGTGTGAACAGAGCTGTGAGTTGCGCAATACAATGACGAAGCAGAATTAGGGCTTCTTCAATATCTTCGTGCCCAGCGCACTCGTCGGTGCTGTAGTGCGGGATGTGCTCGATTCCTTTATTTTTCTCCACTGTCACGACACCGCATTGATTCATGCCGCTGCAAATTTGAACCACTGAAAAATTTTGTTTCCAAAGAGAGGAACTTCATGTCAAGCAGTGAATGGCCCGCTTGGTTCGAAGCCAAAATGGTGAATTAGGGTTTCCTTCCAAATTTCATTGAATTTCTATCCCTTCGGAGTTGACTGTGTGCAAGAATGTATTCCCGGACGCATGAACGCAAGATGGAGATTGAGTGTCATTACGTTGGATTTCGCAGCTGGAGATTTGGGAGGAATCGGAGTGAATCTCGAGCTGCGGCAATAAATTCGTTTGGGGTTTAATTGTTTGGAGACCACGAGGACGGATGGCGCTCTTCGGTATACAGTGTCTGTATGTGACGGAGGATCGTGTGAAGGAATGGAAAACCACGAACACGGCGCGCAAGTTTAAGGCCGTGGTTCCTCCCGCTCGCTTTGTGTTCGAGCTTTGCCAAACCCTGGTGAGGAATTTTTGTCTTTGGATTACAGATATTTTTTGGGTTTGCTGTGGTACTGGGGCTTTATTCAAGCTTTTGGATACACTGAACTAGCTAAGGTTTAAACTCGATCCTCATGATATGTAAGCAATAGTGTGAGAATTATGATGCCAGTTATTTCAACTGAAAAGATGCATTTATCGCCAAATTTCAGTCGCTAGCTCGCTTGTGTTGCATTGGTAACTATTTTCTTCAATTCAAATAATATTCTGGGGGTCGCTCCAGTAATTTCAAGCAGGCCACAGGATAATTCTCTTGGAAGGCAGTAGTCGATTACAAGCCTAAGAAACAGGTTGATTAACCCCTAAGTGATGAGAGTGGCCGATCCCTGAGTTGAATTTAATCACTTAGGAAGCTTCAAGGAAGGYGACAAAATGTACCAATGGAAATCATTGTAAACGATAGGAGTAAGTATTGAAAGTTAGCTTTCAAAGTGTACTTTTTAGCTTGGGCACTTAGGGATTTTAGAGCTAGGATACAGAAATTGTAATACAAGTCAGGTGAAGCCTGCAATTAAGGATGCATCTGTTGTTTTGTATGGTGGAGAGATTATTTCTCTACTCTCTCGCTACCTCATCGGAGAAAATATTTGAGTTCGAGAGAAAGATGTAATTTGAGTATCGTGATTATATTGGTTCGACAGGTGAATTTTCAGTTCAAAGTTATTTGTGGATTTCCGGAATGATTTCTCATTCAATTTGATGCTTCCTTTTGCAGGTGCTAGGGGAGCTCCCACTTCCAAAATGCCGAGTCGCACTGGATGCTGTGAACCTTGCGGAGCCTGCAGYCAAGGATGGGACAGCATCTCTTCTAGCAGATACTATTGCTCATTTAGGCCAAGAAGTTCGTGTTCCAATTTTCCTCGCTTGATTTATTTTTGTTTTGACATCCGGGTCAAGGACATATTCTAGACACAAGACATTTGAAAATRTGCTGGAAAAGAGGGACGCCAATTTGTGTTCGTCTGTTATTGTGCTTACGCACTCTGACCTGAGGCTGTGTATGTGCCCAGAGTTCTGTTGTGCGTTGTCATGAGAATACAGTCGGACATGCTAAAGGGGATAGAAGTAATCCATAAACCTGGCCTAGTATTATTTTTTAGATGCTTATCCCTCTTCAGATGCGCTGTCTTTCGTTCCTGATGATTCCAATCTTGATGCCTATTTTTGTTTCGTTTACGGTTTAGGGCAAATCCTTCTATTGTAAAAGAGTTGAAATTTGATGTTTTGTTTGGTGGCTGGCAGCTCACAGTATCTGGAGAATTTCGAAATCGCCTTGTAGATCTTGTAAGAATTACTTGCATTTCAGTTGATGTGGCTACTTGGGCAATGTCAAGACTCAGCACTATGATCTTTAAATTCAATTTCTATTTGTTAGTCTTTATCCGCACGTGATGAGTGTCTAGATTCTACTGATTCCTCTGAAGATTTGTAACTGCTTTGCATGCACAGGCAAAGTGGCTGGTGGATTCTGGTTTGATACCTGCCAGGTTGCTCCAAGAACGATGTGAGGTGTGTTTGACCTTTTCTTGAAGCTGTGATTTTCTGATTTGGACGACTCTTGCGATTTTTGTATCTTTTCCTGAGGTTCGTGTTTGACTGCCAATGCTTCAGGCGGAGTTTTTATGGGAAGCTGAGATGATTAAGATCAAAGCCCCGGACTTGAAATCTAAAGAGGTGCGCTTCACTTCTTGTCTTACGTTCCTTTCATGCTCCATGTTAGTGCAGAGTGTCTGGCTGCAATTTTCGAGTGTATTAGTTCTTCCACGAGTAAATTACAATGTTTATAATGCAAGAAAGTACAGTATTTTCGAAAAGTGGTTGCAACCTGCTTGTTGTGAAAACTATATGCCTAATGTCATGCGCTGTGTGCCTCACAGCCTAAAAATGTCCCCTGCATAAGCTTTCTTATGTACTCGCAATTGGGAAGAGATACTTTATTCTTGACTTTTTGTTATGTTCTTTTGCTTTTGTATTYGATGTTTTTAATTTCGCTACAGGTCAGGGTTAATACAAGACTGCTTTACCAGCAAACAAAATTCAATCTTTTGCGAGAGGAAAGTGAAGGCTATGCTAAACTGGTACGTACCTGTGCTGTGATCTTATGTTTGCGTTTGTCGTAGTATAAAGTTTCATTTGGGTGTTCCTAAGYATTTGGTTTGGGTTTGTCTTAGTCTCTTCGTCATTGTCCTCGAGATTTTATCCTTAACCCCTGAGCGCCTCATCGCCCCAAATCTGGCCTCCTTCCAAGAGAACCATTATAATCTCGTAAGCCATACGGTGAAAACTTCCACAATTTTCCTTAAAGCTGCCCTCCCTAACCCTCTTGCGATCTTATGCGATCTCAACGGCCACGTATCCTGGATCTTATTTTTTAATTGGCGAGGCCAATTTGAGCGGCAGTTTGTGGCTTGCTTWTGGATTTTTGCTTGGCGCTCAGGGGTTAATGAWTAACAATGYTTTAATGAGGGGACACAGCATGTGCCTTGAACTTTACTAACGTAGCGGGAAGTTAATGATTACTGGCTTTGGTGCATCAGTACTCAGTGAAGAGTGTCTACGTAAATTTATTTGTTAGAAGTATGATGGACAGTTTAACGTTGGATTTTGTAGTTGACATTGCTTAGCCAACGAGGTCTTGATGGAYTAACGCACGAGAAGGCTCCTGCAATCATCAGTGCAATTAAGGTTATCTGTTCTTTCTTGTTTTAGTGGATGATTTTTGAATATCCTACTGGAAAGCAACAATATAGCTGATGAATTATTATTGTTTGATCTCAATATTTGCCTTAAATGTTAAAACTTCTAGTACTTCTGTTTGGAGCTTCATTAAATTTATTGATTTCATGTAGAGCAATTGGCATATTGAAATGACTAACTATGACTAAATCTGATAGCGTTGTTTATGCAGTCTTTGATCGGCCACTTCGATTTGGACCCAAATCGAGTTTTTGATATAGTAAGCTTAACGATCTACCTTTCGCAGGATTACTTCTTTTTGGAATTCTCCGAATTCAATGGAAGTTCTGGTGTACATGATATTGCAGTKCATTGGTCCTGTTACGTACTGTTGCGTCATGGTGATTTCGAAAATTCATGTCATCGGCACTTTCTTTTGGCAACGTTAATCTCCTTGCTATTTTTAGAATGCTAAATTTTTTCTGAGTTAACTCTTCATGAATATTTCCCACAGCAAGGTATCTTTGCTGATTGACGAGTTTTGTGATTGCAAGCTTTATAGGATTCTGTTTGCTTGACCGTTGTGAGTCTTCTAATTGTTATGTTTTGTAACGCAGGTTTTGGAGTGTTTTGAACTACAGCCCGAAAATAGTTCATTTTTGGAGCTAATACCTATGTTCCCYAAGGTTCCCATTTAAGCATTSCTTTGTTTGCCAATATTTCATGTGTTCGCAAGTTTTTTGCAGTAGGTTAAGTAGCTCATTGGATATCAGRTCGCTTATGTCGTTTTCAGCGTTATTATTCATTGTTTACATGCTGTAATTCTCCTTGGGAAATAATTTCAGTCTCTTAGTCTCGACTCTGCGAATTCGTGGATGACGATCCAAGCAGTAAAGATTGCATTCTTGGGTCCMTTTAGCAAGCTTTCTTGGAGACTTGTTCGTGGTGCTCTGATGAGTGCATGATTAGTAGAAAGCTTGTTTTGGTTCATATTGTTCATAATCTATAATTTAATTCTACGAATGATGTTGGCTTTGTGACAGACACACACGACGCATATTCTTGGGTTCAAGTTCCAGTTCTACCAGCGGCCGGATGTTGAAGATCCCGCACCTGGTTTCTTGTACAGATTAGCGGCATCACTTATTAAAGCAAATTGCATTGATCTAGACAGCATGTATGCCCTTGCCACCTGTTTTCCCTCACACGATTATACTGGTTCTTTACACTACTAGTTTACTTTGTAGTGATAACCAAGTTGTGTTGTGATAGTAATTGAAACATAAGATTAATAATTGGTGCGCTCCTTCAATGCCAACTGCAATATTAGTTTTGGAGTAGGCGTTGTTGTTACCGAAAAATACTTTGCTGCAATGCTATTTAATAGAAAGACTATGTGCATGTCTTTGGTGAATTACGCTTGAGTTTTGTATGTTTTAATGGTGATTTTGTTTGGGATACAGACTAGCGCACATGACACCTAAGGATGAGGACGCACTACTTCAATATGAGGAGATTACRAAGCGGCGCATGGAGGAGGTAGCTCTTTACTCTATGGCGTGAAATGTCTTCGAGATTTACAATACATATAGAGGTGTCAGCTTTCCAGCCATGCAAACGAAGTGCATCTGGAAATCATCTTCTTTAGATTACAGCTGAGTTGTTTGTTCACGTAATCCCTTGTTGATAGCTGATGGATAGTCAACTTCGAACTCTTTCATTCGCTAGAGAAACCTAGAGGCTACTTGCTTCACTGATACATACATTTGGTTCTGCTTAACTGAACAAGTGAACTCGTAAGCATAGTATTATGCATTGGCTATCTGCATTTATAGGCGCCTACTTTTATTGCAATAGTGACTAGTGGAATGTGTTCTTACTCCTTAGGCTGTTTTCTTTGAGTACTTTTCAGGAATTGATGCAGCAGATGGCTAGTGTGGAGTATACTGAGAATGTTACTGACGACCAGTTGGAAGCCTTGGCTGGTGGTGAGGCTTTACGGTATCAAGCGTCGGCGTTTGGTGTTACAAAAAACAATAAGGTAGAGCGAACCTAGGCCAAAGATTTTTTGCTGACGGCCTGCATAACAATCACAGTTCGAAGTTAGGTCACAGGTTCTGAAAGATTTATCAGATTTAAATTCATCGTTGTGCAGGCACTGATGAAGTCCACAAACAGACTTCGTGATTCCTTGCTTTCAAAGGATGATCCCAAGCTGGCTGTACCCTTGCTCTTATTAATTGCCCAGCAAAGATCGTAGTAAGTCTTTGAAATTTCCATATGGTACCCATATTTCTCTATTTTAGCCATTCCCTTGCTCCCTTTGATTTTAATGACTCTGTTTTCCTATAATATTTGTGACTCAAAACACCATGTCTTTTTCCCTATTTAGGGGAGCTATTGTGCAAAATTTGCACTAATATGTATCGTATAGTGATTATCAGCTCAATTGCATCCTTGTTGCAGTGTGGTGGTCAATGCAGAAGCATCCTACATCAAAGTGGTTAGTGAACAGTTTGATAGATGCCAAGGCACATTTCTTCAGTACGTGGAGTTTTTATTGAGTGCTGTCACTCCAGTCCCCGCCTATGCACAACTCATTCCTTCTCTCGAGGACCTTGTTCAAAAGTATCATCTGGAGGCTGAGGTATCTCATTTTCCGTGATAGCCTTCTTTAATCTTTTAATRTTTCATCTTTCAATAAGAAATTTTGCTAATTCTTGAGGCATGATCTCATTTTCCACGGTTGTGGGCACAGGTGGCATTCCATATTTATAGACCTGTCATGAGACTATTCAAAGCACATAAGTCTTCTTCCTCGGGTTGGCCTGCTGATGTGACTAAGGGGAAGGATGACTCAGCTCCCTTGTCATCGGAGCTGACACTGGACCTTGGTTCTAATCAGAAGAGCGTCAAGTAAGCTCCCTGCGCTTGTGTTCTTGAAACAGTCCTAATGAGAGTGTACGAGACAATGATGGGTGTGAGCTCCTTTCAAGGGATATCTCCTTTGTGTGCTCGCCTGGACATTTTCTGTCGGCAAGTATAGTTTGAGAATATCTTACAGTTTGTGGCGTATGTGAGAATGATTCAATTTTCTTGCTAAGCCGTTGCATGACTTGGGCCGCATTTTTCCTTGCAGGTGGTCTGAGCTGATTGAAGTGATTAAAAATCTACTTCCTAGCAAATCATGGAACAGCCTTTCTCCTGAACTCTACACCACCTTCTGGGGTTTGACCCATTTGGATGTTTATGTGCCACGGAAAAGATACGAAGCAGAAATAGCAAAGCAACGGTTAACATTCAAGGCCCTGGAAGAGAACTCTGATAATTCTCATGCAGCAATTGCGAAAAGGAAAAAGGACAAAGAAAAAATCCAGGAGGTTCTTGACCGACTTACGTCTGAGTACCAGAAGCAGGAGGCGAACGTTACAGCGGTTCATCAGCGGTTGGTACGCGAAAAGGACAGTTGGTTAGTTTCATGCTCTGATTCGCTGAAGATCAACATGGAGTTTCTACAACGGTGTATCTTTCCAAGATGTGTTATGAGTATGATGGACGCTGTTTACTGCGCAAGGTTTGTGACAACCTTCTTGGCTTCAAACTTCATTCCTGTATTCCGGTATATCTTATGAGTCTTGAGTARTGCATTGATTTCAATTGCTGATAGTAAGCGAAATATAATAAAATTTCTATGTTTTTAGCGAAKAGGTTTACTAAATAGTGATGTTTTATACTAACTTGTCTTTCACATGAGTATTTCAKTTATGCGTCAAATATAATGTTTAGTTCAATTTTTAATTCAGAACACGGGCMCAGGTTTCTTGTTGGATACTTTTTATACAATGATCACCTAAGCYATTGATGTTCATATTTGCGCCAGATTCGTCCAGACTGTCCACAGTTTGGGGACTCCGTTTTTCAACACAATCAATCATATCGATGTCCTTATCTGCAAAACATTGTTGCCGATGATCTGTTCCTGCACCGAGTATGAGGCCGGCAGACTGGGACGGTTCCTTTGCGAGACACTAAAGATGGCCTACCATTGGAAGGTTTACTCGTCCCCATTCATTTATCTAATTTTCGTATTCTTATTTTGGGTCGAGCACGAGAAATTCGTTCTGCTAACATACTTGTCCATTACATATTCGAGTGATCAAAGGAAAGTTATCAACCAACGAGAGAAGATTACGGTAGTGTGTTCTCAAATCTTATGCGAGTCCAATGTGCACGCAGAGTTCGGAGGAAGTCTATGAGAAAGAATGCGGCAATATGCCTGGATTCGCTACCTTTTACCGCGATCCAAACAGCGCACGTATAACTTTTGAGCAGTACATTCGGGTATGAAAATTCTTCCTGTTCAATTTTGGGATTTTCATGCATTTAGCTCTGATTTGGGTTTACACGTCAAAAGAATCTAAGAGTTTCCTTTTTAATAATCTACAAACTATAGTTCTGTGGTCTGAAACGTTGATTACCATGTCAACTGTGTTGCTGCCTCGGTTGCGGCTTTAAACTACTGTAGTYGCCTCTGTTTAACCAGATTGGTCGATGGGCTTTGCGATGGCACAGTAGTATGTAGCTGTCTCTTTTTTACAGCAGAGTTTTTTCTGTTTTGAAGGTCCATTGGAAGTGGAATTCACGGCTGTCACGTTTGCTCATTCAATGCCTGGAGTCG